>CAVLGL010000093.1:8097500-8697500 GCA_963668995.1 Parnassius mnemosyne | reverse complement strand
TATTTTTACGTGGTAGAGCCATGCTGCAGCTATATTACTGGTATAGTTGTAACACGAATGGGTCGGCTCGACCGGGGAAGGACCACGCTCTCACAGAATACCAGCGTAAAATAGCAGCACAACTCTGCTGTGTTTCGTATAGTGAGTGTAGAGAACCGGAGACCCTTTTTTACTAAAATGAGGCATTCCATCTTAGTCCTCACGGGTGACAACGCATCTGTATTTTCATTCGTAATCGAGGATAGATGTAGATGTCTATGAGCCACAGCAACCACTTACCAGCAGGTGGACTATGTGCTCGTTTGTCACTCTAATTCTATTATAAAAAAAAACTTTGATTCATTGATTGGTTGAGCCGGGCGGGTTTCTGCGATTCGACGTCTACGTGAGTATTTCACATGTGAGCAGGAATTATGTATAATTAAAGCCACTCGGGTAAGAAAAGTTCTCGAGTGGCAGCCTCGTACCGGTAGGCGAAGTGTAGGGCGACCCCCCACTAGATGGAGTGACGACCTGGTAAGACATGCAGGAAGTCGATGGATGCAGGTGGCTCAGGACCGTGCTTTGTGGCATTCTTTGGGGGAGGCCTATGTTCAGCAGTGGACTTATGAAAGGCTGTAATGATGAAGCCACTCGAGCTCCACGAGGAGTCTTAGTTACTTTATCCGTTACAGCTTATGGACAGTTATGTTACAGTTTTTTTTTTTCGTTATTAGGAAGACGCTGTTGCCCTTCTCCTGGTTTGTTTTCTTCCGTCACCTCTGATATCCACGGGTCTCTGACGCACTGCTAGTATTTTTAAATGTTAATTATTAGCAACAACCTTAAGGGTCGTTCTCGGTGAACCGAGGTTCTGAACTCTGTAGCTGGCAAACGCTGAACATTCAAGTAGAATGTTGACAACCTTTTCCTCAAACTTCAGACCTTATATTAGCTTAGCAAAACGCTCTCTGTAAACCTTTTATACGGGGTAATGCTACGCTGCAGCTATATTATGGTTGGAGCGCGAATGGGTTAGCTCGACCGAGGAAGGCCCACGCTATCACAGAATACCAGCGTAAAATAGCAGCTTAATGCTGATGTATTTCGTATAGTGAGTGTAGAGAACTGAAGGCCATTTACACTGCAAATCTTAGGCCGCATCTCAGGCCTCAGGGAAGGGGACATTTCATATCAGACCTCAGGGGTGACAACGCATCTGCATTTTGATTTCTAACCGAAAATAGATGTAAATGTGTATGCGCTACAGCATCTATTTACCATCAGGTGGACTATGTACTCGTTTCTCACCCTTATTCTACTAAGAAATTCCCAACAGCAGAGATATGCTTAGTAAAAAATCCCTGTCCTTTTATGGCACAGCTGATCAATCAACACTTAAAATTACAATTAGTAATAGGGGGGACTCCGGTAAATTTTGTTTGCTCACATACTAAAAAAATATTAAGACAAAGACTTATTCACTAAGCTTACCTTGTCAAATATACAATAATTGAACACTTAAGCTGGGTTTCGTAGACAGTCTCTAATTTAAACTCAAATTTCACAAAGTCTATATTTGTGTAACATTATAATATGGTCTGGATTCAAATTTTGACATTATTGTAATTTAAGCTAATGTTTTAGAGAAAATTGTTACCTATTAAACCAACACTATGCCAACTTTCAAGGTCCAAAATTAGAATTTAAAAACCTTTTTTCCATTTGTATGTGTGTGTGTGAGAATGAGAAAGAGCGTACGTGAGTGCGTGTGTACTGTCTTGTGTGCATGCTTGTAACATTACGGAATGGCCTGGATTCAATTTTTGATATTGTTGTAGTTTAAGCTTAAATTTTAGAGATAATTGTTACCTATTAAACACAATGCCGAACTAAAGGTCCAAATTTTAAAATTTAAAATCCTTTTTCCATTTTCACGTATGTAAAATTTCTTACCCTTCAAAACTAAGCTTATGTTGATTAATTGCCTCAGTCTTCCCAATATTGATTATGCTGATGTGTCCTATCCGGATCTGTCACAAAATATTCTCAATAAATTGGAGCGCCTTCTCAATAGTTGTATAAGATTTGTTTTTAATTTACGTAAATACGACCATATCTCTGCCTATCGTTCTAAGTTTAAATGGCTCACTATACGTCAAAGGCATCCAGAATTTTATTGACACTTTTTTCCATCTTAAATGATGCTAATTCTCCGCCATATCTTAAAGAAAACTTCAACTTTCTCTACTCTATTTCCGGCCGTGAACCTCGTCCTTCTAACGCACTTAAAGTTAGTATTCCAGAACATAGAACAAAATTTTTTAATTCTTCCTTCACAGTTCAGGCTATTCTTAGTTACGAATAAGCTTTTGTTTAAAAGATTGGTGCGACAACGTTATTTAGAGGTAAACAACAATTAATTGCCTTCCCCGTTTTATATATAAGTATATAAAATGGAATAAATAAAGATGTTGGCAGGTGCAAGTTAAGGACAATAATTAAACATAAGTTATAAATAAAAACAGTTGAGCTATAATAAATAGATTACACAATACAAAACTACCTAATTGCATTATATAAATACAGTATACATAAACAACACACACACACACACACACACACACACACACACACACACACACACACACACACACACACACACACACGCACACACACACACACACACACACACACACACACACACACACACACACACACACACAGATATATATATATATATATATATATATCTGTGTGTGTGTGTTGTTGTGTTATATCCTTGTTATATATAACTGTGTGTGTGTGTGTGTGTGTGTGTGAGAGAGAGAGAGAGATAGTGTGCGTGTGTGAGTGCGTGCGTGCGGACGTGTATGCGTGCTTCCGTGCGTACATGATTGCGTGCCTGCGTACATGTGCGTAGTCGTGTGCGTGCGCGTGAATGTGTATATTTGCGTTTGCGTGAGGTAGCAATAAGAATGTCATCTGAACAGTTACATTGAAAACTTCATCTTCTATTTTTCACATTTAAGTGTTTTATGCCCAAATACTCAAACGCTACTTAATTTTAAGTCTTATGCCGTCTCTATCACTTTGAGTCAAAGTACCTGTGACAGTACGACTTATAACAATATCTTGAAATTGAATTATTTGGCCATTAATGCTTCAAATATCAGGTAGAATATAAATATAAGTTACTAATAATAATACGTGGTAGAGCCATGCTGCAGCTATATTAGTAGTATAGTTGTAGCACGAATGGGTCTGCTCTACAGGGGAAGGACCACGTTCTCACAGAATACCAGCGTCAAATAGCAGCTTAATGCTGCTGTGTTTCCTTATGGTGAGTGTAGAGAACCGGAGACTCTTTTAATTGGAAAAGAGGCTTTCATCTCAGTCCTCAGGAGTACTACCGCATCTGCATTATGGTACTTATATGAAGATAAGTGAGATGTTTTGGGACCACAGCATCCACTTACCATCAGATTGACTGTGTACTCATTTGTCATTCTTATTCTACAAAAAAAGGCATTATGATTGTATTAATATAATACTCGTAGATTTGCTTGTTATTCTATTCTCGATCGCAAATTCGTGTTAGTTCATATCCGCCATATTTGTTTAATGATGACGACGTAATTTAGTCTATTTTAAGATACTACCTTCGTAATTATGACAAATCGATTGCCATAATTTTTAACAACTTCTGGCGACTAGTTTATAGTTATGAGCTGACATAAATTCGGACAAACAGACATACACCGGACGGCTTCGTAATGCTATGGTATAGCAATGAGTTGCAGCGGTGTGGGCTTTTTCCCGGGTCTGGGTTTTTTATAGAATAAGGGTGACAAGTGAGCATAAAACCCACCTGATGATAAGTGGATTATGTGGACCGTAGACATCGACATCTATCCTCGTCTATCGGACATCTATCCGAAGGTCTAAAATGGATTAATGGAAATATCAACAAAAAGGTTCTTCAGTTCTCTACACTCAGTATACGAAACACAGCAGTATTGAGCTGCTATTTCATTGGATGTTTGTCTTGTGAAATTTATGTATGTAAACTCCCCCCCCCCCCCGCCTCACGATATAGGTGAAAATAACGTTATTTGTAGTCAAGTCATTCAGACATACCACAAAATAATATTTCCCACCTTTTGAACTCCGCAGTCGGGCAAAAACAGCCATTAACTTCAGCCAACATTAATAAAGAGAAAACACATAAATCCAAGTAATTTATACGTTCTGCAGTAAATCGGGGAAATAAACCTCAAAGCAATAATTATACTAAAGCTGATTTCAACATAAAGTAAGCTTTCTAGAGAGGCCAAGTTCGAAGGCCCACACTTTCCCCAGTACTAAACCGTGGAACGGTCTAACGATGAGCATAGACCAATAATTTTGCAATGCTAAATCATTCCGATGATATTAAAGACTAGCGACCCGCCCCGGATTATCCTGGATAGGATCTATTAATGTGGGGATATTTAGATTTAAGATAATAATCAAGGGCCATTTATTACAACATTAAAAAAAAATAGTTTTTTCGGATATATAGCCTAGAGTCTCTTGGCATTACTCTCTATCTGTTCATAAAGTTTCATCACGATCGGTTCGGCCGTTCCGATGATTAGCTTGACAAACAGACAGACAAACAAAAATCTTAAAAATGTTTATTTAAGTTTTAATAGCATGATAATATCCCCCTGAGCTTAATAGAAGCCAGTTATTTCAAAATTACAGACAGCTACTTCAATTGTATTTATGTGTATATTAGAAATATAAGCTATCTAAACTACCACACAAAATTGGTACATATTCAAATAATAAGTATTATTATTTAAAAGCCGATTGCCGTGTGCTGACAGCCTAAGAGAATAGATCACCCCATTTCGCTCCGGATTTTTTTCAATTTTATGGTTTTCTCCAGGATACATACCAGCCTAAAATATCACCTCGATGCAGCTGCATTTCGTATGGTGAGTATAAGCGGAGACCCTTTTTACTGGAAACGAGGCACTCCATCTTTTCTTAACCGAGGATAGATATAAGATGTCTATGGGCCACAACATTCATTTTCCATAAGGTGAACTGTATGCTTGTTTGTCATTATAAAAAATAAAATTAAGAAATTCTTAAGAATACTAAGGGTGTGCGCAGGGATTGTATAACTAAATTCCTTCCTCTCCCCTTCCAACAATCACATCCCTTTCGTTGTCGACTTATTTCTAATACAAACCAAACAGTTTGCTCAAACGTTTATAACGTGTAGAGCAAACGAGTGGAATAATTTTCCAGCATCTGTCTTTTCACATGATTACAATGTAGGTGTTCAAGGCAAGAGTTAATAGGCTTCCACTACTTCGCCCCACTTTCTCTCAGGTGAAAATAGTTAAAAAAATATCTTATGGTTAAGTAATGGTACCACATGGTGGCTTAATGTTGATGTTTCGTATGGTGAGTGTTTTTTTTTTTATAGGATAAGGGTGACAAACGAGCACACAGTCCACCTGATGGTAAGTGGTTGCTGTGGCCCATAGACATCTACATTTATCCTCTATTACAAATCAAAATGTAGATGCGTTGTCACCCGTGAGGACTAAGATGGAATGCCTCATTTCCAGTAAAAAGGGCCTCCGGCCACCTGCACTCACCAAGCGAAACGCAGAGGTAAACCTCTACTTCACGCTGGTTTTCTGTGAGGTCGTGGTACCACCCCGGTTCGAGCCGGCCCATCCGTGCGACAGCAAAAGCTGCCGCGTGGCTCTACCACTGTACAAAGAGTGTAAAGAACCGGAAACCCTTTTTACTGGAAACGAGGCATTCAATCTCAGTCCTCAGGGATGACAACGCATCTACATTTTGATTCTTAATTAAGGATAAATGTAGATGTCTATGAGCCACACAATCTATTCCCCACCAGGTGGACTGTGTGCTCGTTTGTCATCCTTATTCTATAAAAAACACACGGAAGATAACAGTGAAGAATGTTTAATTTTTATTTTGATAGGACATTCTTTGTATTTTTACGCCGTTCTTACACAACTCAAACAGGGCGGCGTCATCATCTTAATGACAACCAAGAATAATAAAAAAACTGTAGGTACGAACCACGTTTGCTAATCATAGCAACAAAGGCCCTACCAAGTATGGCAATTAAGGCAAAATCGCCTTTATAAAGCAATATTTACGTGGTAGAGCCATGCTGCAGCTATACATATTAATAGTATAGTTGTAGCACGAATGGGTCGGCTCGACCGGGGAAGGACCACGCTCTCACAGAATACCAGCGTAAAATAGCAGCATAACGGTGCTGTGTTTCGTATAGTGAGTGTAGAGAACCACCCTTTTTAGATTTCCTTTAAAAAGGGTGTCCCTTTTTACTGGAAATGAGGTATTCCATCTTAGTCCTCACGGCTGACAACGCATCTGCATTTTAATTCGCAAAAGAAGATAGATGCAGATGTCTATGGGCCACAGCTACCACTTACTATCAGGTGGACTGTGTGCTCATTTGTCACCATAATTCTATAAAAAAAAATGGCAGTGTATAGGGATGCCTCAGTTCAGCAGAGGAATTTTGTAAACAGATTATACTTTTATATATATTATGTGGATGAATGAATGAATTTATTGAATGTTGTTTACAGCATCAGCGTCCAAAACACATAAATCTTGCAACTTCGTACATTCATAAAGTCGTAGAACAGTTTCATTAAATATACACACTCTTTACTTTTAATATATGTACATTAACGTGCTTTACCTATTACCGTATCCACAAGGAATTTATCACAGCTATAAAATGTTCATACAATAATTAATTTAAAGGTGTATGACTAACTTTATAAATTCTGTCGCTTTCTTTGTCACAATGTCCCTGTCTGAAGGTCGTTACTAACCGCAATGAATCATTTTTACTTGTTATTTCATTGCTGATTTATTTTTAAAATGTAACGTTCGTCTAACGTATTCATTAGAAACTTAGCGGCGTAACCTGAATTACTTTGAACACTTTGATTTCTAAAAAAAAGCATGGCGGCTGCGTAATAGAATCCAACATTTAGTTTCGTCTCATTGCTTTGTTTAAATCGTTAAGGAACATCTTTTGGTATTAAATACGTGGTAGATTCATGCTGCAGCTGTATTGTGGTAGTATCAAAAACGTGGTATAGTCATGCTGCAGCTATATCGTGCTTCCAGTACGATTGTGTTGGCTCGACCGGGGAAGGACCACGCTCTCACAGAATACCAGCGTAAAATAGTAGCTTAATGCTGCTGTATTACGTATGGTGAGTGCAAAGAATCGGAGACACTTTTTACTGGAATCAAGGTATTCCATCTCAGGGTCCTCAGGGGTGACAATGCATCTGCATTTTGATTCTTAATCGAGGATAGATGTAGATGTCTATGGACCACGGCATCCACTTACCATCAGGTGGACTGTGTGCTCGTTTGTCACCCTTATTCTATAAAAAAATCAAACAGATGCCAACTAACATTTTTCAATTTTTCGTGGTAGAGTCACGCTGTAGCTATTATGGTTACAGCATGAATGGATCGGTTCGACTAAGGTAGAGCAACTTCCTCACAGAAAACTAAAGCAAAATAGCAGGTTTCGTCTGGTGTAGAGGACCGGTGACTCCTTTTGCTGGTACTGGTCTGGTGGGCTGGTTACTGGTCCAACTGCATTATGAGTCTAATTCGAGGACAGATGATATCTAAACGCCACCGCCTTCACTTACCATCAGGTGAATTGTTTGCTCAGTTATCACATATAATCTATAAAAAACACAAATATTATTCATAAATTATACGTGGTAGAGCCATGCTGAAGCTATATTAATAGTATAGTTGTAGCACGAATGGGTCGGCTTGACCGGAGAAGGACCACGCTCTCACAGAGTACCAGCGTCAAATAGCAGTTTAACACTGCTGTGTTTAGTATGGTGAGTGTAGAGAACCGGAGACCCTTTTTACTGGAAACGAGGTATTCCATCTTAGTCCTCACGGCTGACAACGCATCTGCACTTTAATTCACAAATGAGTATGTCGCATAAAATTACACACGAAACTCTTCACAATATCGGTCCTACACTACGTGCATCATCTTTCCGTATAATATGTTTTAGAAACAAAAGAGTTTACAACAGGAAATTAAAACTTTCCACATACTTATTATAATCTAAGGGTACTCTTACTTCTTTACCTTTTTGTAAAATAATCAGCCCGAAATAGCATCTCCTGTATCATGGAAGTATTTTAGACATAACATACATAAACTACATGAATAATAATCCATAGCCGAACCAGACTACATGTTCTTTGAGGGAACCGAACCAACAGATCGCAGCGTCACAACCAAACATTTAGCAAGTGAGCTACCAAGTCAACAGATAATTGCATCTGTTTTTATTATTTGTGCAATCCATCCATCTATCCATCCATCCATCACTACATCCAATACAGACTGTAAAAGTTCACTGCTGAACATTGGCCTCCTCTATAGAATTTTTCATAGGGTGAATTTGCCATCGTTGCCATGCTAAGCAGGTAGGTGACAACTGCAGTTTTTTTGAGTTTTTATCAGAAAGATGCTGCTACCCATCTCCTGTTTCAGTTTCCCTATATCGCCTGACACTCACCGAACGATATGGGGTAGTAGATATTTTTACACCGCCACAACTCTGTTATTTGTACCATTAACGATTTAAACACACCATTTACAAACGACGCTATAAACGATATATTTATTTTAAGATAAGATCTAAGATATTATCATCATTATGATCTGTCTGTAACTGTTTTAACTGATTATAGATTGTAATGATATTAAAGTTAATGAACACGAATTGATCATAAACTGTGATAATCCTAGTGAGAATACTAGGTCACAGTCATGAAATTATTTTATTGTCATCAATTCTTAATACGTCTCTGCAAAATTATATGACTCCATTACTGTAGTGGTAACGTTAGTCAAGGTGGTCAGGCTAATAAAAAAGTTTATTAAATAGCGCGTTAATAAAACTATACTATGATTTTTATTTATTTTCATATTATAGCAGAAAATCCTTTTAGTAATTAAACACATGTGACAAAAGCCATTGCTACCAACATTATTTTATCAACAATATTTGGGTTACGAAAGGCCACCGATGTACGCTTAAGATAAATTGATTCGGGACCCGCCGTCCTAAATTAACGGCGATTAACAAACCTTCCTCAAATAGCGAGCCTTGCCAAAGATTTATGTGACGCTATTAACCGGAGGAACTATGTGAAACAATAATTAGAATTTCTCTTCTCTTGTATATAATTGTTGATTGTTTCGTTTTTGTTTGGTCCCTTTTAGTTACTGATGGTGATGCTATAGGCAGATTTTCAACATTGTCGGCATGACTATCGTCGTTATTATGTATTTTATTGATGACGACGTTATTTATCTGTTTGGAGTTCGCTACAGATATATAAAACAAAAAAAATGCGTGAGTGTCGTGGAACACTCGGTTGTAACGTAGTTCCTTGCGTAGTATATTATTATTGATAAACGTAGGTATTATATTATTGATTAATAAATACAAATAAATGAATTACTAGTTAAAATTACTTATTAAAATGAAGTGCCATTTGAAATAAAATAATATTTCTTTCATGGTAAGATAAGAAAAAGTGCGCAAGAGATGGATATTATTCCATCTCACTTCCTTATTTCGCCGCCAAGGCCGTCTACACTATGACACAAGGGGTAGTGACGAAAAAATCTTACACGTTTTGTCGCCTAGCCGCCGTACCGCCATCCGCCAAACCCGTACCGTCTGATAAGGAACTTCATTCCAAAAGTAATAAACGAACACACAGTCCTTATAGCAGTCTTTATAGCGTACAAAACAATAGGTGTTACGAGCATGGACGCGATCAAGTGACCTGTAATAATAATAATTATTAATAATATTAAAAAAAATTAAGACACTATTTTCAGGTCCCACTGATAAGAACAGATCTTTATGCTAACGCAACACACTGATAGACTTTTAACCATCTATTTTATTTTAAACATGCAAACTTCCTCATAATAATCCAACAAATGATAAAAAATGATGAAGAATGAACAACAATTTACAATTTAAAACATTGCCTGCACGAACGCACGAATTTTGAATCGAAAAGGATCTATGGAAAATCAATCTATCGAAGGTTTACTTACCGTTAGCGTTACAGGAATATAGACTTCCCCGATAGATTGCCTCATAAGGATTTTGCCATAATTGCCACGCTTGGCATGTGGGTAGCCAACCGCAGATTTTTTATTTTTTAGTTATTTTTAGGAATATGCTGCTTTCTATCTCCTGGTTAGTTTCTCTCTGTTGCCTTTTACCCGTGAAACGATATGGGCCACTACACGGTCCAGTTATAGTACTTAAAAATTTACAAGGTATACAATTGTACTTAAGCTGCAATAGTTCACTCTTTAAATATTATATACGTCAATTAAAGCGTGCTAGTCAATTAAAGAGGCTCACTCCAATTTGGTTAAAACCAATCTTACCAGTGCCGAACACAGGCGCAAAGTAGCCAGTCTTTCAGTAGTCTACACAGTACATAGTCTGCTCGGATTTGCTGAGCAATGATAAGCTCCAAATTTTGAAGTTCTTTTTTTGAGTGTATCATAACATGCTTCGGTTACCATGGGTCCTGTTTTTTTTATTTTATATATTTGTACTATGCTATAGTAATATTAACATAAAAAAGTAAAAAATGAGGATAACCACGGAGTTTCTTTCATCGTTTCGAAATAAGTGATAAAAAATTAAAAATTTCATAGACTTCAATATAAACAAGAGGTAAAATTAAAAATTTTATACAACCGACTTCAACATACGAGTACATAAAATGAGAACATCATCAATGTAGTCGAAGTCAATTAAATACGCATTATTAAGGATAACTCAAAAACTACTGGTCAGATCTTGATAAAATTTATATGAGAAGACCACATGAGAAGCAGCAGCTTTCAAATAAAACGAATCACAAAAATCGGTTCACCAAAAAAAAAGTTACACACATTAAAAAATACCACCTCCTTTTTTGGATACGGTTGAAAAATGACATTCTACATGAATCTGTGTTGTGGCGGTGTAAGAATATCCACTACCCCGTATCATACCGTGGGTGTCGTAAGAAGCTATAGAGAACAAACAGGAGATTAACAACAGTATCTTGCTTATCAGATACCACTCAAAATAATAAAAACTGCGGTTGCCAACCCGCGTGTCAAGTGTGGCATCTATGGCAAAATCAAAATGCAGATGCGCTGTCACCCTTGAGGGTTAAGATGGAATGCTTCGTTTCCAGTAAAAAGGGTCTCCGGTTCTTAACACTCAGCATACTAAACACAGCAGCGTTAAGCTGCTATTTTACGCTGGTATTCGGTGAGAGCGTGACCCTCCCCGGTCGAGTAGTTGCAGCATGGTTCTACCACGTAAAAATCAGCATTCTAATATTCTTTCTACTGCATCTCATTTATTATATTTAAATACGTCTGCTTAACTTGTCTATTTATTCAAGTTAATCCTTGCCGGTACAAGTGATAAGGTGTCAAAGATCTTAGACTCGTTTTCCATGATCTAATTTCTTTTTCCGCATATCGGTTCATATAATTTATGTAAAATAGATGATTATACTGAATGTGTTCAACTTTAAAGTGACAGCGTGTATTGTGATAATAACTTCCTAATGTATTGTATTAATTAATGTAGATATATGTAGTATGCAGCTGACAAATTGTAAAATGAAAAATTTTGTACAACTGACTTAAATATAAATAAAATGAGAACATCATCAATGTGGTCGAAGTCAATTAAATATACATCATTAAGGAAAACTCAAAAACTACTGGTAAGATCTTGATCTAATTTATATGGGACTTCATGAGAAGTGCCCGTTTTCAAATAAAAAAGAATCTTCAAAATCGGTTCACCTAGAAAAAAGGTCTGAGGTAACACACAAAAAAAATACAGTTGCCCTGTAAACCTCCTGCTTTTTTTGAAGTCGGTTGAAAATACAGTAATTATTTAGTTTTTATAATTTATTGCAAAAGTACGTGTAGCAATCCACCTTGATGTTGAGTAGTCACTGCGCTCTAAGAACCTACAACGAACTACAAATAAGATATGCTGTAAAATACTGCTATTATTTCTCGGAACGAGGCATTCTATCTTAACCCTCAGGGCTGAAAACGCATTTACATTTTGATTCTTAATCGAAAATAGATGAGTTGTCTAAATTTTGCAGCGTTCGTTTACTATCAGGTGGACAGACTGTATGCTCGTTTGTCACCTTTTCTTTTATTCTTCTATAAAAAAAAAAGTTGAGATTAAAAGCATTCGTAGCCTGTAATCATACAGGCTACGAATGTTATGTGTTATTTTCAACAGTGGTAGAGCCACGCGGCAGCTTTTGCTGTCGCACGGATGGGCCGGCTCGAACAGGGGTGGTACCACGACCTCACAGAAAACCAGCGTGAAGTAGAGGTTTACCTCTGCGTTTCGCTTGGTGAGTGCAGGTGGCCGGCGGCCCTTTTTACTGGAAATGAGGCATTCCATCTTAGTCCTCACGGGTGACAACGCATCTACATTTTGATTTGTAATAGAGGATATATGTAGATGTCTATGGGCCGCAGCAACCACTTACCATCAGGTGGACTGTGTGCTCGTTTGTCACCCTTATCATATAAAAAAAGACACTCTTTCCCTTCAAACTGAAACCCGATTTTGAGTGTATTATTGTTCTTAGCTTTCAAACAATAAACATAAGCAATAAAGAAAGACTGCTAGAAATAGATGTATGTATTAGTTAAAAGTTGGTTCTTACAGCCTCCTTAATAATAAAACACAGATACATTCGATAATTTTAATAGCTGCGCGATTAAACATCAGCGGAAGAAAATCTTTACCCTCGATTGTCAGTTTAATGGTAGGGCAAGGCGTTACAAAACCGGATGCACAACACAACTACAAATTCATTTTTCTGTTCCAGTCGGATGTTTGACTATTGCAGGTCATCGCCCTCTATTTATTGTTGGGCTCTGAAAAATGCGTTTTAAAAGGATTAGAACTATCTCTAAACCCTTAAACTTAAGCCTAGTATAAATTGATATTATTCTTTTAATATGCAAATCATTTATAAATTCAAATGTAGTACAATTTAAATCGCCAACATAATATTTGAAATATATTATAATTTGCTAAAAATTATGAATTAATTTTTATAATAAAACTCTAACACGACGTCTCTCTGAACACGCATCGCGCAAAAACCTGTGAACCGATTTGGATGTGACTTCCACTTAATAATAATAATAATAATAAAAATTCTTTATTTTCTCCACAATCTAAAAACTAATATAGTAATGAACTGGGGTTAACACCAAGGAACAAAATTATTTAGATTGTGAAAGACTGGCGTCTGAGCTAGGCTTAAAGCCTGTGTTTCAGAGCACCAGGTCTCTCCTCACAGGATATAGGTCATATTGGTACAGAATAATGAGTGTGTGTGTCGGAATGGGAGTGGGGTAGTATATTTCCTACCTGATAGGATGAAGGAGAGATTCAGTCTCCTCATAGTTCATAGTCTGCAAAAATCTCTGGCAGATAGCTGATGTTATCAAGAGTAACTTAAGCTGCTTTTATTCTAGGAAAAGAATTGGGGTTACGCACAAAAAATTAAAACCCATGAAATCCAAAGAAAATTAACTTTGATTACCGTTATAAAAATAACAACATACATTCCGCTTGTTTCAATGCCCAAACACTTCGTCAAGAAATTGGCACACGAGTTTAGTGGACCGTCTAGTATACTTGTAAGACATAAATAGACAAGTACACTCGTATCAACACTGGTTATGTAGAAACAAGGAAACATCATCTCTACTATCTTATTAGCACCTTGTAACTTGTCAGGTTGATATGTGACCGTATTTAATTTACTTAATAATATTACGTTTACAATTTTCGAATGTGAATTCAACTTATTGCGGGTCTGTGTTCTAAATGTGTTTTTATATAAATCTTAATCATAAGAACAGCGATGGATTTATAATTAGACACACTAGGCACTAGCCTAGGGCATCACCGCAGCCTCTCTGCGGTGATGCCTTCGTTTATTAAACTTCTGATTAAAAAAAAATGTTTTATTATGAAAAAATATGCATGTTACTAGTCAATCAAAATAGAAATGAACCTCTTGCTATTACAAATGCACTAAATGCGTTTAAATTTATTTATAGGTTAAGATTATGAAATATAATTCAAATGGAAACAAATATTAATACGATAATTTATTTGAAAATTGATCAGATATCAATATGCGCAATGTTTTTTTAATCATATTTTACATCACACGTATTTTCATTTACTATGCATATAACTAGTCAAAAAGAAAAACTATCTTATTTATTCTGTGGTTTTGTATGGAAAGCTAAAAAATATAATGTAAAAAATGAAAATATTGAGATATAATAGGGATTTCGCTATTAAAAAGTCGAGGAAACAGTACTTGTGCCGCTAAAGTATACCTTAAAATGGTAACATGACATTTTTTAAAGAACTTTCCGCGACTGATACGTGCCACTAGCGAAGGGTTAATTCTTTTCGCGCTCAAATTCTAAGTGCAGCCATTCCGTGAGGAAACGCAGCCAGTCAACGTTCTTGGCACAATGGCAAAAAGAGTAGTATTAGTTTTTTGTATTATTTTTTTTTTGGAATTTTGGTGTATACGCTATTTCGGTAAATTATTAGAAAACTACAAAGACAGTACAACACATAGGTTCTCAAATAATTTCATGCAGGTAATGGGACATGTAAAGTAACTATTGATACAACGTTGAGATCCACGTGGTAAAGCTATGCTGAAGCTATATTAGTAGTATAGTTGTAGCACCAATGGGTCGGCTCGACCGGGGAAGGACCTCGCTCTCACAGATTACAAGCGTAAAATAGCAGCTTAAAAATGCTGTGTTTCGTATGGTGAGTGTAGAGAACCGGAGACCCTTTTTACTGGAAAAGAGGCATTCCATCTTGATTATTTATTGAGGATAGATGTCTATAGGCCACAGCAACCACTTACCATCAGGTGGACTGTGTGCTCGTTTGTCACCCTATCCTATAAAAAAAAAACGTGATCTTCCTTAGTTCACTCAAAAAGGGTAAAAAAATTACTCTCGGGGCTTAAATTCTTCTATACACTATGTCCTAAAACCAACTGCAGAATAGGAAATTATTTTTTTTAGTTCTTTAATAAGTTTTCAGAGTACTTCCTTGAGGTGTTAATAAATCAAAGGGGAATCCTTCTACTATCATATTCCAATCTTAACCCCCAGAAAAGGCCAGACAAAACAAATATAACGTACATAGTTATTTTAAAAATTATTTGAAACGCTAAAGGAGCATTTTATATACCTAAGGTTCTTATAGTTAAACGTCCACATGCGGAAATTTTATTTACATTACAAACACTTGCCCGGTGCAGTGTTCGAACTCGCAGCGTCACAGCCACTGGGCTACCGCGCTACTGAGCCGATCCGATCCGATCCGATCCGATCCGTCGGAAGTCATATGATTGTTTTGTTAATAATTAACACTTATAACAAAAAGTAAAAACCGACTGTAATTTGCAAAAAAAAGAAGTTATTTATTTGCTACCCTTAGGGATATTTTCTCCAAATTTATATGGGACCAGCCTTGATGTATAAATTATTTAATAAAAAAAGAAACATCAAAATTGATTCACAATCTTTGAAGCTATCGCGTAACATACATACAAAAAAGTATACAATCGAATTGAGAACCTCCTCGTTTTTGAAGTGGTTTAATAACAACAAAGTATGATAAAAATCAATGTTACCTCTAGTAAGAACAAAATCGAAAAGAGTTTTCTTGCCTTTCAAAGACCGCTTTATACCTTTATATTGGTCTTCCAATTTAGAACTTGTTTTGAATATTTTGACTTCGATTTTGACTGGCAATTCAAACGTCGTATAGTCAAGTCACTACGTTATAATTATGCGGATTTTTGAAGATTTATATTTACAAAGAATTTGTGCTGCTTATATAAGTTTATTTACATTCCCAAAAACATTACGTAATAGCGGAAAACGTGCCCTTGGATAAACATCGAAGTGTTTTATAATTTATCAGTTGTGCAAGCATAGCGTGCTTATCGATCCGAAAGAAAAAAAATATTTTTCACATAAACTACCATTTTGGATTTGACCATATCACCACTCATGATTTAAGTATACAACAGGCCTTTTTAACCACTATACTACTGGACGTACTTTTTTATAGGACAAGAGTCACAAACGAGCACACAGTCCACCTGATAGCAGGTGGATGCTGTGGCCCATAGGCATCTATATCTATCCTCGACTACGAATCATAATGCAGATGCGCTGTAATCCGTGCGGACTAAGATGGAAGACCTCGTTTCCAGTAAAAGGGGTATCCGGTTCTCTACACTCACCATACGGAACACAGCAGCGTTAAGCTGTTATTTTACGTTGGTATTCTGTGAGACCGTGGTCCTTCCACGGTCGACCTGTCCATGATCCATTCGTGTTATAACTACAGTACTAATATAGCTGCAGCGTGGCTCTACCACGTAAAAATCAGCATTCTAATATTCTTACTACTGCATCTCATTTATTATATTTAAATACGTCTGCTTAACTTGTCTATTCATTCAAGTTGATCCTTGCCGATAAAGGTGATAAGGTGTGAAAGATCTTAGACTCGTTTTCCATGGTCTAGTTTCTTTTTCCGCATATCGGTTCATATAATTTATGTAAAATAGTCGATTATACTGAATGTGTTCAACTTTAAAGTGACAGCGTGTATTTAGATAATAATTTCCAAATTGTAAAACGTTAGTACTAACCGCTTGAACTGTAAAATGTATAAAGTATATGTTACTAACACTACGTACGTTTTGAACGTGTAATGGCGATGTAAGAATATTTACTAACCCATATCGTCCCATGGGTGTCACAAGAGGCTAAAAGGCTGTGAAAGTTCTTTCTAATAAGAACAAGAAGACATCGGGACGTCAATCACCTCAGTCCCCCGTGACCACGGTTGCTGGAAAGCAACCGAAACGTCGGGAATATAAAATAACTTAATTAAAACTCGATAAAATCCGTAAAAGTAGTTTTATTCAAGAACTAGAAAATTAAAAAACTGTGGTTGCCAACCCACTTGCCAAGCATTGCAAATATGAATCAATAAGGAGGACCATATTCAGTATACTGATATACTTTGACAGGCTGTAATGAATGGACAAAATAAGGGGGAATCCATCATTGTTATAACAGGGGTTTACTGTGCTTGTAACAAAAATCAAAATAACATCTTAACAAAGAAGTAATTATAACGCATTAAAATTCATTTTCATTGTCACCATTATCTGAAGATTTAATATCGAAACTCACAAAAGAGGGCAGATTCTTAGGGTATCGTCCCATATCGTCGTTCATATAGTCCCGTGGGTGTCGTAAGAGGCGACAGAGGGAAACAAACCAGGAGATGGACAGCGGCGTTTTCCTAATAATAATTAAAACTAAAAAAACTGCGGTTGCCAACCCGCCTGCCAAGCTTGGCAATTATGGCAAATATCAGGCATTCCATCTTAGTCCTCAAGGGTGACGATGCATCTGCATTTTAATTCTTGGGCCACAGCATTCACTTACCATCAGGTGGATTCTGTGCTCGTTTGTCACCTATATTATATAAAAATATCCCCTCTGTGAGGCAATCTATGGGGGAGACTAATGTTCAACAGTGGACCTTGGTAGGCTGTAACAGTAATCGTATGAATTATAATGTCCTCTAGACCAAATTTCGGTCACGAAGGCCAGCATCAACGGAGACTAGCAATCTGCGCAAGACAGGATTATAGTGCGCAAGTGTATGCGCAAGCACAGGATTCTCTGTTCCCTCACTCTCATAGTCCGATGGGACGGTAAACCGACGCGACCGGAGAGTCATCAGGCGCGGGACCAACGGTTTTACGTGCTTTCCGAGGCACGGGGTAAGACACCGCCAACTTACTGACTCCAGGCAGCTGAGTGAGAATTTCTTGACGGAAAAACTCAATATATATGTCTTTTTTGGCTCGACCTGGGATTCGAACCCGGTACCTCAAGATCAGCAGTCGCATTTACAACCAGTAGACCAATGAAGCAGTCAGGTATACCAAAAAATTGGTATTTTATCAGGAACACGTCAAAACTATTATGCACTCTTTCCCTCCTATTTACCTATCGTGAGAAACTTCTTACAGGCTCCGTGAAAACGACACCGTTTTTTCTTGTTTTGCCTGGGTTTCCCCGCGCTCCGTATTGCAGTGTCCTGATTCGAGTGAACCCGGATGTGGTCAGGCCCGTTACTCCCATTCATAGCGAAACATTTCGTTAATAACATATAAAAACTGCTAGACTGCGTCCGCTGCTTTTCGTTTGGTATTTATTTTTAATTCCCTATGTATAATTTAGTTGTGCGTTTACCACAGCGGGTATCTGAAGTCTCGCACGCCGGTCACTCAGCGCCCGAACGTTTTGCTTTATTGGTTGTGTTTAAAATTTATTAATTTACTGCAAAATAACTTAGTTCTGCAACGTGAATATATATGTAGTGACTACAAAATTGTTTACAAGAACAAGAACTCAATTAGTTAATACCTTTCTAATTCAACAAACCTAAGTAAGTACATTAAATCCATTCATTTATTAATTCATTGTATGTTTTGTAATTATATAAACTAAAATTTAAGTAAAATTGTATCTTTATTGTCTTGTATTGTATTTTTTTAAATGTTACCCCCACACTAGGATTTTCTCCTATATAGTGGAGGCAGCTCACAAGCATAAATTGCACAAGGGCAAACATCCAGAACAATTATTTGTAGGCGATACAAATACTTGTTCCGTGCGTATTCAAACCCGCGGCCCCAGTGCTGCAACGCCTTGCTAAACGACGGCGCCACGGAGTCCTCAACTTACATACGTGCCATATCGGGACATAGATCTTCTGTAACAGTGAATAGGCACTTTTCAAGGGAGATACCACTGTACTACCTAAGTATTTTTTTATAGGATAGGGTGACAAACGAGCACACAGTCCACCTGATGGTAAGTAGTTGCTGTGACCCATAGAAATTTATACCAATAATGCAGATGCGTGGTCACCCGTGAGGACTAAGATAGAATGCCTCTTTTACAGTAAAATGGGTCTACGTTTCTCTACACTCACCATACGAAACACAGTACTGTTATGCTGCCATTTTACGCTGGTGTTCTGTGAGAGCGTGGTCCTTCCCCGGTCGAGCCGATCCATTCGTGCTACAACTATACCACTAATATAGCTGCAGCATGGCATACCACGTATATGTTAATTGTATGTATATTACAATTATCGTTACAGTTTATCAAAACTCCACTCTTGAACACAGGCCATCCAAAGCTTGCCTCATAGGGGTTGCCATAGTTTCTACACTACACAGGCGGGTTGGTAACTGCAGTTTATTAATTTCAGTTATTATGACGCTGCTGCCCATCAACTGTTTCAGTTATTCACTGTCGCCTCTTACGATATTGACATTATATGATATGGAGTAGCGGTTTCTTTTCTGCCGCCACTACATGGCTTAAAAAAATTTGAATATTTTTTTTCATTATTTAAACGAATTCGCTTCAGGTTATGATAATAATGAGATGAAATATCACGTCTCAATTATGTCGTATTCATAACGTGGTAGAGCCATGCTGCAGCCTTATTAATAGTATAGTTGTAGCACGAATGTGTCGGCACGACCGGGGAAGGACCACGCTCTCACAGAATACCAGCGTAAAATAGCAGCTTAACACTGCTGTGTCGTAGTGAGTGTAGAGAACCGGAGACCCTTTTTACTGGAAAAGAGGCATTCTATCTTAGTCCCCACGGTTGACAACGCACCTGCATTTTGATTCGCAAACAATGATAGATGTAGATGTCTATAGGCCACAGCAACCACATACCATCAGGTGGACTGTGTGTTCGTTTGTCACCCAATCCTATCAAAAAATAAATATTTAATAACCAAAAAATGTGTGTTTTCGAACGGAATTCCTTTATTTTTCTTAAAAATACCTCAACATGCTTTCCTTTAGCACAAATCACGTGATTAGTTAAATCAATAATTAAACAGATAACATAAGCCGCTCTACAGTCGTCAACAATCGCAATATAGATGACGACGCATCCGGTACTGCAATGTGAAAGAAAAAAATCCAACCTTTTATACCTTTCATGCGTGGTAGAGCCATGCTACAGCTATATTAGTAGTAGAGTTATAGCACGAATGGGTTGGCTCGACCGGGGAAGGACCACGCTCTCACAGAATACCAGCTTAACACTGCTGTGGTGAGTGTAGAAAACCGGAGACCTTTTTACTGCAACAGAGGCATTTCATCTTAGTCCTCACGGGTGAAGACGCATCTGCATTTTAATTCTTTCTTGAGGATAGATGTAGATGTCTATGGGTCACAGCAACCACTTACCTTAAATTCACCAATGTTTAAATATTTATCCTAAACTCTAAAAGAAAGTGTGAGAGTGATATCGAAAGAAGAGTGAATGCAGGAAACATGGCGAATGGAGCTTTGCACTCCTTTATGAGCAGTCGGAAGGTGTCTAACAAGGCTCGTTTGGCTGTGCATGAGGGGGTGTTGGTTCCGACACTCATGTACGGAAGTGAAAGTTGGGTATGGCAGAAGAAACATGAAAGCAGAATAAATGCAGTTGAGATGAGAGCATTAAGAAGTATGATAGGAGTTAAACTGAGTGACAGGATAAGAAATAGTGAGATAAGGAAACGTTGTGGTCTGAAAGAAGATGTAGTAACAAAAATTGAGAAAGGTAAGCTGAGATGCATGTCGAGAGAATGAATGAAGAACGATTGACGAAAAAAGTATATAAGGCGAGTGTGAATGAAAGTGTTGGAAGGGGTAGACCTAGGCGGACATTTCTAGACCAAATCAGGAACGTCTTGAAAAAAGGCCAGGTGAAGAGTACCCTAAACCTTAGAGCATGTATGAAGAGAATAATGAAAGTGGACGAAGCAAAACAAGTATGTAAGGATCGTAGAAAGTGGAAAGAAGTGGTCTCTGCCTACCCCTACGGGAAAGAGGCGTGATTATATGTATGTTTGTATGTATGTAAACTCTAAATATCTCATACATTTCTCAGGAGGGCAAAACACGTGAATAGACGTAATTTTCAAATTAACATCTTAGGGTCATTACCAGAGAGATCGATTTTGAATATATTTACATAAGATTAAAATCGCATTAAAAGATGCTTAAATAAATTAACTAGTATCTAGTGAGTCAGACAGAAAACGTTTGTATATATATTACATTTGAATTGTAGCGATTGAACGTGAAAAGTGTCATGGTAGCTAGCATTCAATTAAATATACAGTACATGGGTGACTCAGGTTCGATTCCCGCCGGCACTAGTGAAATTGTTAATCGCAGTTCTTATTGCTGATTTATCACGTGCTTGGCGGTGAAGGAAAACATTGTGAGGAAACCTACATGTCTGGGAATTCAATAATTCGAAGACATACATACCTATAAAGTCTGCCAACGCGAACTACAGCGCAACGGATATTTCCTTCCCTTAAGTATGACGTAAGCAGGGTTATTTTTCAGAGAGTAGCTAAATTTTAAACTTAAGTTGAAATATATAAATAATGAGATACCGATGTACTTTTATTTGAAATTATCCCAAATTGAATGTGATTTATGGGCAACAACGTTTTTGCCTACCGATCGACCCTTACAAATGTGTGCGTGCGCAGTAAAATCAATGAAAATAATGCATTGCGCGGTAATTTTGAATTTAAAAGATAAAAAGACAGAATGTTCGAGATTTTTTTAATTCATTTTTCTTGACCATTTGCTTATATTACTTATTCTGAACCTTCTCTGCAAATTTGGCCGGTTATTGCAAAATAACCCTGTATAGGTCTAACTTTAAATGGATTTGGAAGACTGAACTTTGCCTGGCATTAGATAAATCTCGAGGATGAAACCTATCTATATAAAATTGGAGATTAAAACATTATCTAAGTACAAAATTTCATCAAAACTGTTGGAGCCGTTTTCGAGAAAGCAATTATATCAGCGCATAAGTTAAATTAGCTGCGACAGTGTGAGGAACAAGTTCGATTGCCACACGGAACGGTCACTTGTACGGCCTACCTAATTACGATTTTAAGTGCTGATTTGTAACATGCTCGGCCATGAAGAAAAACACCGTGAAGAAACGAAATAGTAATTTCAAAGACATGTGAAGTCTGACACACGAAGAACGCCACTCTCTTCTTCTTTTGGCCCGACCCCGGATTAAAAACTGGGAGCTCATGATGACCAGTAGCGCTTACGATCACTAGACAAACGAGGCAGTCAGTTCTGCAAAATAATCTGTACAAGAACCTACTATTTTCAGTAAGATTCATTTAATTTTTTACTATATATATTTTTACTTTATATATATATATATATATATATATATATATATATATATATATATACTAGCTGGCCAGGCAGACGTTGTTCTGCCCTTTCCGAAGACCCCTCCTATAAAAAATTTTAAATTCTCAATAAAAAAATATTGAGGGTTACTTATCGGGATAAAACTATCCTATCTCTCAAGTTGGACCAAACTGCACACAGTTTGAAAAAATTTATTGAAATCAGTTCAGTAGTTTAGGAGTACATCGCGGACAAACAACGTGACACGTAATTTTTATTATTATTACAAAATTTAAACTTTATTAAAAATAACACCCATAATTCCTCTCGATTTTCAATAATAAATGTCTCAAAGGTAACAATGAACAATGTCTGTTTCAATAATAAATTTCTCAGAGGTAAGGCGCGGTCAACGCCGGACTCTGATTAGGATGTCCGGGTAACTAATACTGATTTATTAACCAATTCCGATCTTGTGTGTCAACATCAATTGCGAAGTCATTATTCAAGAATGCCTTCAGACATATTCATAAACGTGGTTGCGATAGTAACATTAAAAACGTGCTGATATCGCAATGAAAACAAATTGCCAAATAAGGTATTAACGCAAGTTAATTAATAATAAAAACTAAACCCTATTGCAGAGATTACACTAAATATATATTATATGCAAATTATATATTTTTGGAATGTAATTCTTGATTTTTTTTATTCAATAAAATTGTGTGGCGGCGCTGTCACCGCACGACAAGCGAAACATATCGAAGCCTAAATCGCGCTAACAAAGTTCCAAAGTTAAAGCAATATATTATATAGAATAGCTCCGAACTACCAATCGGAGCGTTGGCCGCTCCCCGGGCAACACACCTTGCTCGGCGGGAGATCTTTTTTCCTTCCACCGGCTACATTGGTGACCACCCGACGTGATATTGAACACGCAACCAACAAACCTTCGGAAACTACACCTTCAAACCTTCATCATCCTCAAGTACCCCATTAATTCGCTCCCGAGCAGATATTGTCTGCAGTCTTCATATTCTGCAAGCCATCTAGTTTTACAAAGGTTCATCGTAGCACTAGAATAATAATGCTTCCTGTTCCTTCATGCTACTCTCTGCGCTACAGTATTTGGCACGGCTCTGAGCCTTACTGCTCGCCTCTGCTTCACGGCACTCTTGCAGATTACTTGTCTTCTTCTCGACAGCGCAGACTACAAGGCAATCCCTGGCACTTGCTCCGGCTCATCGTTATCACCGGCATCACTTGAAAGTGCATAGTATGGCATGCATTACACACGGCCATAACGTTCGCACCGACGTCACTTGCCCTTACGCACACAGCATGCATTCCCCACCGGCATTAAGAACGCACATCCGGTCTGAGCAGTGGGGTGATGTGGCAGCGCTGTCGTCGCGCGACAAGCGAAACATATCGAAGTCTAAATCGCGCTAACAAAGTTCCGATGTTAAAGCAATATATATAGAATAGCTCCGAAATACCAATCGGAGCGTTGGCCGCTCCCCGGCGACCTTTCCCGGCGGGAGACCTCCTCTTTTCCTTCCACCGGCTAAATGAGTGAGAAGAATGAGGTGTGAGAAACCAGCCAGTTTTACGTGGTAGAGCCATGCTGCAACTGTATTGGTGGTATAGTTGTTGCACGAATGGGTCGGCTCGACCGGGGAGGGACCACGCTCTCACTGAAAACCAGCGTAAAATAGCAGCTTAACACTGCTGTGTTTCTTTCGTATGGTGAGTGTAGAGAGCCGGAGACCCTTTTTACTGGCAAAGAGGCATTCCATCTTGGTCCTCATGGGTGACAACGCATCTGCATCTTGAATCTTTATTGAGGATAGATGTAGATATCTATGGGTCGCAGTAGCCACTTGCCATCGGGTGGACTGTGTGCTTGTTTGTCACCCTATCCTATTTATATATATAATTGTAATGTAAGTGGACGCAGTGGCCTATAGACATCTACATTTATCCTCAATTGAGAATCAAAATGCAGATGCATTGTCACCTCTGAGGACTAAGATGGAATGCCTCGTTTCTAGTAAAAATAGTCTCCAGTTCTCGACACTCACCACATGAAATACAGCATCAAGCTGCTATTTTACGCTGGTGTTCTATGCGTGGCTCTACTATATGTATGTGTGTATATATGGTTTAATATCTTACATGTAACCACACATCACCGTGTAGTGGCACCGTAAAATAATTCACTACACCATATAATCCCGTAGGTGTCGGAAGAACTTGAGGACGGAAGGAAATGAATCAAGATATAGGCAGCAGCATATTCCTGATAACAACCCAAAGTAATAAAAAAAACTGCGGTTGCTAACTCAGCAACCAAGCGTGGCAACCATACGAAATATAGGAAATATCCCCATTAAGAGACAATCTATTGGGGCAGGATCGCGTCTATAAGTGAACTTTCGAGAATTGGATTGAATGGATAAATTTAAGCACACAAGAAATATTTGCCTCGACATAAAAAAACGATCATTAAAATTTAGTTAAATTTAAATATATTTTTATATTCAAATTGAATTTTTTTTTTATTTTACTACCTCCGCATTGGCCGGGAATTGATAGTATTGTCAAAGACACCGCTTGCACGTGTCAGATAATAAAACCACATAAAAATTGCAAATTTATTTAAATTTAATTTCACTTTTTCATAGTCGAATTTTCTGAAATAAAGTTATTTCTATACGTTTGAATACTGAACCAAACTATGAATATATCAATACTTCATTAGATACTTATCCCTAATTTAATATAGGACCCCTCTTGAAGTATAACCTATAAATTTAGTTAAACATACAGTAGAATTGAGAACATTCTCCTTATTTAAAATCAGCTTAAAATAGTCATAATTAACACAAGTAGATTAGGACTTTCACATACACGTACAATAGCGACTTGCACGTATTTAAACAGCACTAATACAAGTTCTAATGTAATAAAAATTAGGTAATTAACCATTACGCCAAACATCGGTCCGCCATCGCAAAGTCCTTCTCCAGATGATGCTTCGTTTATAGACGAAACACATGTAGTATTATTGACGGTGGGATATACTTGTTGAACTATTCGAAGCTATTGCTTGACCACTATCCCACCTGGTTTTTTTTAATATGATATGGTGACAGACGAGCACACAGTCCACCTGATGGTAAGTGGTTGCTGTGGCCCATAGACACCTACATTTATCCTTGTTTACGAATCAAAATGCAGATGCGTTGTCACCTGTGAGGACTAAAAGGGAATGCCTCTTTTCCAGTAAAAAGGGTCTCTGGTTCTCTACACTCACCATGCGAAACACAGCAGAATTAAGCTGCTATTTGACGCTGGTATTCTGTGAGAGCGTGGTTCTTCCGCGGTCGAGCCGACCCATTCGTGCTACAACTATACTACTAATATAGCTGCAGCATGGCTCTACCACGTATAAATACCACGTATGGTGGTAAGTGGTGATGCAGCCGAAGATGGTACAGCGTACTAACTAAGCTTAACAAAACCGTATACACTCTTGCCTTAAAGACACCCACATTATAATCGGATGGAAATTATTCCACTCCCTTGTTGTACGTATTATGAACGACAAAGCAAACCGTTTCGTTATATTTTATAATAGAAATAAAAGTGATGTTAGTTTAGTGGTGACAGTGGTGGGCCACGAACTTGAGAGAGAGAAGTGCTCTTCAAACTACGTAAAATAAGATAAGATTTATTTGTTAGGTTATGGTGCATTTAAGTTGTTAAAAAATAATTTAGATCCTAAATATTCTGCAGTTTCCTGCAGATTATGTTAGTTTGTAATAGAAACCCAAGACATTAATTATTATAGAATAATCTAAAATATACTCTATATATATATACAGCTATACTAAGGGAAACTAAGTAGCAGCTATATAAAAACAATAATGTCAATAAATTAAATCGATATTAATTTCAATAATTACAATTCAAGTCAAATTTATCATTTAAGAAGTCATTTATAGAGTAATAACATTTATTTAAAAGAAATTTAAATAATTTACTTTCAAAGATTCCTATATTTATTTTTTAAAACAATTTGTTGTACATGTTATCACAATTAACCACACAAAACAAATTAGAAATAGCTTGGTAGTGATCACCTCATTCCCAAGAGTTATTATTATTCATAAATTCCTTAATATTATAATGGTTGCTTTTATATAAACCTTGTTTAATAAAGTTTTTGAACTTTGAGCAGGTTATATTTTGCATATTTTCTGGGATTTTGTTGTAAAAGCGTATATATGCATCGCCCCAAGAATAAATTACTGACTCGGTGGAGTCGAATAACACACTTTGTTTATATTAGCTTGAGCTGTATGTATGTATATGTGTAGGTATGAATGTAACATATTGTAAGTTGTAACCCACTTCCAAACGTCTAAATAATCTGAAATTTTCCAGACATACTATAAACCGAGATGTAATTACAATCATTTCATGACGTAGTTTTTTTTATATCATAAGGTTACAAACGAGCACACAGTCACCTGATGGTAAGTGGTTGCTGTGGCCCATAGACACCTACATTTATCCTCGTTTACGAATCAAAATGCAGATGCGTTGTCACCCGTGAGGACTAAGATGAAATGCCTCTTTTCCAGTAAAAAGGATCTCCGGTTCTCTACACTCACCATACGAAACACAGCAGGATTAAGCTGCTATTTTACACTGGTATTCTGTGAGAGCGTGGTCCTTCCCCGGTCGAGCCGACCCATTCGTGCTACAACTATACTACTAATATACCTGCAGCATGGCTCTACCACGTAGTGTTCTCACCGAGATCATCACAGCACAGCTTATGATCAAAGCGTGTAGTTTGTGTTTTTTTTTTATAAAGAATAAGAGTGACAAGCAACCACACAGTCGACCCGATGGTAAGTGATTTCTGTGGCCCATAGACATTTATATCTATCCCCGATACGCATCAAAATGCAGATGCGTTTTCACCCGTGAGCACTAAGATGGAATGCCACGTTTCCACTAAAAAGTGTATCCGGTTCTCTACACTCACCATACGAATCGCAGCAGTGTTAAGCCGCTATTTTACGCTTGCGTTCTATAAGAGCGTTATCCTTCCCCGGTCGAGCCGACCCATACCTGCTACAACTATACTACTAATATAACTTCAGCATGACTTTACAACTTCAACTTTAATATTAATACATAACTCCTGCAGCAGATGTCCTAACAGGTTCAAAATCACCCGCAGAAGTCAACTGGGTTACAAAATGGACGCCAAATACGATAGCCGGCCGTATAATTGCACTGAGGAATCAAACCTCGACGAGACGACGGACCGGTCTCTGTAAACTGTATCAATGGGTCAAAACGCATCCGGAATAGATTCTCGCCAACGCCGCAACGAAGTAGTACCGCATTCTATTAAACGGTACTTGCTTGTTTCAATTCAGTATTATTGAAGATGAACCTTTTAGATAAAGTGCCGCTGGCACTTCTTATTTATAAAAGCTTTTACAAAAATTTACTTCGCAAATATCCGCGTTATAAAATAAAATGATGTGTCTTACCTAGTATGAAGAAGCACCTCCCGCCCTCCCTCAATTGCGTGCACTATCCCCGTCACCACTAATCCCAGCACCGCTACTTCCAACACCACTACACTAGGCATAGACTCTACGGTGGCTAACCACTTAGCGGTTAGCCACCGTAGAGTCTATATCACCTGAGGATGCCTCGTGTAGAGGCGAAACACGTGTCGTATTATCGTCAGTGGTGTGTCTTGCCTAGTGTAGTGGTGTTGGAAGTAGCGGTGCTGGGATTAGTGGTGACGGGGATAGTGCACGCAATTGAGGGAGGGCGGGAGGTGCTTCTTCATACTAGGTAAGACACATCATTTTATTTTATAACGCTGATATTTGCGAAGTAAATTTTTGTAAAAGCTTTTATATAATGGATTTCCGCAAAGTAACGCCTGATTCTATTAACTTCTTATTTACTTTGTTGCTTTAGTATTAAATAATTATTTCCAATGATTTGCTGTTAGTATTGCAGAGATATGATTGTGATTATATTCAAGCTTAGTCCGAGATAATTTGGTAGTATCGTCTACACCTTGCTCGATGAACGCGTCCTTTCTCTACTCTACTAATAGTAATCTATTCTAGATCTAAAACAAAACGTTGCAACACGGACGCAACCTAACGCTTCTCAAATGTCATTCGTTTTACCGCGCTTGATGAACGATCGTCAATTTGCTTTTACGCACTAAATCTCGAGAGATTTTGTGCAATTTATTCTTTTTACATTGGTTTAAAATACCTAATAGACGAAGGGCGTCGAAAGATGAACGTTTGGAAAGGAATTTGAACAAATATAATAAGAAATATGAACGTTGTAAAAGACGTAAAGACGAACATTCAAAAGATAATAGAAACGAAAATTATGTTGGCGATATTGGTAAGTCTGTTTTTATCATGAGTCAATTTATTGTAATTAATTAATTGCATTATACGAATACCCATGTAGTGGCGGGTAAGAATACTACCCCATATTTTCCCGTGGGTGTCGTAAGAGACGACAGAGGGAAACTGAGGCAGAATACGGACAACAGCATATTTCTGATAACAGTAAAACAACAATAAAAAAACTGCGGCAACAATGGCAATATACCCCCCATGATTAAATTTACGAAGAGATGGCCCCCAGTCCACGGCGACGCCGCTATTCCTGGCTGTGATGGCGACCATGGTGACGGCGGTTCAGAGGATGTTAAGAATCTCCGGTGAAGGTTCGGTTGCCCCCTACTACGACTCGACCTGGCAACTTATAACGCATGCACTCTGAGGACTGACGAAAGATATACATGTTGCGCTGGAATATTATAGGATTACCCGAGGTCTGAAGAGAGGGGGAGGATACGATAATCCTCGAATCCGGCAACTTGTTCTATCTACGGGAAGGTGACCATCGGTCCCGAGGAGGTGTCGGATTTATCGTCCACAAGTCTCTCGTTAACCACGTTGTAAAGATTGGGAGTGTGTCGACGAGGGTTGCGTACCTTATACTCAGAATCACCAAACGGTATTCGCTGAAGGTCATACAGGTTTACGCACCAAACTCAGCACACCCCGATAAGGAAGTGGAGGAAATGTATGAGGATATCTCTAGAGCCATGCATTCCTCCAAAACTCACTATACGGTGTTAATGGGAGACTTCAAAGCAAAACTAGGCATAAGAGAGAACGGTGAGCTGAAAGTAGGGAAATTCGGGATAGGGCAATGAAACCCAAGGGGCCAGCAGCTGGCCGACTTCATGGAGAAAGAGGGACTCTTTATGATGAACCCTTTCTTCCAGAAGCGGCCCCACAGGAAGTGGACCTGGTCGAGCCCCGACGGTTCGACAAATAATGAGATTGACTTTATTATGATAACCAGACGACAACTGTTCAGTGATGTCTCAGTATCGCGAGGGTGAAACTGGTAGCAATCACCGAATGGTTAGAGGCACACTGAACCTAAACGATAATTTGGAGAGGTGTCTATCGTCTAATGAAGTCAACGCTCCGTCCCCCTAGTATTCTAATCCAAAGTCCCGAAACCTTTCATCTCGAGTTGCAAAACCGTTTTCAGTGCCTAGAAGATTTCTATGCATTCGACGATATGAATGACAAGCTCGTGGAAACTGGCCATGCGGTCGGAGCTAAGTTTTACAAGACCCGCCGCAGAAGAACACAAAAACTCTCCGATCACATTCTTAATCTCATGGCATGGCTAAATGAAGCTGCAGTCTTCAGTAGATTTCCAAATGCATGCGGCAGGACTTACGCGACTTTATTACTGCTCGTATTGAAGAAGCGATCGAGCGGAACCAGGGCTCCAAAGTCTATGCTAGAGATCTGTCTGCCAGAAAGAGCCAACTGTCGAAGCTGAAGACCGAGTGTGGCAACGTCGTCCAATATTAAACATCCTAATAAATTTTGGCAGTTTTCAATTTTTTTTATCTCTTGTTTTCGCTGACTCCCGTGTCATGTGTAATTCAGGATTCAGTAGTGGTATTATTTGTTCTTTTTTAAATGTTTCTATTTTTTCTTTAATCAAACCTTTTATCAAGATACTTTCGACTCTTTTATAAATCTCCGGGGGTGTTGGTTGACTATATGAAGATTATGTATTAATCGGAGGATCCATGGCTTGTATAATATCGTCTTCTTAATGTTCTTCTTTAACTTCCATAATTTCTACCTCCTCCTTCTCCTCTGGTTCTATAGTTTCCAGAATAATCTCCTCTTCTGATTCAATACTTTACACTGACATTTTATAATTATAATAGTATACATACATTATGCAAATTTTCTTATTTATGCCTTCTTTTTTCCCCCCTTTGTTTACAGATGTAATACCCATAAATTACTGATAGTCAATTGCTATAATACCAATGTAATGGTTTTATAGTGACACTCACTTTAATAGGCCTCCATATTAAATGGTATGGTATGACTATTACCCCCACGGGATAAGTCAAAAGGGACACTCGCTTTATGAGCTTGTGACATATTGTATCCAGGCATATTATGACTGATTTTCTGTATGCTATATGCGATGGCCTGTATGCAATCAAATCTACTGAACGATTACTAATCTACTATCCAAATCTTACCTTTTAGTGTAAAAGTTATATTCCAAAATTAAATTGGTCCATATGAAGTAATGTGTTTTTAATTAACAGTCCAAGCCTGAGGAGAGTTTTATAACAAATGAACAAATTATGAATAATCGATTTTCAACATAACTGCTTTAGTATTTCTTCTTAAGCCAGTTAGCAAATACTTGAAAATAACAATATCCAGCAGTAAATTAAAAGATAAAAAAATGAATGACGAAATAGCAACGTTGTAGAGCCACACTGCAGCTATATTAGTGTTAAAGATTATGTTTGTAGCACGAATGGGTCGGCTCGACCGTGGTAGAACCACGCTCTCACAGAATACCAGCGTCAATAGTAGTTAAGCAGTAGTCAATCCTGTAGTTTCACATGGTGAGCGTAGAGAAGCGGCGACACTTTTTACTGGAAATGAAGCATTCGTCTGCATTTTTATTCTTAATCGAGGATAGATGTAGATGTCTGTGGGTCACAGAATCTACTTAACATTAGGTGTGTGCTCGTTTTAAATCATTATTCTATGGAAAATCAAAAGTGAATCATTAATGAGCATCCATCACCACATATTAAAAACACTAATAAATAAAACTGCGTTATGTATTACAAGGCGTGCACTCTTCAATACGCCTTCCCCTTCTTACTACGTGTTGGTACCGACTTTGTTATATGGCAGCGAAACCTGGGTATGCCAGAAGAAGCATAAAAGCAAGTTGAATGCAGTAGAGAAGCGATCTCTTCGTAAAATGTGCGGCGTTACCATGGCCGACCGAAAGCGAAACGAAGAGATTCGCAATATGGCAGGTTTGAAAGATGACCTTATCACAAAAATTGATAAGGGCGTGCTTCGGTGGTTTGGGCACGTTGAGCGAATGAGTGAAGACCGAATGGTGAAGAAAATATATAGCGCGAAAGTTAATATTAAAAGGTGTTGAGGTAGACCGAGACTAACTTTCGAAGACCATGTGAGCAAATTGCTCGAAGAGGGTAGGGTCAAGAGTACTCGGATACCTAGACGTGCATGTATGAAGAAGATAATGAATCTGAAAGAAGCGAAAGAGGTATGTAAGGATCGTGACACTTGGCGATCTGTTCTCTCTGGCTACCCCGTCAGGGATTGTGCGTGAAGATAAGTAAAGTAATAAATAAAACTAACAAAACAGATGACAGAACAATAAATATGTCAGACAAATTACAAAGAAGTTGCGACGCTTTTGGTATAGTGATTGCTAAACCGCTTGCAATGGCAATTATGGCAATTCCTTTAATAAAGAACAAGACTTACTATCAGCTGTAAACCGTTATCAAGCTAATAATAACAATGGAAACAAGAAATATCTCACTTATATTATCTATCAATATTATACGGTTTTTACTTTGTAATTACCAAATGTTGGGCCAATATTATCACTTTGTAAGGTATTTATTTCATCCAAATCCCAACATCAAATAAAACCACGATTAAAAGCAACTTGTAATGTATGTACATCACTAAAAGGCTGCAGTGCGTTAAATTTCCGAAAGAATTTCAAGCGAGCTTGTGCAAACATGGTCGTATTTAAAACGCGTTGTTTGCAAAAATATTTTTTTTTACAGTAACAAAAAATTACGAAGAAACAAATGCTAGCACTTTCGTAATACGGTTTAATCTCCATTGATTTCAGTGCAAAAGCGACCGTATTTTTTCACATTACAAATGTGATATACATATTTTTTATTATTGCCACATGTTAAATTCACAGACTGACAAGCCCTTTCAAGGTAATAGGCAGTTACAAAGTGGTCAAAAATGTAGAAAAAACTGGTCGAGCGCGAACTGATTGCGGCTTCAGAAGCCCTCAAAACTTCCGCTTAGCACCGTTTATTTTGAGATTTTTCTTAGCGACGCCATTTTTTTTCTGAACAAAGAAATCATGAATTTTTATTCCTAGGAGAAAAATTAAAAGGGAGTATTCCAAATGAAATATCCATGGTCTACAGTAACTACTTACCACCTGGTCGACTATTAACTCACCAATGTAAAACACATTTCTATTAGGGGAGCAGCCTTTAACTTTTTTTGTTTTTTTTTTTATTTATTTATTGTTATAGTGGCAACAGAAATACACACTCTGTGAAAATGTCAAATTTCAACTTCAATATTACGGATCATGAGATATAGCTAGCCCGCTGACAGATAGGCCGACGAACAGCGGAAGCTTAGTAATAGGGTCACGTTGGTTACCCTTTGGGTGAGGAACACTAAAAACTATTTTTTTAATGAGATATCGCCCTTGTATTAAACGATACTTATTTACTATACATCGTCATGTTACCTTCTAATATTAAAAGATATCTCTATTTACTCTTCATATTTATTTCTAAATAAAGCGTAGAACTCCCACGGGCTCATTTAACTTACAGGCATTATTACTTTTCAAGTCTAGTTACTTAAACTTACAATGCTTTAATTACTTAAATAAAAATCAAATGAAATAATGTCCTTTCATACCTTAAGGGAACTTTGAATATTTTTTTTTATTATTTAAACGAATTCGTTTAAGTAATAAAATTGTAAAATTGTTAGGTTATGATAATAATGAGATGAAATATCACGTCTCAATTATGACGTATTCATAACGTGGTAGAGCCATGCTGCACCTATATTAATAGTATAGTTGTAGCACGAATGGGTTGGCTCGACCGGGGAAGGACCACGCTCTCACAGAATACAAGCGTAAAATAGCAGCTTAACACTGCTGTGTCTCGTACGGTGAGTGTAGAGAAACGGAGGTCTATTTTACTGGAAAAGAGGCATTCTATCTTAATCCTCACGGCTGACTACGCATCTGCATTTTAATTCGCAAACGAAAATAGATGTAGATGTCTATGGGCCACCGCAACCACTTACCATCAGGTGGACTGTGTGCTCGTTTGTCACCCTTATCCTATAAAAAAAAATTATACACATTTCACATAATCCTATTACAATTTAACTAAAATATAAAATTACAATTAACTTATCGTTACAGTCTAGAAAATCCACTGATGATTATAGATATTCATATTCTACCCGTGTTTATAAAGAAACTAAAGGAACTCCATCCGCGGCTGGTCTTTGCTATTGGTGATAAGAGGGCTGGTTCTTTTCTCGCTCAAAAGCTAAGTATAGCCATTCAGCCGGGAAACGCAGCCAGCGTTCTTGGCACGATAACATGGGGAGTAAGACTGTATGATAATTAAGTTACTAGTTTTAGATTTTTTTTATTATAGTTTTTAATATTATAAAGAATTATTATTAATAGAATTCCTATGTTTTTTTTATTTAGAATTAATCGAAAGCCTAAATAAAGATAATAAATAAGCAAGATAAACTTATTTTACGTCACTTTATTGTAGAGTTTAACTTATTTTTTATTGCCGACATTTCTAGTGATTTCCAGTACCCATGTTCCCCGTGTGAACCCTGTTGACCGCTTAAGTAGTGTTTGCGTAAATTTATGAAGTCGCCATGTATTAAGCCGAACGTCCACCGCGAACTAAACTATGAGAAAACTAGGCTCAGTGAACTAAGCTAAACTAACCTGGAAAATTGTTGTACGTACACCGAAAAATATGCTCAAATAAACAACACTAAGTGAAAGGCGCCAGAGGGGTAAAGTACGGGGATGAGAGGCGCTTAGCTTAGTTTAGTTTACTAGTTGACTTAGTTTCGGATCGGCCTACACAACTAAGTTAGTTTGACTTAGTTTGGCTATTTTGCTTAGCTTAGCTGCAAAACTGGTTCAGCTATGCGAGCTAAGATAAACTAAGTTAGTTTAGTTTGCGGTAGACGTTCGGCTTTAAAGTGAATAAATATTTTATTTAAATGCCTCGTACAATACACAGAAACAAATCTTATACTGCGTTGGTTTTTAGACACAAATTGACACGTGTATCATGATTTACATTGCTTTCCGTAATTTAAGACCGAGGTTAATAAAACACCCGCATACTGTCTAGAACAAGGTGTTAATTGCAACAGTTTAAAGCCTTTTAAAAAACTGGTGAAGCCAGTTTTCGGTGAAATCTTCCACGCGTAAACACTAATATTTATTCGACGGTCTTTGCGCCTTTTTAATCACTGCATCACATTTGTAAGTTATAACTGAGCTACAAAATTTATTAATCACGAATCTACCTTTCTTAACTAGTACCTAATGGTGTCAAGTCACTCGTAATATCATCCCGTGAGAATCGTAAAAGTGACATAGAAAAACTGAAACAAGAGATGGGCATCGTCTAAGTAACAATTGAAAATAAAATAAAACGCCTACCAGACGTGATGACTATGACAGCATCAGAGAAAGGCTTATGTTCAAAAATGGACTTTTGATAGCTGGAAAATGAATCGATAGATACTGGTGACACAGCGCCGTGATTTGTGATGTACTTGTGATGGGCTATAATGATGATCATGATGATAATAATGGCAGATGTTGGCCGCCACTCTATTCGCCCTTTACAGGCTACCACACGAGAACCTTTCTCACCCTGCGTTTGTTGATTCTTCGATGATCTGGTCAGCTGAGCTGGCAATTCTGGGCTGTTTGCATTGGTTGCTGTGGCCTATAAACATCTATATCGTCGATTAATAATCAAAATGTAGTCGTTGTCATTTTGAGGACTATGATGGAATGCTGTCAGACACAAGGGTCTCTGGTCGTCAACTATTTTACGCTGATATTCTGTGAGAGCGTGGTACAGCGCGGGCGAGGCGAGCAATTAGTGCTACAACCATAATATAGTTGCAGCGTGGCTCTACCAAGGTGGTTCTCATGCTATTTTACACAAGGAAATTGCCCCTCTGACGAGCAGAGTACCAAACAGTCCCATTACCATCCTCAGAATTGTCGCGCAGAGCTACGACTATCTTATCTTAAAGAATTTTCAAACAGTGATCGCTTGTCAGTGTTAGTGATATGGTTTTGTTTATAATAATAATAATACTTATTTACATTATTAGTTGAATCATGATATCAAAGTTGATAAAATACTAACATAGATTAAAATAAAAAATAAAAAGTTATTTTTGTACCGCCATACAGTTTAAATATCGAACGCTAATTAAATTTGAACACAAGCGCCAACGTAATTTTCGTATAAATTACATGATTTATTCTGCTTTGTTGCTTTAATTACAGTTCCGGCCTCCCCTTCATTTCGTTGCACGTGAATGAAATACAAAATGTTTAACAGGCTGACAAAAACGGCTCCTGTACGCCTGCAAAAAGAAAATGGGTGATCCATTTCGACAGAACGCCCAGTGATACCGAACCTGGGGTAGAGGATGTATTTCATAAGCGCTAGCGTTTTTAATAAATAATTTAAATCGATTTATTTTTATTACTCATCATCATCATTACAGCCCTTCACAAGTCCACTGCTAAACATAGGCCTCCCCCAAGGAATGCCACAAAGCAGTCGTCGTAGGTGGCAATCGAACCTCCACCGGAGATTCTTAGCACCCCCTGCCCCGCCGTTACCATGGTCGCCACCGTAGCCAGGAATAGCTCTTTGTGTTTGTATTTTTATTACTATCGATTCTTATTTTCATCATCATATCAATGTATATCATGATATAATTTATGGTTCTGTTTATCGACGTTAAAATACTTGTTAAACATTTTTCTTTTCTGCCGACTTCCAAAAAGGAGAAGGTACTCAATTCGACTGTTTATTTTTTTTATGTGTGTTACCTCATAACTTTTTACTGGGTGAACCGATTTCGATGATTATTTTTTTATTTGAAAGCTGGTACTTCTCGTATATCCCATATGAATTTGATCAAGGTCAAGCCAATAGTTTTTGAGTTATTCTTAATAACTTATATTAAAGTCGGCTGTACAAAATTTTTAATTTTTAAATTATTTAGTTTCACAATAAGTCAAATAATGTTTTTCTTTTGAGAAAATAAAGTTTTTTTAATCATATAAAATGTCAATACCACGTGATCTTGTGGCCTTTTACTCTCCGGACAGTTGAAACAGATAGATTGCAAAATAGATATTTTTCTCTATTAAATTTTATATAGAAAAGGTCTTTAAAGGCGTGGATTATGTATGCCATGAAAATGTCAGTAACATTTTGACTATCGATAAGTGGTGAAATAATTACCATTAGGGCCGTTTACTTTTATTTCTTCTTCTTTACCATCATCAGCCCGTAAATATTTACTTGTTGCACATGATTCTCCCCCAGTGTAGAAAACACAGCACCGCTACGCTACTCCTTTAGGTCTTGATGTGGTAGAGCCACGCTGCAGCTCGAATGAGTCGGCTCAACTGGGCAAGGAACTCACTCGCATAGAATACCAATGTGTTTCGTGATCCGAGTATTTTATGTCTGGCATATAAGAGATGGCATATAACACCATCTAGGGACCAAGAGGTTTTTCTGGCCTTTCTATTATGTCGGGTTTCTACATTTTAAAAACGCTTCGTTTTCGTTTACGAGACGTTTTACAGTAAATAAAGTAGGTACATAAAAAGACCCTTTTTAAATTAAAATACTAGTTTAAGGCTTTAAGATGCCTTAATGACATTGACGAAACGGTGACTTATATAGCCTGTTACTTTACTTTTGTATCGTATACATATGCAATATTCATATTCGTTTCAGATGCAGAAGGGTACCTAATGCTGACAAAAATATCATGTGGGGGCCACGAAAACGTAAAACATATTTGTACATATACAAGTGGGATGCGGGAAGTTAAGACTGTGTAAGAACCTCCGAAGGAGGCGGAATTGTAGCCGAAATAAGAATTTTTATTTTTTTGGTTTTTGCCATTTTGACCCCCTAGGAGTGTAATGAGAACTTTTTGCCCCTATTCAACCATGATCCCCATGACATCTTCTACATGATAGGCTATTCAAACTGACTAGGCCTAAAGTTTGAGTCACCCCCCAACTCATTTCCGCTTACTTACTTCCAATTACATCCAAAAAATGTTCTAGTGATTGTCTATCATTTCATACGCCATATTTTCTATAGAGTTTAGAAGGTTTCAGATAGGGCAAAATAAAAAATAATATAAAATATTATCACAATGATTTATAAATAATATATACATTTATAGGTATTTATAATAAAAATAAGGAACAAGCTGCAAGGTTCAACTGATAGCGTTTCTTGTAAACACAATTATAAAATTGCTGTTCTCATTTTTATCAATGGTGAATTGATGAAACGTAGTCAATATCACTTTATATAAATATATTTAATTAAATTGTCACATTATGGCGTATTTGGTCTTCTACTTAAAACTCGGCGGAAATTTGAAAAGAAAGACTTTTGTCTATTCTTAATTCTCTTGTGTACATCATTTTTCACAGAAGTATTGTTTACAACTGGCGTGGTTTTCAAAAGCATAATCATGCTTTTGAAAGTGTCAGCTGTATATCGTCAATCAGATCCTGAACTTTTTTGACATTTATTTTTGTTTCTTTTTGTTTTATCTTGTAACCTTTTTAAAAACTAACACCAAATCATTAGTTTATTATTTATTATATTTTTTTCTGTAACGTTATCTTGGATAAGTTTGTAATTTTTTTAATCTTATCACAAAATTTTCGCAATAAATTATTATTCACGTTTTCTACAGTCATTCTCTCCTCTTAGTTTCGGCGTGACTGTAGGATGTTATATAGGTACTAAGTTACCGTCAGTTACTAAGCGGCCATAAATCTTTATATAAACATACAGATCTACATTTTTTGATTTTAAATTTTTTGAATTTTAATAGATTTTTTTAAAACCTGGTAATATTATTTCTTTTTCTACAGCAATTGCCCATCAATTAATAATGCCAGTTGTGCTCTTTGGCTGAAGTTATTTTTTTTATTTTATGCACAATTGCAGACATAATAATATTTGCGCATAATAATGATTGCGCATGGCGGAGTAGTTTTTTCTATAAGACCATTTGCAGTAACAATTTTTATTAAGAGTTATCAGCTGCTTTATTGATAGTGCCTGAAGCAACAATTTACCGAGTTCTGTACAGAAAATGATGCTGGCTTTGGTATTTCTTATTTGAAATAGTTCGTAGGCGTAATGCTGCAGAAAACTGTTCCAAATATGGATGGCCGATACCAATGAATATAATACCTAAATTGTTACACCTATTTATAAAATTCTAAATACCACTTTTTACACAAGAAAGTAAACTTTGGGATCAGTCCATTTTGTTTTTCGCTAATTAAGTGAATAGTAAAACAAACCAAGAGGTCCGTGATTTAAAATTTCTTGCAGCTTTTTATAGAAAAGTATGACCTTTTCATAAAATGATATATATATTTAGCCATCTGATAAAACTTTTAAGTGTGCCTCATTATGATGATATTTGGGTCATCATAAAGGAAATAGGCTATTAAATATAATAATTATTTTAATAATTAGTCTATTAATATAGTAATGTTATAATACAATTGATCATCTTCAGTATGATTGAATGTGCGTATAAATTTTCCAGAAAGACTAAAATAAATGTAAAAAGACCTTTCACATTTATTTTATTAACTTAGTCTCGAATTAAATAAACAAAATAAAAATTTGAACTTTTTAAGAAGTTTCATCGGTAGCCTTCGTTTTACGTAGAAATTTTGTAATGACGTGCATTTCTTTTAATACACACACATACACACACACAAACACTCACGCCTGTCACCCAGAGGGGTAGGCAGAGACTACGGACTTCCATTTGACGCGATCCTGACACACCTCTCTCGCCTCCTTTACATCCATATATCTACGCATACACACTCGTCGGTTAAGGGTACTGCTAATCTGGCCCATTTTCAATATATCGCCGATTTGGTCGATAAATCTTCGTCTAGGGCGTCCCTTCCCGACTATGCCGTTCACTTCTGAAACAAAAATTTGCTTTGTCACTCTTTCCTCGTTCATTCTTTCTACGTGACCAAACCACCGAAGCATTCCTTTTTTAATCCTGGTCACATCTTGCAAACCACACTTTTCTCTTATCACACTATTTCTCACCCTGTCATTCAGATTCAGCCCTAGCATACTCCTTAACGACATTCATTTCTACAGCATTTATTCTACTCTCATGCTTCTTCTGCCAGACCCAACTTTCACTATCATACATTAAAGTAGGGACTAAAACAGCATTATGAATTGCCATACGTGACTTCTATGACTCATTCTGACTCTTCATAATAGCGTGTAGAGCCCCATTCACTCTATTTTCTGCGTTCACTCGTCGTTCTAAATCACTTTATTAAAAATCGAAATAGCCCAATAGCGTTATTAACATGTGACATGTAATTGTTATACGTAACATTATTTTTTGGAAATCTGAGAAAGTTGAATTTTTGTAAACTTTACGCAGGGTCAGTTTACATACATAAATTTCAATTTTTTAAACATCCAGACCCGGGACAATTATTTGTAGGCCATACAAATACTTGTTCCGTGCGGGATTCGAACCCGTGGCTCTTGGCGCTGCAACCCATTGCTAAACAACTACGCCACCGAGCCATCAGAAGCTAATTTGCAATTATTTTCTATTGAGTGAATTTTGTAAAATCGTGTTTTGAAAACTGCCACCTGGAATACGCTCAATGGTGAGTACAATTTTTTTCGATAACGATGTGAAATCACAAAACGATCCCCATGCAGATCAATCTCTTAATATGGACATAGCTCGAGATTCAGAGATTTTAAAAGTTTTTACGCACAGATACTGGAAGATATAATATTATATTATTACTGTCCTGTATGAGATAACCTTTCTTCCTATATACATATTCCCATCACACGTAATACATTTTTATAGTTGGTTAGAAAAATAATATCATTGCATTCACAGGGTAAATTTCTGTTTCTTTTCCTATTCTTACCCAGCAAGTAGTTAAACAACTACAATCCCATCTGATGGTAAGTGGTTATGTATCCTAAGATGGTGTAGCGCACCGACTTAACAAAAGCCTAATCATTCTTGCCTAATAGTAGTAGGTAAGTATTATTTGCGACCTATTTGTGCGCGCGTGTGTGTGTGTGTGTGTGTGTGTGTGTGTGTGTGTGTGTGTGTGCGAGCGACCGAGCGAGCGTGCATGCGTGCGTGCGTGCGTGTTTGTGTGTGTGTGTGTGTGTGTGTGTGTGTGTGTGTGTGTGTGTGTGTGGATGAGAAAAGTGTATGAAAATACGTGTAGAGGAATAAAGATTGAGTATTCGTAGTAAGTACATTTGGCTTTACTATCTTTACAGCCTTTCTCAAGGTCTATATATATAGTCCTTCCCAAGGAAAGCCACCTGCATCCATCGACTTCCTGTATATCTTACCATGTCCATGTGTTGGGCTATGTCAGTTATTCTGGTTCTATTGCGGATATCCTTATTTCTAACTTTATCACGCAGATGATGGTTTATATAACATTTAAAAAAGAAAACATAAGCCCAAGAAGGTCTTTATATAGCACTTAGGGAAGCACTACTTTTATTTTATTTAAATTGTTTGATTTAATTTTATAATAGTGTACCTAAAATAAGTATCTGTATCTACATTTTCATCCAAAATAATGTTCTATTAAAGTCATACTCATGAAAACAGCGTTTTATTGTAATACATAATTATAAAATTCTAAAACTTAATTAATAAAAATATGCAACAATAAAATTACATAGATATTAAAAACTATCGAAATCTAAATAACGAGAACATGTTGGTCATTCCACATCTAAATTATATAAAAATGCAGTTTTCAATTTCGCTAATCAACGTCGCCGCGAAAATTTTTTCTTCTTTGGGCACTTTAAAAATTAATTTATTTAGAGAAAAATATTTACAGTTACCAGTGTACAGATATTAACTAAATTAAATATGTCTGTCCATAAAAATATTTATAATTGAATATATAAACTCTTAAAAAACTAAAATATATTTGAACGAAGTCGCTCCAACACCGACGCGCAGTCCACCCTCGACGATGTCCGAAAACGGACCACAGATCCACAGACTAACTAGTCTAGCTAGCGGGGGATTACAGGGCGATGGAGCAGGCACACTCGCGCGAATATTTTCGATTCGGGGAAAAATGATATTTTCTCGTGTAAAAGGGAGAATAAAAATAAATCTTTCAATTAAAAATATTAATATTTTTAAGACCTTTTTTATAGTGTAGAAACTATTTAAAGAGCTTGTGCCGTTTGGGAGAAATTTTGCAATATATGGCAAAGATAGGTACTCTTTGATGATTTTTTTTTCTAATAAGTGGTTGACAAAAATACAATTTTACCCACATAAAATCACAAAACATTTATTAAATCCTATTCTGTCATCCTGTATTTTTTCTTTGCAGATTAAAAGAACAGTTTCATGACAGTCTATGAACCGTTTAAAAGTTTTTCATTTCAGTCATCCAAGTTGCCGCATCAATAGTTTGTAATATATACTGTTTTACACGCATCTCGTATGTTTTTTCAACGTGGTACATCCATGCTGCAGCTATATTGTGGTTGTAGCGCGAATGAGTCGGCTCAACCGGGGTCCACGCTCTCACAGAATACCAGCGTAAAATAGCAGCTTAACGTTGCTGTGTTTCGTATGGTGAGTGAAGAGAACCGGAGACCCTTTTTACTGGAAACGAGGCGTACCATCTTGGACCTCAGGGGTGACAACGCATCTGCATTTTGATTCTTAATCGAGGATAAATGTGGCCCTCTATGGGTCTCAGCATTCGCTTATCATCAGGTAGACTGTGTGCTCGCTTGTCACCCATATTGCGCACAGAGGAGTGTGAGATTTGGCACAGTTAAAGTTTTTATGGAGTAGATGTGCAAGAAACTAAATTTTGTATATATTTAATATATGTTACATAATATACATTATTTTTTATAGGATAGGGTGACAAACGAGCACACAGTCCATCTGATGGTAAGTGGTTGCTGTGGCCCATAGACATCTACATTTATTCTCGTTTGCGAATCAAAATGCAGGTGCGTTGTCACCCGTGAGGGCTAAGATAGAATGCCTCTTTTCCAGTAAAAAGGGTCTCCGGTTCTCTACACTCACCATACGAAAAACCCCAGCAGCATGAAGCTGCTTTTTGACGCTGGCATTCTGTGAGAGCGTGGTCCTTCCCCGGTCGAGCCAACCCATTCTTGCTACAACTATACAACTATTATAGCTGCAGCATGGCTCTACCACGAAAAAAAATAAAACAAACACATACGTAAAATAAAACAAAGGTAATTTTTTCGCTATCACCTACTTATTCTCCAAAATAATGAAAACGATTATTAAATGACAGCTCATGTTGTAACTTGAGTATTGTCAGCTGATTAGTGACCGACAGTACGATATTCATCGGGGTCGCTCAGCTGGTGATCTTCTAGTTTACCTAACTCATAGATGGGAGGAGGCAGTGGAATCCAAGAAAGAGGCGTTGGCCGATAGTTTGGACGTAACGAAGGCCTTCGATCGGGTTCGGCACAAAGCGCTTCTTTCGATGCTACCTTTTTATGGGCTTCCCGAGAAATTGTGCTATTGGATTACCAGTTTTCTTGCAGATCGGAGTATCAAGGTCGTAGTAGATGGTGCATGCTCCGATTACAAGTCCATTAACGCTGGTGTTCCACAATCACCAGCGCTGTTTCTTCTACATACCAATGATATGTTGCAAACTGGTAACTTTCATTGCTATGCAGATGACAGCACTGGTGATGCTTTATACACCGGCCGTGCCAATATTTCACGGGAAAACGTCACCGAATACCGGAACAAACTTATGTCTGGGGCGACTAAATCTAGTCCAGTTCAATCCCCAAAAGACACAAGTTTGCACGTTTACCGCTAAAAAGAACCCCTTTGGCGTATCTCCTCAGTTTCAAGGCACTCCCCTTCTTGCCTCAGCCAGTATTGGAATCCTCGGTGTCGACATATCGAGTGACGTGCAGTTTCGTGGCCATTTGGAAGAGAAGGCCAAATTGGCCTATAAAAAGCTTGGCGTGCTCAGCAGAGCGGGACAGTATTTCATGCCGGCACACCGCTTGCAACTTTAAAAGGCGCAGGTTCGGCCCCATATGGAATACTGTTCCCATCTCTGGGCAGGGGCTCCCCAGTGCCAGCTCCATACATACCATCAGGATGATTGACGGTTCACCATTGTGCGATTTAGAAGAAGTTTTCTTCCTCGCACAACTTCCTTGTGGAACCGACTACCACCTGCGATTTTACCGGACCGATACGATTTAGGGCCTACAAGAAAATAGCCTACTTCTTTTTAAAAAGCCGCCAACGTATTTGCAATTTCCCTAGTGGTGCAGTTCTTCATGGGCGGCGGTAATCACTTACCATCAGATGAGCTGCATGCTCTTTTGCCCTATGTCCTATAAAAAAAACATCGTTTACTTTCATAGTGCTAATGTCAAACATAAATTTCGTTTGAAAAAATTGTGCCGTTTGTTGACGTTTATACTGCATAATATGTCTCAGAGTGCATACAAGCACATATAATATATGGTTATTACTCTAAGGTAATATACGAGTGAACCCGACCATAGTCGAACGAGTGCCTGCTGTACTGCCATATGTCAGAGGTGTCACTGACAAGATTGGCTACATCTTGATGCGTGCTTCCATTAAAACATACTACAAGCCGCCAAAGAAGATTAGTCAGTTTTTACCATCAGTCATGTATAATGTCCCTCTGCAAGATGCAGTAGTGTACAAGCTTGATTGTGAATGTGGTCTCTCTCATATAGGACAAACTAAAAGATCAATAATAATTTAAAATTAAAAAATTTTAACAACCGATTTCAATAAAAATTATTAAGAATAACTCAAAAAATATTGGTCAGACCTTGATAAAATTTATATGGGACCACGTGAGAAACACCAGCTTTCAAATAAAAAAAGAATCATCGAAATGGGTTCACTCAGATAAAAGTTATGAAGTAACACATATAAAAAAAACATACAGTCAAATTGAGTACCGTATACGTTTTGAATTCGGTACAAAACCCGCGTTAAAGAACACATAGCTGATGTGATGAATCGATGCTCCGGGAAGTCTGCAGTCTATGAACACGTACAGGATCGCCCCCGTCACTACATTAGATTTCATAGACCACAAATCCTCGCTAAAGAACACCGATTCCTTCCTATGATGATCCGTGAGGCTATTGAAATCAAATAACATCCTAATTTCAATAGAGAAAATGGCTGGGTGCTACCATCTGCTTGGGATCCTATAATTAATAAAAATAAATCAAAGCCCAAGCATACACCTGGAAGACTTCAAGATACTGTAAGTTAAACTGCGTAGTATTTGTTTATTTTTATAGATTACGAGTAACAAACGAGCACACAGTCCACCTGATAGTAAGTGGATGCTGTGGCTCATAGGCACATCTATAGTCGACTAATAATTAAAATGTAGATACGTTGTCACCCTTGAGGGCTAAGTTAGACTGCCTCATTACTAGTAAAAAGGGTCTCAGGTTCTCTACTCATTACATGAAGCGCAGCATTAAGCTGCTATTTTATAGTCTGTCAGCTACTATTCTATGGTCCTTTTGACGTAAAGTCGAACCACCTGTGTTGCAACCATAATATAGCTTCAGCGTGGCTCCAGCTCAGCTCTACCAGATTTGATAGCTCCCTGGCGCAGTGGCTTAGCAATGAGGTGTTGCGTTGTGAGCTGCGGGTTCGAATCCTGCACGGAACAAGTATTTGTATGGCCTACAAATAATTGTTCCGCGTCTGGATGTTTGTCCTCGTGCAATTTATGTTTGTAAACTGCCTCCACGACACAGGAGAAAATCCTAGTGTGGAGGTAACGTTTTAAAAAAAACGTATTCGTTTGTTCGTCTTCTATGCGTTCTTATGTCATACATCCGATCAAGAAGAAATTGTGCTGAGTTACGAGTATTGCTACGTAAACATAGCTAAACTTTGGGTAAAGTTATACATATACACATAAATGTAACGGTTTTGCGGTTTTTTTAACTAATATAGATTATTGATGGTTATTTAAATTTTAAAAATAAATAACTACCTTTATCTCGTACAAAACTTGATATTTTAAATCACCGGATGTGCTTGATATGTTTTTCAAAACCGTTAATTCCATAATTCACATTCATAATTGCTTCACATTACGAAACTAATATGTCTCTTACTAATAGACGTATGAAATTAAATATGCAATTTTATAACACGATTATGACACTAATCGTTATTAAGTAGCGACGGTGTGATTAATTTAATGTCCTCAACAAGACTTATATCAGGGAAATGTGTAAAATCAAAGAATATGAACGGGGATCAGGAAATATTATTTATGTTTTGCCCGTGACTATTTATTTAATACGAAATAAAGATTTCCGCAGTTACCTTAAATAACATAGTGCGACCTCTATAATTCTAGTCATGTTTTTAACGACTAAGTTACAAGAAACATTTTTAAAATAATAAAAAATTAAAAATTATAAGCCGACTTAAAGACAAAAAAGTGATTTCTAATTCGATGGACTATTTATAAGCAACGATTTCTTAGATGTCTAAGAAAAGTTTTTTTTGCAGATGTCAGATTGTATATTTATTTACAGTTAAGCACGTGATGAATCAGTATTAACATGCATGACAACTATCAGGTTTCGTCAGCCTGTATATTTTTTGTACATATGTATGCTATGTGATATCTTTGCCAATTTTGAACCGGTCTTAACGCTTTTTAAGGGAATACCTCAAAAGTGGTCCTATTTAAATTTAAGGAAAAACTCACTCCCTAAGGTAAAAAATTGGAATTAAGTTTTTATTGTTACTATTCATATAACCATTTAATAAAATAAAAAATCATTTTTTTATAAATGAAAAGTAAAGATCAACTTCAAAATATAAAAAGAATTTATGGATATATGTATACAATATTTACATTAATTAGTTACATATATCAAACTTCTTATCAAACCCTTGTATCAATACAACATCTAGGCATTATCAAGAACACGCGGAATGACGCAATCCTTAAAAGGTTGACTTATTACGATGGGTTGATAAAAAACAGAGGCTATAATCTCACCCTGTTAATGCAATATCTTATGGCGGCTGTACACGCTCGTCTCGTCGCCTCGCGTGCCTCTCGTCGCGTAGAGGTTCGACACGAGAATACACCATGTGCACACTCGTTGTATCACTTGAACTCCGGATGCCCGCTGCGACGGACCTAATGAAACTGTTGCTGCGTTTTGCCTTTGTACTATTAATTATTACATTTTTTACACATTTACCATTAAAAGAAAATTAATAAGAAACGACGAAGTAAAAGATAGTGGACGGTTTCTATTCACCGTAACAGATCCATGTAAATACCTATATTTTTATTTTTTAACAATATCGAACCCTACAGTACATGTGTACAGGCACGCTATTGTTTTCTTCACGAGACTCACGAGACCCTTTGACTCGAATGCAAAATACCGACACGCTTCCGAGAGCAAACGAGGGCCGCGAGACGCGATGCGACGCGACGAGTGCACCATGTACACACTCGTACTCGGCCTGTCTCGTGGTGTCTCGACGAGCGTGTACAGCCGCCATTATCTTCTTTGCCCGCAAAAGTCCACTTCTCAACAGACACTTTTTCCCTTGTAGCCATCAAGGATTCAGTGGTTTTAAATAGATTTCCTGCCACCACCTGCCACCATGCTGGTGAGAATAGTGTTAATTTATAATTATAAATCCAATTATTTAATTCATTTAATTAATATTTTACGGTTTATAAAGTTTTTTTTAAAAAACTACAACATACACTTAGATGAGAAAGGTACATTGCTATTAGTACATTTTATTCAGTGAACGTAAAATTTACTGAGATATTAAATTATATATATTTTACTGAAAAAGTTTAAAAATCTCAATTTAGCAGATTTCTTTCGAATTTTTAGTAAACGCCTCCCGCTCATTACTTGTGGCTTAAGTTTAATTGTCCGTCTTGTATTACATTTACTGTTAATAACTGTACCGGACTACCAAACTTGCTACACTTTTGGACAGGTTCAGTTTTTTTTTTTTTTAATTGGCCGCCGCCACGCTCGACGAAGACAACTCCGTAATTTCGGTACCTATACATTTATTTTTTATTTTTAATAAGTTTGTTAAAAATACTTAGATAACCATTTATTGCATTATAAAGATTATTTTCTCAAATAATCTTTTACACTCATCTTTACTATTGAATCAAGCACTCTCATCAAAATTAGTTGTTTATGTAACAGTATCCGAACTCAGGACATTTGACAATATAAGACACGTAAGATTGCCAGCTTTAATAATATCTATGGCTAGCTCCCTAGCCCCGTTCGCTTTTTGTAACGTTCGCTCTTTGTATTTAATGTGCCGTCTTTATAATATTTTTGAAGTGCTTTTCATAATATAAAAAGTAGACTTGCAACGAGTGTTCAGCCATTATTCGGTGTTACGTATGCACATTGGGCTACTTTCTTCCTATTCGGCCGAATACCGAATATGTGGATGATATCCACCGACCGAATACAGAATACCTGTAATCACAGCCTCTATACCACTGCTGGGCACAGGCCTCCCCTCATTTCGGAGAGGGTTTTAGGGCAAGGAAGTGTTCGCCGCGCTGCCCCAATGCGTGTTGGCGAACTTCACATGTCTACGATTTTTTTTCTTATTTCTCAGACATGCAGGTTTCCTCACGATGTTTTCCTTCATCAGCACGTGGTAAATACTTGAGTATTACTATAGAACTATTACAGAATACTTGAGTAAAATGTTTTGTTGTGATCAGATAATTGGTAAAATAAAATATTGATTTATTTTATAATGATGTATTTTTATTATAATCTTTGAAATAGTCACAGTTATATAATCAACTTCCATATTATAAAAAATAACAAAAAAACTATCTGATAATGTCTATGCACTTGAATTTTCGTAATTAAAGTGAAAGATTATGGCGCAGAAAATGTTGTGCAGTTTTCTGCACTTTCAGTCAGTAGTTTAATAATTTCTTCTCGTTGACAATTCCAGGTTCCGAGAATAGACGCTCTGAATAAAAAACAGCACTTCCTTCCCAACCGAATACTTTTCCCTAATATTTGTCTATTCAGCCAGGAAGTCCGCAGAATGTTCGGTATTCGGCGTGTGGCCGAATATACCATTCGTTGCAAGTCTAATAAAAAGATATCTCCGCCGCGAACTATAGTTCGTTTATTTATTAGAAGAAAATGTCACACCCTGAGAGAGAAACTTCGTTATCGTTGCAAAAAATTATAGCCCACTGCTGAACATAGGCCTCCCCCATTGATTGTCCATAGGGGGGATATTTGCCATTGACGCCACGCCAGTCAAGTGTGTTGGCAACCGTAGTTGTTTTATTGTAGTATTGCTGTTATCAGAAAGATGCTGCTGCCCATATCCTGCCTCAGTTTCCCTCTGTCGCCTCTTACGACACCCACGGAAAGACATGAGGTAGTGGATATTCTTACACCGCTACCACTACACGGCAGAAAGGCTAAACTTCTAACAATCTATTTTTTTTTCATTCATTCCACTGCTCACTCCAAATTGACTGTCTCATAAGGGAAATATGTTCCCTTGGCAGGTGGACTGTCAACCGTAGGTCTTTATTAGTTGTTATGAGAAAGTTGGTGCGGCCTATCATCTGGTTTGTTTCTTTTCATCGCCTCTTACAAGTCGCGACACGTAAGTCTGAACAAAACGTGGAGGGGACGCGTACGAATTGAATTTTTTTTATTGGAGAGGGGGCAAACGAGCATACGGCTCACCTGATGGTAAGTGATTACCGCCGCCCATGAACAACTGCAACACCAGAGGAACCAGGGGAATTACAGATACGTTGCCGGTCTTTTAAAAAGGAGTAGGCTCTTTTCTTGAAGGTCCCTAAGTGGTATCGGTCCGGAAACATCGCTGGTGGTCGATTCCACAAGGAAGTTGTGCGAGGAAGAAAACATCTTCTAAATCGCACAGTGGTGGACCGCCAATTATCCAGATGGTGTGGATGGTATCGGGAGTTCTGCCGCGATGTGCGTTCGAGAGATTTGGCAGCTGGGATTAATCCGAAGAATTCCTCAGAGCACTCCCCGTGGTAAATGCGAAAGAAAATGCAAAGAGATGCAACATCTCTTCGCAGCGCCAATGAGTCGAGCCGATCGGAAAGGACTCGGTCATCGACGATTCGAGCCGCTCTGCGCTGGATGCGGTCAAGTGAAAGGGGCTAGCACTGGGGAGCCCCAGCCTAGAGATGGGAACAGTATTCCATGTGAGGCCGACCCTGCGCCTTCTAAAGTTGCAGGCGTTGTGCTGGCATGAAATACTGTCCGGCTCTGCTGAGCACGCCAAGCTTTTTAGAGGCCAATTTGTCCTTCTCTTCCAAGTGACCACGAAACTGCACGTCACTGGATATGTCGACGCTGAGGATTCCGATACTGGCTGAGGCAACAAGCGGAGTGCCTTGAAATTGAGGAGATACGACAAAGGGGATCGTTTTAGCGGTAAACGCGCAAATTTGTGTCTTCTGAGGATTAAACTGGACTAGATTTAGTCGCCCCCAATCCGAGACTTTGTTCAACAAAGTCTTTTCCAATCAGCACGGTGCGAACGTAACGCATGAGCCAATCAGTGTGACTTATGCGCAATAAGCCAATCAGCGCGGCTTATGCACAATAACGGTCAAAGCTAAACTTTCGTGCCGCTACATATACGACACCCACGGGGCATTATGGGGTAGTGCATATACTTGCATCCCCACTAGATCGTTTTCAAACTTTATTTAATTTAAGCAACTTACATTTTGTTTAAATAATTTACACAAATTAGTAATATTAATAAAAAAAACTTCAACAAACATCGAATTGAATCACAACAAAAACTTAACAATAAAATTGGCGTCTCCCGTCAAATCATGCATCACATTTTACCCACCTACCAAGTTATGCTGTGGAATATTAATTAAATAGATTTTAAAAACACACGCAGTCTTGTTACATAAACGTGGTTAATTGATAGTAACGGATTTAAAGAAGAGTCTCTCATGAAAGAAGACTTAACCACGGGACCAGTATTTGCTAAATTTAACATGGTCTGGCAAACACCATACTTTACATTTCATTTCATATAATTTCCATGGGACTCCTTATTAAAAACAAGGAGCCGTCCAGGCTTCGTCTGACCAATCAGTAAATGTAATAAAGTGTAAATAAACAAATGGTTAAAACATCATGGAGTATTTGTTTTATAATTTTGCCGAATTCACATAAAATCTTCTAGTGATTTAGATAAAATATAACCTAGATCCCTTCTGGTATTTCTCTCTATCTGTTCGTAAAATTTCATCACAATCGGTGCAGGAATTTCAAAGATTAGCCAGGACTGACAGAAAAACAGACAGACAATTTTTTTGAATTATTTATGTCTTAACAACGTGCAAATAACCCCCTGAGCCGTTAATTTACACTGACGGATGACACTTCAATTTTATTCAAATGTCAAAAAAAAGCATTATACATACAGACTAGTTTGAACAATAAAAAGAACATTAAAAACGACTTTTTTATTATAGGACGGGCAATGATCTTAATTAGCAAATTCGGGCGGTATCTTTACCTGAATCATGCTACAAATATGTGGTACAGTTTTGGCGCTTTCATTTTCATGCAATTAAAAAGAATATAAGAAACATAATTATTTTATATTTCATCATCGATAAGTAGCGTCGTAAGCGATGAATGTATTTGGGCAATAGTGTGTTCCTTTCCTTTAATTATATAAGTCAGCCATTCGCCAGATCTTTTGAAAGTTAAACAAAACAAAACAATTCTATCCTTAACTTTTTTTATTGTAAAGACGGCGCGCTATGTACATTTTTAAATGTAACGTAAAACCAAACCAAAATCATGCTCGATTTATTGTAAAAACACGCACTTACGTACACATAAATATGTATCTTAAATCATTTGCCAACAACATGGCTTTAGGTGCATGTGTACGTTCACGTCGTGACGTGAAAAAGAATGAAAGAAGAAAGATGTTTGCGTAAGTGCGTGTCAAGAAGTTGAGCATTATATTAGCGTCACATAAAATGTACGCATTTTACGTGGTAGAGCCACGCTGCAGCTATTTGAATTTTAGCACGAATGGATCGGCACGACTGGGATAGGACCACACTCTAACAGAATACCAGCTTAAAGCGTAAAATAGCATCTTAAAGTTGCTGTGTTTCGTATTTAGAGAACTGGAGACCCCCTTTAACCCCCTTTAATGGAAACGAGGCATACCATCTTAGTCCTCAGAGGTGACAACGCATCTGCATTTTGCTTCCCAATCGTGGATAGATATAGTTATATCTATGGGCCACAGCATCCACTTACCATCAGGTGGACTGTGTGCTCGTTTGTAACTCTAATTCTATAAAAAAAAAACGCAGCGCACCGTCTGTCTTTCTTTGTTGCTCTGAGTGTACCGTGCGGTATTTTATGATCATTATCTCTTTTAATCAACATTTCAAACTACGTTAGTTTTTTTGTTTTTTACTTAAAGTAAGTTAAAACTAGTCATAGTTTTTGAGTCGAAATATTTCGTACACGTGAAAAATGCTTGTCTATTTTGTTATTTAACAATTAAATATTTTGTTTCTTACATAATCAAATATTTAAGAAACAAAATATTTATCAACGGATGTTTCACGCTCCGTGTCTTTATTTTGTTTTTTTTTTAAAAACTTAAGTGAAGAACCACAGTTTAGTTACAAGATTTATAAGAGCCACGCTGCAGCTATATTACTGGTACAGTTGTAGCACGAATGAGTCGGCTCGACCGGGGAAGGACACGCTCTCACAGAATATAATATGTAGAAATAATATTATATACACATATAATAATAAGTACAACACTATCTATCTTAAACTAAAACTCACACAGAATACCAGCGTAAAATAGCAGCTTAACGCTGCTGTGTTTCGTATGGTGAGTGTAGAGAAACGGAGGCCAGATATATATTTTTACTGGAAACGAGGCATTCCATCTTAGTTTTCACCGCTGACAACACATCTGCATTATGATTCGCAAAATGTCTATGGCCACAGCAACTACTTACCAAATGGTGGACTGTGTGCTCGTTTGTCACCCTTACCCTATAAAAAATATGATGGTAAGTTTGCTGCTGCAGTCTATGGGCAATTGCAGTAAACATCATACAAAGAATATAGATTTTTTTATTGATTTTGCCAGTTGTTATACTAACCTGCTATTTGTAGAAATAAATAAGGAGGTTGAACGGAATTCTTGGTAGAAAAAGAGCCCTATCACCTTTGTAATACGAAACAGTTTTTTTTATTGCTGGGAAACATTATGAAAGAGGTTATATCAAATCCGCAACTTATTGAATTTCGTATTATCAGGTGCAGAATGTCACAGAACTGCAAATCAACGTATACAGCTGCGACTACGCGGGACGCGAACAACAACACGCTGTACCATAGTGGTGCTGCGACAGGATACGGCAACAGAGGGTACACACCGCCAAGCAAGAACGGCAGTGGGAATTATCAGGTACCACACATTGATTTGTATTACTTAGTAACATCACTGAGGGAACTCGTGTTGCACTGTGGGCACCGTGGCATTTTTAGGTAATGTTTTCCTATACGTACCAGTCAGAACTTTATAAGAAAGGCATTAACATGCATACTGTATTGCCCTAAATTCACTGACATATGAAATTTGCTAATCATGTGGTCCCGCGTTTGCGTGTCCTCTGGAATAACAACGCGTCTGCATTTTGATTCTTATTAAGTTTAGATGTCTAAATTAAATTTCTCTTGGCAACAGGATCCACTTACAATCAGGTAGACTGTGTGCACGTTTTTCAGCCTTATACTATAATAAATCTAAATTCGGGTGTGTTGTCACCTCTAATGACTCAAATGAGCAACCAGTAGTATTCCAGTAAAAAAAATCTTAATTTTTCTACAATCACCATACGAAACACGGCAGCAAAATGCTGCTATTTTATGCTGGTATTCTGTAAGAGCGTGGTCCGTCTCAGGTAGACCTGACCCATTCGTGTTACAACCATAGATAAATAGATAGAAAATTCTTTATTACACTCAAACCAACAAACATTTGGTACAAAGGCGAACTTAATGCCGAAAAGGCAATCTCTGCCAGCTAACCTTTGGTAGAGTGGTGAGAGCCATGGGTAGAGGAGCAACAGAAAAAAACTAACTTATTTTTACATATTATTCCAAAAATATAATTTAATATAAATATGTTACTTTATACATGTTTATACTTCTTGTACACACATATAGACAGATATACAAATGTAATGTAAACCATTATATAGCTGCAGCGTGGCTCTGCTACGTAAACTTAGTAAAGAGCTAGGATAATTCTAGGACATGTTCTAAGGCACTTCATGTTAGTCTTCAGAAATGTTAAAACAGCTGCTGTCTTTTTTTTATTTGAAGTTTCCATTTCCACTCATATTTCCATGAATAATGTTCTCCAGACCGAATTTCTATCACGGTGGCCAATGTCAGTAGAGTCTAGCTATCTGCGTCGGGCACAAACTATCTATTACCTCACTCTCACTATCCGATGGGACGGCACTCCAAAACGCCCAGAACGATATCATTCTCAGACCAACGGCATTACGTGTTTTATTTCTTTCGCACGCGTGCACTCACTATTGCCTCGCTCTGATTGTCCGGTTTTTTTTTATAGGATCGGGTGACAAACGAGCACACAGTCCACCTGATGGTAAGTGGTTACTGTGACCCATAGACATCTACATCTATCCTTAATAAAGACTCAAGATGGAGATGCGTTGTCACCCGTGAGGACTAAGATGGAATGCCTCTTTGCCAGTAAAAAGGGTCTCCGGTTCTCTACACTCACCATACGAAACACAGCAGCGTTAAGCTGCTATTTTACGCTGGTTTTCTATGAGAGCGTGGTCCTTCCCCGTTCGAGCCGACCCATTCGTGCTACAACCATAATATAGCTGCAACATGGCTCTACCACGTACGTGTCCGGTGGTACGGCGGTGACACACCTCTGGCTTCCTGACCTCGGGCTGCTATAACTTGGAAAAATAAACTCAATAACTAATTAGGCCCCACCCGGTATTTGAATCTGGGACTACATGTTCAGTAGTCGTGTTTACATTCACTAGACCCACCCGGCAGTTTTTTTTCGTTCAGTCATTTAAAACTAATTCTAATGTAATCATACTCGATATGGAAAGTTTTCAATCATTAAAAATAGTTGCAATTTTAAGATAAGAATTAATATAAAATAAAAACAAACACTCCATTTAGTTATGATACGATGTCATATTGGGTGAGGCCGACAGTACAAAATTATATGGGTCTTTGTATAATAGTAAAGTAAGGTATATTCATGCCAGGGAAAGTCTATATAGGTACATCTCACTACTGGGCACAGACCTTCTCACATTTCTGGGAGAGTTTTGTATGTAGCAGGTAATTACGTGGTAGAGCAATGCTGCAGCTATCTTAGTTGTATAGTTGAAGCACGAATGGGTCGACTCGACTGGAGAAGGACCATGCTCTCACAGAATACCAGCGTAAAATAGCAGCTTAATGCTGATGTGTTTCGTATGGTGAGTGTAGAGAACCGGAGACCCTTTTTACTGCAAACGAGGTATTCCATCTTAGTCCTCACGGGTGACAACGTATCTGCATCTTGATTCGCAATCGAGGATAAATGTAGATGTCTATGGGCCACAGCAACTACTTACTCTCAGGTGAGCTGTGTGCTCGCTTGTCACTTTAATTCTATAAAAAAAAAGGTAAATCCGCCGCGCTGCCCCAATACTTAGCAATATTTACATGTCATCGAAATATTTTTTTTAATTTCTTAGACACGCCAGTTTCATCGCTTACCTTCACCCCAGAACACGTGGCAAATTAAACCTTCAAATTGCAACTAACGATTTAATTGACGCTTGCGGGAATCGTACTTGAGTTACGCGCATAGTATGAAATTAAACTCCAAAAAACCGCTCTACCATTACAGCTGCAAGCACTGCCTTATAATAGTAAAAAAAAAAATCCGTGCGAATTTGAAAATATTCAAATCCTTCCAATTTTATGTTACCATTAATAAAAGGAATAAGCCACAAAAATGAAACGGGTCTTTTATAAAACATATAACTTTTGTATGAATAAATAATCAACTATGCGTTGGTCCCTGTGAAACGCCGCATTGCGCAAAAGTTGGCGCATTCGTTCTCCGAAGCGCAAATCACTTCGTAAAAATCGGCCATCGACAGACGGAAATTCGACCCATGTGGAGGGCAATATTGCCACGTCGCTCAACGCTATATAAATAATTTATTATCGCAATGATCTACTATTCAGGCTATATTTGAGACCTTTCGTTAAAGGCGTTTGACCCCTGTGGCTACATGACAGATGTTTTGAAAATAAAGGAAGGCTTATATTGGACTATAATTATTTTTCAAAAAAAAGTAAAAACCGACATCAAAGAATTAAAGAGAATATTCATTCAGCCCTTTACAAGTCCACTGCTGAACATAGGCCTCCGTCAAGGAATGCCAAAAAGCACAGTCCTGAGCCACCTGCATAGAGCGACTTCTTGCATGTCTTACCAGGTCGACACTCCAACTGGGGGGGAACCTTTCTTCCCCATCGGTTGACGGTTCTTCGAACTATATGGCCGGCCCATTGCCACTTCAGCTTACTAATCCGTTGCGCTATGTCGCTTACTGTGTTTTCTAGTGCGGATATCCTCTTTTTTAAGTCTATCACGCAGAGAAACCCCGAGCATAGCCCTCTCCATAAGTAATAAAAATAATATAATCATCGAAATCGGTGGACGTGGTAAATAATTATTCATCCACATATCGTCCCTTTGCAAATTGAAGACTTTGATAATTTACTCATTCATCCTGTCGTCAAATCTTGATTATATTTATTTTAAACAACCCCTGAGGTACCCGCTTTTTATCAAAAAAAAGCATATAAATCGGCCAACGTGATAATGAATTATCGCTGAACACACATAAAAAACATTCCGACGAAATGCGATCTTTTTACTATTCGTTTCTTCTACTTCTTCTACATCTTTAGCCTATTGAAGTCCACTGCTGGACATGACCCTCTCTCAATCTATAGATCATTTGTCTAATCTATCGGAAGCCGTGAGGTCTTTTTGGGATTTCACATCGTCGCTTCCTACGATACCCACGTAATGGAAGGAGATGATTGCTTCTATTAAGCTGCCCCAACGTATAGGTTTTTATCAGAAAAACTTGCATAATTTGCATACAAACTAACTAATTTTAATTGGGTTAATTAAATAGAGACTATTTGTATTAGAAGTGTTTCTAATATTTTATACGTCTTCAAAAAAAAGAGAGATTCTTGATGCGACTGTATTTTTTAAGCTTTCGTTTATAATGCTTTCTTCGTATGGTCTTTCTGGTTATAAATTGTAATCAATTTTTGAAGCATTTACTGACATCTGATTAAAATGATATTGGGCAAACTATGTAACTTCGATGACAATGCAGCAATATTATACTATGAAGCTGATCTCATAATGGACCCTGATACTGACCCTGGCAACTTCTATGAGAGCTTATATTTAAATAGATTTTATACTTATCTCTATGTTTAATACGTGATAGAGCCATGCTACAGCTGTATTAGTAGTATAGTTGTAGCACGAATGGGTCGGCTCGACCGGGGTAGGACCACGCTCTCACAGAATACCAGGGACTTAAAACGTTACAAATAACAGAATGTATATCGTTATAATAACGTTATAATGGTATCGTTACCTCTGCAAGCATAGCGTTTTCAATATTTAGTATAACGTTTAAAGAGTAACAGAACAAAATTGTGACAGGCAATTTAACGTTATTATAACGATAAAGACGCGACGTTGCCAAACCTATTCATTTTCAAAGGCGCGCAAATCTGAGCGACTTACGGGATGGGTGGGGCCTGGGATCCAATTGGTCTACTAGATAGCTTGGACGGACGAGGAATTCCTCGCACCGCACGCACTCCAGAAGCGAACTGGCAACGTTTTAAAGCGAATGAACATTTGATGATATCAACCGCTTGCGAATTGAGATTTGCGACCTATTAATAATTATACCTAGATATCATATTACTTATATTTATTTATTTTTTAAAATTGATTCAAACTACACTTGTTTACAAATATTGAAAATGAATCGTAAAAAATTAATAAATCTTATAGATATTTTAATCTTGATGAAAATAGTAAGACTTCAAAATGTTTAGTTGCTGGATGCGAAAAAGTTTTGAAGGTAAGTTAAGCAAAAATCGAAGATAACGTGTAGAACAATGCGCCTTTTCAGTCAGTTTTTATTAAGAAAAATATTGTATTTATATATGTACAGGGTCTCCTAGAAAACAGGACACCAACCTACTTTACCTTCTGTTAGAGCGTGGTCCTTCCCCGGTCGAGCCGATCCATTCGTACTACAACTATAGTACTAATATAGCTGCAGCCTGCAGCATAGCCTTACCACATCATACCTTGTCATATTTACCTGTTAGATAGGTACCTATTCATATCTTAATGCATTATACTTTTTTAGATTTACGCAAATATTTGACATTTTAAATAAAACAATCAATATTATTTTAGCCAATATCATAAACACTAGTGAACAGATTTTGATGAAATCGATATTATTCCCTAAGTTGAAATAAATGTAATCAAATAATCCCTAAGTTGAAATAAATAAAAATGAATGACCACGATCCGACTAGTTTCGGAGAAATGAGAATGAATGAATACACGTATAAAATTTTGTATATTTGCTTGGAAGCTCTAATAGATAATTATATGTGAATATTTTGCAGTTCCAATAATATTACATACATACGTGTCGAATTGATAACCTCCTTTTTTGAAGTCGGTTAAAAATTCAAACCGACTTTGCGCTTAACAGAACATATCTTGAATACTACTGAAGCGATTTTTATGAAAATTGCACTGTTCTTTAAGTTGAAAGATGCTTAATGTAATAAAAAGTGTGTGTGTGTACTTACGCACGTAGGAATTTACAGTTTTTTAGCGTAACAAACCAAAAATAACTAAAAATTATGTAGGATCCTGGTGACAATTAATTGACGACTCCGTGGCGCAGTGGCTTAATAATGAGTTGCAGCGCTAAGGGCCGCGGGTTCGATTCCCGAACGGAATAAGTATTTGTATGACCTACAAATAATTGGACATAGTTACGCAAAAAGGATACAATGTAATTTGTGTCAAAAATGTTCAGTTGAAAATTAATGTTTGTGGTCTATACTATTACGTGATGCAACAATTTTAGCAAAAGTAATACAAATAAGAAGAAAAATTACAAACACACACACAAACCATACAGATCCATTCTTCAAATTTCATAACTTCAAATTAGCTTTCTTCTTTAGGGTTGGATACTTTTTGCATCACCACGTCCAATTATTCTAGGTCGAGATGTTTATCCTTGTGAAATCTATGTATGTAAACGTCCCCTGCGATACAGGAGAAAATCTAATTATAAAAGTAAAATTTGTGGACATAACGTTTTTAAAAACATAAATATTATTTGTATTTATTAAGATTTTTAAACCTTATTATTCTACTTTTTACTCTTAATATTGTTTCACAAAATACCACGTATACATTAATCACGTCTTTTTATGGGTAAATTTAACCTCTTTTACCTTTATAAAAATATAAATAAATATATTAACGATTTTACATCATTATGCTGAGAAGTCAAACTGCGATACAATCTCCACACTTAAGTTTGTTTAGCAAAACTCTTCCTCTCTATCCACATAATATATTGCAAAACAATGTTCTTTTCTTATGTGCATGGAAAGATAATCACATAATACTAATATAATTTGAAGTGGCAGAGATTATATAATATATATGTTGAATTCCTTTAGATCGAGAGCCGTGGTAGCTCAGATGGTTAGCGCTCGCTGTAAGCTTCACAGTACTAGAGCAACCCGGGTTCGATCCCCGCCGGCACCAATGAAATTGTTAATTGCAATTTTAAGTGCTGATTTACCACGTGCTCAGCGGTGAAGGAAAACATCGTGAGGAAACCTGCATGTCTGAGAAATAAGAAAAAAAATATTTCGAAGACATGTGAAGTTCGCCAACACGCATTTGGGGCAGCGCGGCAGACATTTCCTTGCCCTAAGACCGTCTCAGAAATGAGAGGAGGCCTGTGGGACGTAAATAGGCTGCAACTTTACTTTACTTGACTTTCCTTTAGATCTATTATATACTTTCTTTTGAGCATGTCCATTTTCTAACTCTTTTCTTTGTCTATTACTCTTCTTTTTAATTTAGATATTTTTTTTAACATTATCGTCTTTCTTGGTGTCACTTCAATACTACTGATTGATGTAGTATAAGCAGATAAGATAAGTAGAGGTTCAACTCTGTATTGATATGTGGATGATCTATGTGGAAGATCAACCTGGAATTCAAACAAATTAAATAAACAAGGCAGACTTATTGGAACGAAGTTCCTTATCGGACGGTACGAATTTGGCGGATGGGGGCTAGGCGAGAAAAAAATGTAAGAATTTTCCATCAAGACCCCTTCTGACGTATAAAAAAGCGAGATGGAATAATATCCATCTACCTGGCACTTTTTCTTATCTTGCCATGAAAGAAATATTATTTAATTTTAAATGACGCTTAATTTTAATAGACGCTAGTAATGCATTGTATTTGTTAATCAATAATATAATACGTTTATCAATAATAATAATATAATATACTACGAAATGTACTTCGTTCCAACCGAGTGTTCCACGACACTGACGCATGTTTTTTTTTACATTACTTATGAAATTCAAGGGCAATCTGACATATAATCTACTTTAACAATAATATATAGAAGAATATTTCAACTTCTATACAATTATTTTGTCTACACAATCCTTAATGTATGTAGTAAGATATTAAGAACATCATATAATGTTATGAATGTAATACAAAGTTTATGAACTATTTATTTTGAAACACCCATATTCCGAGTTGTATGTACTACTACAGTTGATAATTCAATTGCAGCGCTGACGACCACAAAACGTATTTTTAGCCTATAACTTTAGAGCACTGCGTTCGATAGATCATACGAGTAAAAGAGATGGCATAGAACAATAAATAATAACATTATGATTTTGTAATAACAATATTTTAGAAACGTTTATTTGACAAATGTATTGTAACGTAATTATAACGTTATATACATGCAAAGCTTTGCATAATATCGTTTTGACATATCGCTTGTCTTAAACATAACGTTATCTCGCACTTGTGCAGATAACGTTACTGTATTTTAACGGTATTTAAGTCCCTGCAGAATACCAGTAAAATAGCAGCTTAACACTGCTGTGTTTCGTATGGTGAGTGTAGAGAAGCGGAGACCCTTTTTTACTAGAAAAGAGGCATTTAATCTTAGACCTCACGGGTGACAGAGCGTCTGCATTTTGATTTGTAAACGAGGATAGATGTAGATGTCTATGAGCCACAGTAACCACTTACCATCAGGTGGACTGTGTGCTCGTTTGTCACCCTATCCTAAAAAAAATGTATGTCACGCGATATGTTTTTAACATTTTTTTTTTTGTATCATAATCAAAACATTTCTAATTGTCAAAGAGGTTCTCCTCGGACGCTGTTTCACGTAGATGATTGTAAACGTTACCCAAATAAATATGTGAGTTTCAAAATTCGAATTTTTGATCTAAGTGACTAGTTCTCAAGGGTAAATTGGAAGGTATATTTTACATAGTATTGAATGTCACTTAAGAGTAATCTATTGCTGTCGAAATGTAATTGAACGACCGAGTTGGGCAACCGAGAGAGAATCGCAACTCAGAACTGATTATACCTAATAAAATTGACGAAATCATCATCTCTTATTCCCATGTGTCCTCCTCCAAAATTCGACCAATTTAATTATTTTAAAGATGAAGAACAATATGAGAGGGATTGTGGCTATGGCTGCATGGGTTTCTTTTCATTTTTATGTTTGTTATTGTATTGTAAATAATTATACCACTTCTGATGTTATAAATTATTCTCAAAATTTTTTAAATAAAAGAATATTACTCGTATTAGAAAATATTCTGGAGTTCCTAACAGTATATTATTTTCTGAATGTCTGATAGAGGCTTTAAAACTGGGCAGTTTTAGTAATTTTAGAAGGTTACTAGTTTTTGGAATAATTCGCCATACTAGTTAAAGGCTGTATCATAAAAGAACATATGCTTTGGTGTCATTACCCATGGAGAAAAAAAATACGTTTGTATTAATTAAACGGCGCCCGGATAACATTTCAAACGCATTTTAAAACATGATTTAAAAATGCAATAATTCATTACTTTTATATAACTTTATTCCGAATCGTGAATATTGTAGTTGTTGAATTAAAATGACGATATGTTAAACAGTTTATTTGTTCAGCCGGTGCGCCATTTTGAAAATGGTCACACTCGCCACTCCACACAATGGCAGTAGCACTTATTAAAATAATCACTCCATCGCTGCCAATTTTTGCGGAGCACCGACAACAAGTTGCTGTTGCATTCCGCGGGCCGACGATGTTATAATTACAAAATCTAGAGCACTCTCGGCGGCGCCGTATAAAATCACCGTTAAGGCTGCGCAATTCGAACCAAGTCGTTTGGATTTCGTGGAATTATTTACTTGTGTACTTTAAAATCTGGTGTGGTACAAAAATAATCAGATCGAAAAGATTTTTTTTTTTTTATGTAATTCATGCAAGCAAATTTTAACGTGGAATCTGAACGTACGTGTGCTAATGTGTTACAATTCTACTGTTTGCTTTCTTATATTTTTAATTAAATATACATAATGCAATAATTATTTTTAATTAAATTTAACTAGGTTGCCGGATTCATTTTCTGTGTAGTCCGTACGGTCCGTCTCTTATTACTACCCTCAATTAGGTGCGAGCTTGGTGCGATCATAATCACTGACGTAATGATTATAATGATCAAAATCTATTGTTATTTTGATATCGACATTAAAGAACACGTCGACATGTAGTGGCAGCATAAGAATATCTTCTATCGTCCCGTGGGTGTCATAAGAGGCAACAGAGGGAAACCAGAAGATATTTTTTTAATAGGATAGGGTGACAAACGAGCACACAGTCCACCTGATGGTAAGTGCATGCTGTGACCCATAGACATCTACATATATCCTCAATAAATAATCAAAATGCAGATGCGTTGTCACCCGTGAGGACTAAGATGGATTGCCTCTTTTCCACTAAAAAGGATCTCCGGTTTTCTACACTCACCATACGAAACACAGCAGTGTTAAGCTGCTATTTTACGCTGGTATTCATTTTACATTGGATTCATCATTTTACATTGGATGGGCATCAGAGTATTACTTAGGTTGCCTGCCAAACATGGCAACTATAGCAGATACCCACTTAAGAAGCAAATTATAGGGTTTTCTATGATCAGTAGTGGACCTTGAAAAGGTTTGATAAATAAAAGAATTATTTAATTAATTAGAGAACAGAGGGTAATCAAGAAACTCTCCATAACAGTGTCTAATCCGTATTGACACCGTTGACGAAGGATTAAGGTTTAAGACCTGGATAGTTTGCGGCAGGGCGGGACGTCCTCACCCGGACGGGTTTCCGCCTTGTCGTAATGCGTGGGCTTAGTAGCCGTGGCTTGGTCAACCAGAGTGAACGAAAAGGAACCCTGGCCCGAGGTACGGGGCTACCATGTCGGCCTGCGCCCTGTGTGCGAAAGCGTGCCCGGGCCTTGCCAATTGGCGGCACACCATAGGGTTTTAGTCGGTGCGAGTCCGGCATAACATGTCCACGGTTCCGCGAGGCGGGTATGCGAAGCCATTTCCCTATGTAAAAAATGGGCAGGACGTCCTGAGGTCCTGAAAAATGCATACCGACGTGACCATTCATTCCCCTTTAAGGTGCAAGCGCCAGGGTCGCCCGCAAAAATTCAAATTTTCTTACGTTTTTTGGAATTTTGCAAGTCAGGGTCAGAATTATTATCATTAAAATCACCAATACAACCTCAACCTTCTCAACAATGGGATTATACGAACTTAGATGGTTGTATTGATGATTATAATGATTATAATTCTGTAAATACATACTCGTTACGGTCGCGAACCATATTTTGTTAAACACACAACCTGACACTGACCTGCAAATAACTTAAGAAAATTTGAATTTCTCGGGCTATCCTGGCGCTTAGACAAATCATGTCAAACATACGGTCCTCGGATAATTATCAAACGACTCGCGACCAGATATAAAAAAAAAATATTTATTACTACTTATAAATAAAACTTTCTTTTATTTAGAATAAGGGGGCAAATAAGCACACTGTCTATCTGATGGTAAGTAAATATGCCCATAGACATCTGCATCTATCGTTGATTAAAATCGTTGTTAGAATCGTGAAAATAGCGTAAGAAAACAGCAGAAAAATTAAATAAAAACTACAATACAAAATAACAAAATATATAGTTATAATATTGTGATTCAAAAAAATTGTCTGACACCGCATACAATAAACTAAAAAAACCTAACATTATATAGTGTCTTAAAAAACTTTATAGGTACATCAAGTCATTATCATAAAATTATTAAAGCATTGTCATCGGTCGGTTTGGTCATACGTTTGCAATATTTCCGAATTGTTAGTTTTGAATGCCACGTACACGCCACTCTGTCGAAGAGTATTAGCTATTTTTTCAGATATAGAACCTAAATAGGTCAAACTGCCAACATATCGACAATCACTTTGAGGTTTAACCGCGTACAGAGAATTGCGTACTACAAGTTTTTGTTTCTTTTTTATTACATTGTCAATGATATTCTTTGAATAACCGTTAGAGACCGGACGAAGTGGATGAAAGCATACAGGGTTATTTTAAAAAAGTACAGCCAAATTTACGATATGGTGCTGCTCAGCCCTTCGATTGGTGCCATGCAGAAATTATTAAATATATGTGAAGCATATGCAGTATCCCATGGAGTTCATATAGTGTTCAAGGCAGGAGTTAAATCCCGACCATGTGCGACTACCTTCACACTCAACAAGCGTGTCTAACATTTTAAGTATCTGGGTCACTGGGTCACTGAGGATCTGCGTGATAATATGGATATCGAGCGGGAACGTAGGGCGCTATCCATCCGATGTAACATGGTGGCCTAAAGGTTAGCTCGTTGCAGTAGGCAGGTAAAGATTACTATTTTCAAAGCCTACTAGCCAGTCTTTTTACACGGGCAACCTAAGGGTTAACTATACGCAGCGGGTGTACAGCGCGTTGCGTGTCCAATATAACAATGGGTTTAGGATGCTGATGCCGCGCTTTTGCAGCGCGTCAGTAATGTTTTCTGAAATGCACACTGATGGTTTCCATACCATTATTAGAAAGCATGTTGTATCGATGCTGAAGCGTTTACGGGGCGGCTCCAATAGCATACTCAACACAATAGCAGATAGGTGGGACTCGCCGCTGTTCGAGCGCTGGATACGGCTACATGCCACGGTATAAAACACCGGTACCCTCATGGCGGCTGGTCTCAAACATCTCCATTTACATTTGTGATCATTATTTATATAAATTAATTTAATTACTAACACTATAGTTCTCTGTAAATAAAGATATTTCATTTTATTATTTTATTTTATAAATATATAAATAAAGATATACCTTTATTGCAGTTTTTTGAAAATATATGTAAATAAGGCTTCTAATTTCATTTGAAATTATCCCAAATTGAATGTGATTTATGAGCAACAAAGTTTTTGCCTACCGATCGACCTTCACGAATGTATGCGTCGCAGTAAAATCAGTGTACATCATGTACTCGTATGTATGAACATACAGGTCTAGCTAATTAAAGCGTGTTGAAAATTAATATTCCTTAAGAAAAATTTGCGACAAACCACTTCGTAATTTAATTCGATAGTCCCATTTCTCGAGTTTTCTAATGTTTTCAATCTAATTGTATAAAATAATATATCGTAAATTAATTTTATTTAAAAAAAAGTCCCGCTAGGTTTCTTGCTGGTTCTTCTCTGGACAGAGGTTTTTTCCGAACCAGAGGTAGGTAAAGCTTAATAGTAGGTAATTAGCTCAGGCATTCAGATAAACGCAGTTTAAACTGATACTAATTTGTTTCCTGTCATGTCAGTTTGAAATTTCAAGGTACCTATACTTCAATACAGGTTCATGTTCAGGCTCAGGCATTCAGTGTAAGCCGATATTAACTGGTTACCTGTCATGTCAGTTTGAAAATTACAAGATGTCACAATCACGAATTACTTACTGATATTTTAAATTTGTTTTTAATTTCAAGTAAAAACTTGTAAAACCGATGACGTGCATGTTTCCCGCCTTTTCATGACATCGCCCACAAATTTTTTTTTTGTTTATTTTTATTTAAAACCGTATAATTTTAACCTTTTTCTAATTTTAATTTTTTAAGATAAGATCCTTCCTATCATCAAGGAAGAAAGGTTCGCAAGTAGCAGCCTCGTGCTAGTAAGTTAAGTGTAGGAAGGGCCCCAACTAAATAGATTGGCTACCTGGGTGCCGATTTCCTTGTACTTATTGTGTAACAGTATTGACTAGATACGTGGTACAGCCATTCTGAAGCTATATAATGGTTATAACACAAATGGGTCGGCTCGATCGGGGAATAACCACACTCTTTCAGAATACCAGCGTAAAATAGCAGCTTAATACTTCTGTGTTTCATACCTACGATGAGTGTAGAGAATTGGAGACTCTTTTTACGGGATACGAAGCATTCCATCTTAGTCCTCAGGGGTGACAACGCATCATCAACGTTTTGATTCTTAATCGAAGATAAATGTAGATGTCTATGGGCAACAGCATCCACTTACCATCAGATGGACGTCGCGCTTTTTTGTTAGATGCACTCCGATGTACCGGACGATGCATATGTCAGATTTTTTCATCTGTTTTGATTCCTTAATTACATTCTAAGTTTTTAAGTCTATGTGTTTAGTTTCAATTCAAAGCAATAATTACATATTTTTGAGACAAAACACTATTCAGGAATCCACTTCTGATGAAAATGGAAATTAAAAAAAAAATTAAAACACTAGATTTTTAATTAATACATCTTCGTCACAAATGTCTGACATGCAATTTTATGCATTTTCCAGCAAGTGACAGCGAAAGTGCTATTCGGCAGCATGACGGCGATCAATGACCTCAAGCGACAAGAAAAGGCAGACAGAGATGTGCGGCGGATGCATTAGCACCATCTATCGGACAGGTTTGTATTTTTATTAAAGTATATTTAGTACATTCTATAGACAAATAATTATGTAGCAAGGTACATATTAATAGTTGACAATATGCCACTCAGAGGTGGCGCTAGCACTACCGGACTACAGTAGGCGATGGATGTAGTAAATGAGACGTTATTCAATAGATGGCGCTATTTATATTTTGTAATACATTTATATTTTAAAAAGTTTTATTCTGTTCATTTACAGCGATTTTTATTATTATTTATTATACTTTTTAAATTATATATTCTAGTATATTATATTATATATCTAATAAATTAACTTAAATAGACATTTAAAAAACCGATTTGTAAATCATCAATTTTAAACTTTTTAAGTAAAAACCTAATTGCTGATGTTGCTGTTTCAGATTAGGGGCGGACTATGATCTTGTGATAAGAAGATAATAATGGAAGCTACGGAGTGATCTCGGAAGACAGGAATAAATGTTCATAAAATATATTTTTCTAGAATCGTTATTATATTTAAATTATAGGTTATAATAATGCTCTGATATTTTTGTGGAAATTTTAATTATTATAAAAAAGATATTGACATTAATATTGAAACCTAGCACTAAAGTAATACATAATTGAATAATTATAATACCCGACATGTCTTTCACAATATATTTTAGTCTTAAGAATATTAAAGAAATAATATAATTACTTATAAATTGTTTTATCTTAAGTTATAAGTATCTTTATAATATAACTTAGTTACGTGAAAAATGTATTCTGCCACTGATGGTGATTATGTATAATCACAAGAAAATTCCTATATTTTTGTTTATTTTTTTTTTAAATAGGTTTTGTTACAATAAAAGAGGAAGTACAAGAAAACGATATTTTCACACGTGGGTTACCTGAAGTTTTGTATTTTATACGCACAATTTTTATCTCTGTTTTGTTTAAATATATACAATCGATTTAAAAGAAATGTTTTGAATATTTACTAAAATAAATAGAATTATTCCTTATATGCTTTTATCTTTATCCAGCGATGTGATTCAATTTTATATAGATAGACAAAAATAGACTAGTTGAAAAAACTCTTTTTCTGTCCAGGAGTCAGTGTAGGTCTGAGTACGTACCACTCCCATTGCCAAGTAACAGTGCGAGCACTGCTGTGTCCCGGTTCGAAAGGTACCTATAATTTCAGGGTGAAGGGCATTCCAACTTAGAGGTGACAACCTACCTGTAGTGTTCTTTATTCGAAGTTGATTGTGGGCATGAACGTACAAAAAAAGGGATTGCAGTTTACAGTAGCCACATACCGTCAGATGGATTGTTCATGTATCACTTCAATTTTGTAAAAAGAGACAAAACAATTTTTAATTTATGTATGTTATAACATGTATGTTTATACGTGGTAGAGCCACGTTGCAGCTAAATTATGGTTGCAGCACGAATGGGTCTGCTCGATCGGGGAAGGACTACGCTCTCATAGAACACCAGCGTAAAACAGCAGCTTAATGTTGCTGTGTTTCGTATGGTGAGTGTAGATAACCTGAGACCCTATTTTACTGCAAATGGGGCATTCCATCTTAGTCCTCAGGGGTGACAAGGCATCTGCATTTTGATACTTAATCGAAGATAAATGTAAATGTCTATGGGCCACAGCATCCACTTACCATCAGGTGGACTGTGTGCTCATTTATCACAACCATTCTATAATATATATATATGCATCATTTATAGCTGTGCTGGTTGCTCTACTCCTTGTGTAGTGGCAAGACGTTAATCTTGTTCCATCACTCAAGGGCTTTACTCGACCTCTAGGTGAGAAAATAACCAACCCTCTTGAGCAATGAAATCCAACCGTATAGAATTCCTGTAAAAACTTAGCTCAGAGTGAACACCACGACTATTAATTCTCGGCCCGTTCCTCTTTCTAACCTTATAATTTACTCTCGGTGTTTTATTACGTCATCACTGAAAATCAACGCAGTGATTTCACCACAACACATGCTCATATTATCAAATCAAATAAGGTTTCTTTCTTTTTTTTTCTCATTATATATTATTACTAGCTGTGCTCGAGACTTCGTTCGTGAGGAATTTGTACTTTTGTTGTGATATTGATTATTTACTTATACTTTTTAATGGCGCAAATATCTAGAAAGACACAAATCTGGATCAAAACATTCAGTTAGTTAATTAGATAAACTAACGATAGAAGAAATATTTTTAAAGATTATAATAGACTATATTTAGCAATCTAACCAGACATGTATATAAAAAATAACTATATGAAATAATTAGAGTATGAAATAACTTATGGTTGAATAATTATTTGATGATACATTGTACTACCCCGTGTAGTGGCGGGTAAGAATACCCACTACCCCATACCTACCCGTGGGTGTCGTAAGAGGCGACAGAGGGAAACTGAAGCAGAAGATGGGCAGCAGCATATTTCTGACAAAAGCAAAACAACAATAAAAAAACTGCGGTTGCCAACCCGCTCGCTAAGCGTGGCAAATATGGCAATATACCCCCCATGATTAAAGTTACAAAAAGACGGCCCCCAGTCCCCGGCGGCCCCGCTATTCCTGGCTACGATGGTGACCATGGTAACGGCGGGGCAGGGGGTGCTAATAATATCCGGTGGAGGTTCAGTTGCCACCTAAAACGACTCGACCTGGCAAAATATAACGCACGCACCCTGAGGACTGACGAGAAGATCCTGCAGCTGGAAGAAGAGATAGACAAGTTGCGCTGGAATATTATAGGATTATTCGAGATCCGAAGAGAGGGGGAGAACATGGTAATCTTCGCATCCGGCTTCTTGTTCTACCACCGGGAGGGCGACCATCTGTCCCAAGGACCGACACCTCCTTTCCTCGTCCACAAGTCTCTCGTTAACAACGTTGTAAATATTGAGAGTGTGTCGAAGAGGGTTGCGTACATTATACTCAGATTCACCAAACGATATTCGCTGAAGGTCATACAGGTTTATGCACCAACCTCGGCAAATCCCGATGAGGAGGTGGAGCCATGCATTCCTCCAAAACCCACTATACGGTGTCAATGGGAGACTTCAACGCAAAACTAGGCACAAGAGAGAACGGTGAGCTGATGGTAGGGAAAATTGAAAAAGGGCAACGGAACCCAAGGGCCCAGCAGCTTGCCGACTTCATGGAGAAAGAGGGACTCTTTATGATGAACTCTTTCTTCCAGAAGCGTCCCTAGTCAGGTACAGGAAGTGGACCTGGTCGAGCTCCGACGGTTCGACAAAAAATGAGATTAACTTCATTATGACGACCAAACGACAACTGTTCAGTAATGTCTCAGTGATCGCGAGGGTGAAAACCGGCAGCGATCACCGAATGGTGAAGGGCACACTGAACCTAAACGTTAAGTTGGAGAGATAACGTCTAAAGAAGTCAACGCTCCGTCCCCCTCGTGCTCTAATCCAAAGTCCTGAAACCTTTCAGCTTGAGCCACAAAACCGTTTTCAGTGCCTAGAATCACCGAATGCAGTGGATGATATGAATGACATAGTCGTGGAAACTGTCAATGCGGTCGGAGCTAAGTTTTGCAAGACCCGCCGCAGAAGAACACAAAAACTCTCCAATCACACTCTTAATCTCATGGCTGTTAGATGGGAAATGAAGCTGCAGTCTTCAGTAGATTTGACAGCATACAGGCAACTGAACAGGCTGAACGGACTTACGCAACTTTAATACTGCTTGTAATGAAGAAGCGATCGAGCGAGCTCCAAAGTCGTCAGAAAGAGACAACTATCGAAGCTGAAGACCGAATGTGGCAGCGTCGTTTTCGGGACACCTGAGATTTTGAGTAAGATTGAGAGGTTCTAAGAGCAGCTATATACATCATCGTTGGAGCCACACGCAAGTGTGAGTAACGATCCAAGAGCAAGTCTTATCCGACACTATTCCGATGATATTCCAGACGTCAGTCTGAGCGAGATTAGAACGGCTCTCCAGCACCTTAAAAACGGCAAGGCTCCAGACGAGGATGGAATTACAGCGGAGCTTCTGAAAGCAGGTGGAAAACCGGTTTTTGAAGTCCTTCAGAAGCTCTTTAATTCCGTCCTCCATGGTGACACTACTTCGGAGGCGTGGAGCAGAAGTGCGGTGGTCTTGTTCTTCAAGAAAGGCGATAATACTTTCTTGAAAAACTACAGACTGATTTCCCTTCTGAGCCCGTCTACGTGCTGTTTTCGAGAGTCATTACGAATCGTCTCGCATGCACACTCGACGACTTCCAGCCTCCCGAATAAGCCCGTTTCCGAAAAGGCTTTAGCATCATAGACCACATGCATACCCTTCGGCAAATTGTACAGAAGCCCGAGGAGAACAATTTGCCACTATGCCTGGCGTATGTGAACTATGAAAAAGCCTCTGATTACGTCGAAATTTGGGCGGTGCTGCAGGTCCTCCAGCGGTGCGAAGTTGACTGTGGGTATATCGAAGTGCTGAAGTGTTTGTACAGTAGTACTACGATGGCTATCCGAGTACAGAACCAGAGTATGAAACCTATCCAACTGCAGAGAGGTGTAAGACAGGGTGATGTTAGATCCCCGAAATTCTTCGCCGCTGCATTAGAAGACGTTTTCAAGCTACTGGACTGGAAACGATACGATATTTACATCAACGGCGTGTACATCCGTCACCTTTGATTTGCCGACGATATAGTCCTTATGGCAGAATTGCTGGAGAACCTAAGCACTATGCTCAATGACATCAATAGTGCATCCCAACGGATAGCTCTTAATATGAACATGGATAAAACAAAGATCATGTATAACGTCCATGTCACACCTATGCCGGGAGTTGTTGGGAGCACTAAACTCGAATTTGTTGACGAGTATGTTTACCTGGGACAAATAGTCCGACTAGGTAAGTCCAACTTCGACCGAGAGGTCAATCGACGGTTTGAACTCGACTGGGCAGCGTTCGGGAAATCACGGCACATCTTCTCTTCACGTATAACTCAAAACTTGAAAACGAGCCTGTACAACCAGTGCGTGTTGCCAGTGATGACCTATGGAACTGAGACGTGGTCCTTTACTGCTGGCTGAATGAGGAAGCTCAAAGTCCCTCAACGAGCTATGGAGAGGGCTATGCTCGGAGTTTCTCTGCGTGATAAACTTAGAAATTAAGATATCCGCAGTAGAACCAGAGTGACTGACATAGTCCAACGGATTAGTAAGCTGAAGTGGCAATGGGCCGGCCATAGACGAAGTATAGGGCGTCCCACCTCTAGATGGAGTCACTACCTGGTAAGACATGCAGAAAGTCGATGGATGTAGGTGGCTCAGGGCCGTGCTTTGCGGCATTCCTAGGGAGAGGCTTATGTTCAGCAGTGGACTTGTGAAGGGCTTTAATGATGATGATGATGATAACTTAGTAGTACATAACGAATATGTTGTTTACATTTAAATTACAATAAAACTAAGTGCAACACCAAATGCTGAACTTCTGATTAGTAATTTATTTCATTTTTTTCTTTTTTTAAAAAACGTTATCACCACACTAGGATTTTTTCCTGTATCGTTTACAAACATAAATTGCACAAAGACAAACATCCAGACCCGGAACAATTATTTGTAGGCCATACAAATACTTGTTCCGTGCGGGATTCGAACCCGCGGCCCTTAGTGCTGCAACTCAATTGCTGAGCCACTGCGCCACGGAGCCGTCGAATATCAATGTGCTGTTGAGCCCTGCTAGTTCCACTGGTCTTGGTATTACTCTTAACGCTAAACTTCAGTGCGGTGCCAATCTATTAAGCAGGATAGGTCATATGCTATAAAAATGATTAGAATAGAATAGAATAGAATAGAATAATTTTTATTCAATATACATTACATGTGTAATTCTTATTGAAAGTCATTTTTTACTTTACCACTGGTTCGAAAAAAAAACCCTCTGTCCTGGGAAGAACCAGCAAGAAACCCAGCGGGACTTTTTTTTAAAGAAATTTTACAATATAAATGATCACGAACTATTTACAAAATTTATTTTAGAAACTGCTTGGAAGCGACCACCCCATTCCCAGGGGTTATTATCAACCATGTATTCATTTCTCTCTTCTCTTCTACTAACAAAAATTATTATTGTACTATTAGGGCAAAATTTATTAACAATAATTTTATTTAGGATGTCACTAAAAGATGCTCCAGGCATGCAGCAATTTGTAACTTTTTGTCCCTTTAAAGAGTTATTTAAAGTTATGCCTAGATTTTTTCCCATGTCATCGCTATACACAATTATATTATTTTTAGTAATATTTGAGTTATTTATTATTTTAATATCCTCTGCTATGGCACTGTCATAGAATTTTGGTAATGGTATAATATTATCTGCACACACTGACTCTGAAGAAGCTGGCATTGAATGCTGACACTCACATTGATATTTAACTAAGGAGTCAAACCGCTCCTCATTATATTTACAAGTCTTTACCAGATTATCCATAGCCAATATGTGTTCTTTTGTTTCATTTTGGGCTGATTTATATTTATTGGACACAGTTTGAAAGGAGCTCATAAGTGATAATATTTCTGATTTAAGGCACTCTACTTCAGTCTCATAACATTTTTTGATGTTATCCACCTCAATTGAATACAACTTAAGTTCATACATCAATGCTTGCTTTTCTTTACACACAATTTACATAATTTTTGGTAATAATCTTATTTCTTATTAGTGTTTGTACTTTCCTTATGTATTTATTAACTTTTATATACTTCTTCAATTTGGTTTTACTGCAATTAATCCTTACTGTGTTTCCTGAAGTGGAAGAGTCGTCACCAGTCAAGTCTATTGTTGCAGATTGCTGTGACATTCTTGAAGTATCACATTGCACAAGCTCAGAGAACAGGCTTTGAGTCTGGGAGGCTTTAAGGTTATCTATGTGTTTTAAATTGTGTTATTTGCTCATTAGCCTCATTCAACTGTAACTCCAATGCAGCAATTAACCTGAGAGCATCCCCATATGCCTTGCTGCATTGGTCAAACTCATTAACCGTTCCCTGTAGCTGATCTCTTTCTTTCATAACACTTGTGTATTCTGTATGTAATTTAACCATATCACATTTCAATTGTGTATTTTTGGCAATTATGCTAGCTATTTCCCTTTCATTATCATCCCTTTCCTTAAGCAACAGTTCACACTGCTCCTTGGACGCCTTAAATTCTTGGAGCGCAAGCTGGAGTTGGTTCTCCATGTGGCGCGTCTTGGTGTTGCGAGTATTCATTTTACTATTTATTATAAATAATAAAAGAAAACAAAGATCGAAAACAGAAGGAGCAGAGTAAGCTAATGTAAAGTTGTTGTTGTTTTTCTTTTTCTATTTACAAGTCTCACATCAAATTATCGTTAAAACAATTTGAAAAGAAACCCGCAAAGAATGTAATAATCCGAGTAATAGAATAAATCTTTAATTTATAAAAGGAATGATATGAAATAAGGATTATAATAATTTTTTAAACAATGTTCGTTACCTGTCACTTTTTGTTCCAACACCAAATTGTTGTTATAATATTTTGTACCAACTTTCTTAAATATTAAATACAAAGCGGCAATAATTATTAACTATAACATAAAATTGAGATGGATATGGTGAATTTACAATATTTAAATTATTAAAATTTGTCGGGACCAATTACTTTTACAACTTATCGCCAGGGTTGCCACAGCAAAAAAAACTTTAACGTTACTTCTGATTAAAAGTCTTTCTTGTGTTCGAACAGCTAGATTAGTAAATTAGTTATTACCATTACCATAGCATAATTTCACCCGATATTTTGCGACTGATTATTATTTTATTAAGGCAGAATAATTTAAAGCAATAAAATCTTTAGAAAAAAAAAAAGAAATCAATACGTAATTATATTAACCTTTTCTTTCTCATGTTACGAAATTTTTATGTAACGACAGCAATATTAATAAAAACGTAATAGTAATATAATTCGAGGCAATTATATTATATAAAACTTAAACAAAACACAAGTTAATTACTCGACTCCATAGAGTCCGTAAAAAAATTCATGATTTACAGAAAATATAGGTACAAGGTCTATCATAACTTTAAATTATTAAACTTCTGTGATAGAGCCATAGCACAAATATGTCGGTTCGTCCGCAGAAGGGTCACGCTGCCACAAAATATAAGCATTAAATAGCAGCTTAATGCTGGTGTGTTTCGTATGGTGAGTAAATCGAGACCCTTTTCACTGGAATCGAGGTATTCCATTTTAGTCCTCAGGGGTGACAACGCATCTGTATTTTATCATCTCACTTTACACTGCCTTTACAGTAGAAGTGCCATGTCAAAAAAAAATTAAGTTCTATCTGCCTCATATATATAAATAAAATGTATTTATCTAGTAATATATATGTAAGTTAATGGTATTTATAAATTCTATCAGAGCTTACATAAATTATCTAACACACATCTTCTTTTTGTTACTTCTAAAAGGAAATCCACAAAATGGATGGCAACAAAATGTTATTATATTTTAGACGAATACATGACTTCACAACTACTAAGAGGTGCATGACTTACAAACAAAGAGATTTAAATATATAGGTATACTACTACTACTTATATGTCTTTGCTTACAAAGAACAATAAATCTAAAATAAAAGGTGAAATATGGAATGACCTGTGACTTAAATTTTTGACATTTAGTATTTATTATAATTTTTTGACAATTTATTGATTTTTTTCTAGTTTTCCGATATTTATTAAATTAATCAACTTAACGTTAAAAATTTTGTTAATAATTACTATATTATGTTAAAATATAAGATCTCATTAATAACTAATAACATCATTATATTATGTACTACATTCTGGCAATGAATAAAATTGAATTGAATTGCTGTCAGTCATCTTTTACACACGACAACTAACGGATTAATCGAGGGCAAATGTAGATGTCTATGAGCCGCAGTATCCACTTACTATCAGGGACTATGGCTGCACTATATTATGGTTGCAGCACAAATGTAGATGTCTATGGGCCGCAGTATCCACTTACTATCAGGGACTATGGCTGCACTATATTATGGTTGCAGCACAAATGTAGATGTCTATGGGCCGCAGTATCCACTTACCATCAGGGACTATGGCTGCACTATATTATGGTTGCAGCACAAATGTAGATGTCTATGAGCCGCAGTATCCACTTACTATCAGGGACTATGGCTGCACTATATTATGGTTGCAGCACAAATGTAGATGTCTATGGGCCGCAGTATCCACTTACTATCAGGGACTATGGCTGCACTATATTATGGTTGCAGCACAAATGTAGATGTCTATGGGCCGCAGTATCCACTTACCATCAGGGACTATGGCTGCACTATATTATGGTTGCAGCACAAATGTAGATGTCTATGGGCCGCAGTATCCACTTACTATCAGGGACTATGGCTGCACTATATTATGATTGCAGCACCAATGTAGATGTCTATGGGCCGCAGTATCCACTTACCATCAGGGACTATGGCTGCACTATATTATGGTTGCAGCACCAATGTAGATGTCTATGGGGCGCAGTATCCACTTACCATCAGGGAATATGGCTGCACTATATTATGGTTGCAGCACAAATGTAGATGTCTATGGGCCGCAGTATCCACTTACCATCAGGAACTATGGCTGCACTATATTATGGTTGCAGCACAAATGTAGATGTCTATGGGCCGCAGTATCCACTTACTATCAGGGACTATGGCTGCACTATATTATGGTTGCAGCACAAATGTAGATGTCTATGGGCCGCAGTATCCACTTACCATCAGGGACTATGGCTGCACTATATTATGGTTGCAGCACAAATGTAGATGTCTATGGGCCGCAGTATCCACTTACTATCAGGGACTATGGCTGCACTATATTATGGTTGAAGCACAAATGTAGATGTCTATGGGCAGCAGTATCCACTTACCGTCAGGGACTATGGCTGCACTATATTATGGTTGCAGCACAAATGTAGATGTCTATGGGCCGCAGTATCCACTTACTATCAGGGACTATGGCTGCACTATATTATGGTTGCAGAACAAATGTAGATGTCTATGGGCCGCAGTATCCACTTACTATCAGGGACTATGGCTGCACTATATTATGGTTGCAGCACAAATGTAGATGTCTATGAGCCGCAGTATCCACTTACTATCAGGAACTATGGCTGCACTATATTATGGTTGCAGCACCAATGTAGATGTCTATGGGCCGCAGTATCCACTTACCATCAGGGACTATGGCTGCACTATTATATGGTTGCAGCACAAATGTAGATGTCTATGGGCCGCAGTATCCACTTACTATCAGGGACTATGGCTGCACTATATTATGGTTGAAGCACAAATGTAGATGTCTATGGGCAGCAGTATCCACTTACCGTCAGGGACTATGGCTGCACTATATTATGGTTGCAGCACAAATGTAGATGTCTATGGGCCGCAGTATCTACTTACTATCAGGGACTATGACTGCACTATATTATGGTTGCAGCACAAATGTAGATGTCTATGGGCTGCAGTATCCACTTACCGTCAGGGACTATGGCTGCACTATATTATGGTTGCAGCACAAATGTAGATGTCTATGGGCCGCAGTATCCTCTTACTATCAGGGACTATGGCTGCACTATATTATGGTTGCAGCACAAATGTAGATGTCTATGGGCCGCAGTATCCACTTACTATCAGGGACTATGGCTGCACTATATTATGGTTGCAGTACCAATGTAGATGTCTATGGGCCGCAGTATCCACTTACCATCAGGGACTATGGCTGCACTATATTATGGTTGCAGCACAAATGTAGATGTCTATGGGCCGCAGTATCCACTTACCATCAGGGACTATGGCTGCACTATATTATGGTTGCAGCACAAATGTAGATGTCTATGGGCTGCAGTATCTACTTACTACCAGGGACTATGGCTGCACTATATTATGGTTGCAGCACAAATGTAGATGTCTATGGGCCGCAGTATCTACTTACTATCAGGGACTATGGCTGCACTTTATTATGGTTGCAGCACAAATGTAGATGTCTATGGGCCGCAGTATCCACTTACTGTCAGAGACTATGGCTGCACTATATTATGGTTGCAGCACAAATGTAGATGTCTATTGGCCGCAGTGTCCACTTACTATCACAGACTATGACTGCACTATATTATGGTTGCAGCACAAATGTAGATATCTATGGGCCGCAGTATCCACTTACCGTCAGGGACTATGGCTGCACTATATTATGGTTGCAGCACAAATGTAGATGTCTATGGGCCGCAGTATCCACTTACTATCAGGGACTATGGCTGCACTATATTATGGTTGCAGCACAAATGTAGATGTCTATGGGCCGCAGTATCCACTTACTATCAGGGACTATGGCTGCACTATATTATGGTTGCAGCACAAATGTAGATGTCTATGAGCCGCAGTATCCACTTACTATCAGGAACTATGGCTGCACTATATTATGGTTGCAGCACCAATGTAGATGTCTATGGGCCGCAGTATCCACTTACCATCAGGGACTATGGCTGCACTATATTATGGTTGCAGCACAAATGTAGATGTCTATGGGCCGCAGTATCCACTTACTATCAGGGACTATGGCTGCACTATATTATGGTTGAAGCACAAATGTAGATGTCTATGGGCAGCAGTATCCACTTACCGTCAGGGACTATGGCTGCACTATATTATGGTTGCAGCACAAATGTAGATGTCTATGGGCCGCAGTATCTACTTACTATCAGGGACTATGACTGCACTATATTATGGTTGCAGCACAAATGTAGATGTCTATGGGCCGCAGTATCCACTTACCGTCAGGGACTATGGCTGCACTATATTATGGTTGCAGCACAAATGTAGATGTCTATGGGCTGCAGTATCCTCTTACTATCAGGGACTATGGCTGCACTATATTATGGTTGCAGCACAAATGTAGATGTCTATGGGCCCCAGTATCCACTTACTATCAGGGACTATGGCTGCACTATATTATGGTTGCAGTACCAATGTAGATGTCTATGGGCCGCAGTATCCACTTACCATCAGGGACTATGGCTGCACTATATTATGGTTGCAGCACAAATGTAGATGTCTATGGGCCGCAGTATCCACTTACCATCAGGGACTATGGCTGCACTATATTATGGTTGCAGCACAAATGTAGATGTCTATGGGCCGCAGTATCTACTTACTACCAGGGACTATGGCTGCACTATATTATGGTTGCAGCACAAATGTAGATGTCTATGGGCCGCAGTATCTACTTACTATCAGGGACTATGGCTGCACTTTATTATGGTTGCAGCACAAATGTAGATGTCTATGGGCCGCAGTATCCACTTACTGTCAGAGACTATGGCTGCACTATATTATGGTTGCAGCACAAATGTAGATGTCTATTGGCCGCAGTGTCCACTTACTATCACAGACTATGACTGCACTATATTATGGTTGCAGCACAAATGTAGATATCTATGGGCCGCAGTATCGACTTACCATCAGGGACTATGGCTGCACTATATTATGGTTGCAGCACAAATTGGTCGAATCGACAGCACAAGGACCACACTCTCAAGATCGCCGAATGACGTTTTTTTGAACCTACCATTTACCTAACCATTATGTGTCTCTCAATTCAGTCTCCGATATTTTAGGGAGGAATTGATATTAATCTTGTACAGTGAACTGTTACAGACTTAAGAAGAACAGATCTATAATCACATGCTAATGTATAATATTCTAGCATTGTGCAATGTGCCGCAAAGAAATCGATATTTTTTATAGAATAAGCGTAAAAAAATCAGCACATAGTCCACTTGATGGTAAGTGGATGTTGTAGCCCATTGACATTGTTTTCCTCGATTAAGAATCGAAAAGAAAAAAATGGAATCGATTCCATTAAAAAACTTATATTCAATATAGATTATAAATAATACTAATTGAAAGCCACTCTTTTGCTTAATTTACATTAAAATAAACCTCTACCTGGGAAGAACTAGCAAGAAACACAGCGGGAATATTACTACAAATATGTTATTAACAACACAAAACAAATTATAAATAGCTTGGTAGCGATCACCTCATTCTCAGGAATTATTATCATTCATAAATTCCTTGATATTGTATTAACCCTTGTTACACAAACTTTGTTTAATAAAGTTTTTGAATTTTGAAGAAGTAAAATTTTGTATATTTAAGAGATTCATCCCTCCTCCGGGAGAGACTCGGACTGCTCGGTGGTAAAATAAAAATTGTTTCTGTATGTAAAAGTAGCCCAAACCTCCTTATTGAAAAATTAAGATCCTTATTTATTGTGGCCCGGAAAACCAGACGTCTACAGTTTTCACAACTTGATTTTGCGACGAAAATACTTCCGAGCTACACGCATGGTGATGGATAGCAAGTAATGGAGATAAAGAAGATGAAATTATGATTCAGCATGTCTAAAAAATAAAATCGAAGACAACCCTGCTCCATAAACACTATCGGATATAAAAGGCGGACTGTGCCCGACTTTGTATGCAACCTTTCTTAAAAAGAAATAATTACTTTTTAAAGATGTGTTCCAAATAGTGTTGGAGAACTGCTCATGTCTTTGAAATTTTTTTTCTTATTTCTCAGAAATACATGTTTTCTCACGATGTTTTCCTTCACCGCCGAGCACGTGTTAAATCAGCACTTAAAATTGCAATTAACAATCACAACAATCATTGGTGCCGGCGAGAATAAAACCAAGATTGCACGCGTATTGTGAAATTTACAGCGAGAACTTAGCCCTGAGCTACCAAGACTCCACGCATTGGGACAACGTAGCGAAAATTCCCTTGGCCTAAAACTCTCTTAAAAATGAGAGAAGGCCTGTACCCAGTAATGGGATCTATAATACAGGCTGTAACTTTTAATTTTAACTTTATAAATAAACAGTTGTACGGTCCACCGTGTCATAATGCCTGCGTCCTATGGCACATCTAAGTCAAAGTTGCAAATCGACTACGCGTGCCGATTCTTTAATTAATTACGCTGTGTCAATCTGACCATAGCCTATATTGTTATTACGAGTACGTGACGTAAAACCTACGCATACGCTTTCCCTTGTAACCGTAATCAAGGCCCTGTAGGTTTAAGCTTAATAGGCACAGCTCTGTTACGAAATATGGAATGAATATTTGTTTGTCCGTCTTCTCTGCGTGCCTATGTAATTAAATCGATTACGTTGTAACTTTTGTGAGTAATTGTGCGTACGTCCGTGAAAGATTCTGACGAACAAGTGGTAAAATTAAAAATTTTGTGCAACCGACTTCAATATACATGAACAAAATGAAAACATCGTCAATGTCGTCGCAGTGAATCACATAATACATAAACACTCACACCGGTCACCCAGAGGGATAGGCAGAAACTACGGATTTCCATTTGTCACGATCCTGATACATCTCGCTCGCTATCTTTAGGCTCCGTTTCCACCAGAAGTGAGGGATGTGTGGCGAGGGATTTGTTACAAGGGATGTGTTCTCTACTACGCTGCGCATCCTCGCACCGCTCAGCGGCCTAGCACATCTCTGGTGGAAACCAGTGGCCTTACTATGCAACCAAGGGCCTCGGGGCAAAAATGAAATTGGGGCCCTATTTAGTACTAAACTAAATACTTTAAAGGTGCCAAACTACTTCATCATCAGGTCCTTGTTGCCCACTGCAGGATATAATAAAGGAAAACTACTTCTAAGTATTATGTGTATAAAGTAACAATGACGAAGCAGACACAGTTAATAATATATTAGACAACATAAGTGGAAGAGCTACACGGCAGCTTTTGTTGTCCCCCCTTAACATGGTAGTGTAATTAAATAAGAAACCATCCCAGGAGGGTACCAGCACCCCTGGTATTGGAGAATTCCTGGCTGAGCATCCACGCCCAAGCTACCCTACTCTTCCTTAGAGCAGGTGCTCAGAATGCCCCACGTATCCTGGGGAGGGGGGCGGGCGAAATTCCGTTCAATAATAAGACAAAGGTGACCCCTGCCACGCTATTCGTGAATTGCTGCAACATCAAGGGATTTCATTCAAATGCTACGGAGTCCACTAGGTACCATCTGAAGACGGCGAAGCCGACCTTGCTCTATCTAACCGAGGCGCAGGTGAGGACACCTCCGCTCGATACTTCTTTTTTATCTGGGGTACTATTTATAACACCTTTGTGCCTCAGCCTGGAGCTTGCGTATACGTCAGAGAGGATATCTGTTATCGACGCCTCAGCAGTCTTGAAGTTCAGCGACGACCATCCTCGCGTCTACGGGTGCCTCTATAGGTAATGCTGACACGACCAACTCATCGACCACATATCATACTCCGTGCATTCTCCGTGCATTCATACTCCGTGCTACAACAGGTCCCGTCTGCAGAGATCGTGATCTTTGGTGATTTTGACGGCCACCACGCTAAATGCCTTGGTTCTCATTTAACCGATCATGCGAGAAGATCTGTTTGTGACTTTGCCTTGGCATATGGTCCGACACAAATGGTTACATCATCTACGCGGATTCTAGATGTGGAGGATCGTACACCTTCCCACGCTTGGACCTTCTGCTGACCTCTCATCCGGACAGATATGAGGTCTCCGTCGACGCCCCTCTTGGCGTATTAGACCTTTGTCTGATCCGAACAATGGTGCCACTCACACTCCAATCGCGGTTGCGTCCTGCAGATCGCCGCCGTGTTTGGCACTATAGATCGGACGATTGGGACAGGATGCGGTCTTTTTTTTGCATCCTTCCCTTGAGGGCAGGGGTGGATATGTTTCTCGCCAGATAATCGTTTTTCTGCGTAACGCATAACGTGCTTCTGTCGCTGATGTGAAATTTCAAGGAATGGGACTCTTTATTCTATCATCAAGTGGTGCCTGGTTTAGTCGCTCCTGTAAAATTGAATCACGCTATAATAGGTGTACTTCATCAGCGCTGTTAAAAAGAAGTATAATTTCGCCTTCAAGTCGGTACGATACGGCTTACACAGCGCTCGATGCGCATAGCACTAGTCTCCCTAGACGTCAAGTCTAGTGGGCCTGATGGAGTTCCTTCCATTGTGCTGAAGACGTGTGCGAGTGCCCTAGTTGGCACCGGTCGTAACGTGTCTTTTCTAAAAAAAATTCTCCCTAGGCGTATTCCCGAACTCAAAGACGACAGTTTAGTACACCAGATCCCTAAAAAATAATCGGAAATCAACCGCTCAGAACTATCCATCTTGTTCTCAAAAAAATGAAAACCATCGTGAACTGCTAGCTCATGAGGTTGAGGATCACCAACTGAAAAGTGACCGCCAGTACAATTTCCGTCGGGAATGCTCAGCTGATCTTCTGGGTTACCTGACTCATAAATCGGCAGAGGCTGAGAGGGAGACCTTGACCATTAGTTTGGACATGGCGAAAGCCTTCGATCGGTTTTGCACAAAGCGCTTCTTTCGAAACTCCCTTCCTATGGGCTTCCCGAGAATTTGTGCAATTGGATCAGCAGTTTTCTTACTGATTGGAGCAACAAAGTCGTAGTAGAAGGTGCATGCTCCATTTAAAAGCCCATATATGCTGGTGTTCCACAAGGCTACGAGCTATAACCTATGTTGTTTCTTCTGCTTATCAATAATATGTTGCAAACCAGTAACGTGCACTGGTGATGTTTTATACACCGGCTGTGCCTATATTTCTCGGGAAAACGTCACCGAGTACTGAAACAAACTTGTGTCTGAAGTCGACTCTTTGCCGGAAAAGGTCTCGGATTGGGGCGACTAAATCTAATTAAGTTAAGCCCTGAAGACACACGTTTGCGTGTTTACCACGAAAATAACCCCTTTGTCGTAACTCCTAAATTTCAGGGCACTCCCCTTGTTACCTCAGCCAGTATCGGAATCTTCGGCGTTAACATATCGAATAACGTGCAGTTTAGTGGTCACTTGGAAGGGAAGGCTGAATTGGCTTCTAAAAATCTTGGCGAGCTCCGCACACTACTTGCAACTTTTTAAGGGGCAGGTTCGCCCTAACATGGAATACTGTTCTCGTCGCTGGGCCGGGGCTCTCTGGTACCAGCTCCTTCCACTTGACTGCATCCAGCGCAGAGCGGCTCGAATCGTCAACGACCGACGAGTACAAAAGACGAGATGAAGAGATGTTGCATCCCTTTGCATTTCCTATCGCATTTACCACGGGAAGTGTTCAGAGGAATTGTTCGGATTAATTCCAGCCACAAAATTTCATCAACGCATTTCACAAATCCACATCATCGGGATGTTTGGCGGTCCACTACTGTCGGACCGATACGACTTAGGAAGCTTCAAAAAACGAACTTACTCTTTTTTAAAAAGCCGGCAACGCACCTGCAAATTTTTACAGTGGCAGAGCCACGCAACAGCTCTTGCTGTCGCACGAATGGGCCGGCTCGAACCTGGGTGGTACCACGACCTCACAGAAAACCAGCGTGAAGTAGCGGTTTACCTCTGCGTTTCGCTTGGTGAGTGCAGGTGGCCGGAGGCCTTTTTACTGGAAATGAGGCATTCCATCTTAGTCCTCACGGGTGACAACGCATCTACATTTTAATTTGTAATAGAGGATAGATGTAGATGTCTATGGGCCGCAGCAACCACTTACCATGTAGTGTTATGCTACTCACGTATCATTTTACATTATTTTAAATTCATTTTTCCATTCTGTTTCGATTTTCTGCATTCACCTCAAAACTGGATATTTTACATCACCTTTATTTCCATAGGATCCTGTAACGATTTTAAACCATAAGAACACAATAACAAATCATTTCTACTTCGTATTTTCACATTATCAGCACTTTTAAATTGGTGTCAATGGAGTCTACCTTTTTTCGATCTTTTAGCTAGTTTTCCGTAACTCTACAATCTTGGACTTTGTGTGGGCAGTTGCGCTATCTTTTTTCCTATATCAATAATATCTCATTTTCCACTTAAATCTTACCGTTTTCTTATTATAAACCAAAAACAAAAATTTGACATATTTTGTCTTTCTTATTTATATCGTTTCCATGGTAATTATAATCAAATTTGCTACCGATCTGTTATTCCTATTTCGATAAATTCCACATAAATCCTCTTTTCTCTTGATCATTTACAAAAAATTTGCGTATAATTTAAATAATTTTTCCGTTCTCTCTAGAAAGGTATAAAAGCCGAACAATCGGTGAAGAAAGGAGTCTCGCTTCAGTTCGCGAATTAGAAGTATCTCCTAAAGGCCTTATCCCGGGGCCGCACTGCCCCGGGATCCTGCAAGCCTCCATTTACACGTGAAGTCTTCGGCGAAGCCTTCTTCAAACTCGGGCCGCGCCACTCCGGAATCCTACAAGCCTCCATCTACCTCGGAAGTCGCTTCGAGTCTACTACAAGCGCGGGGGCCACACTACTCCGGGCACTACTACTACTTACTCCAGGCGCCGAGTGCACCTACCGCTGGCGCTACCTTTGGGCGCTGCAACTGCTAGTTCTAAGCGTTGCGCGCCCCTTCTCCAGGCGCTACGTGCGCCGGCTCCGGACGCTGCGTGTACTGGCTCCAGGCGCTGCGCGCCGTCGCTGCTAAGAAACCTACTTCTACAAGCGCAAACGGCGTGTGCTGGCTTCAGGCGCTGCGTGCCGTCGCTGCTAAGAAACCTACTTCTACAAACGCAACGTGTGTCGCTTCGACTTTTAGGCCCACTTCAACGCTATATTCCCCTATTCTCTCACCTTTATTTTTTTATAATCTAATTGTATTCTCACCTCATTCATCATCATCCTCATTTCATTTTTTTATAAAATTGTAAATACCTTTTATAAATTTAAATATATTGTTTTCTGGCTCTACTTTTGTTGTTTTGTTGTACTTAGGTTAGGTTCTATTTTTTTTTAATTGTCGCTTCACGACATTTGGCGCCCAACGTAAAAGTCCTCTTTCTCTCTTAATTCTTCACCTTTACTGCGCCTTGTCCATTCCCTTTTGATTTAATTGCTCTCCCTTTCGTTCTTAACTCATTATTCATCATTCATTTATTCATCCTTTTCATACCTTCCAAATTCTAAAACAACACTTCATCTAGTGTTTCAACGTATCTGGCTTATATTTAGACCTACATTTAACACTTCACTTACATTCATCACTTTAATATTTTTATTCTAGAACAAAACTTCATCTAGTTATCTGGATTATATTTAGACCTACATTTCACACAACACTTACATTCATCACTTTAATATTTTTATTGTAGATAACCTTCCAAATTCTAAAACAACACTTCATCTAGTGTTTCAACTTATCTGGATTATATTTAGACTTACATTTCACACAACACTTACATTCATCACTCTAATATTTTTATTCTAGGTAACTTAAAGAGGTATAACTTTTCAATTAAATCTTTATTTCTTAAACTTTACACTTTATATAAAATTGTTTTTCAAAGCTGAAGCGAGACGATTCATAACTTTTCTAAGCATTTACAACTGTTAATTTGTATATATGTATAAATTTCTAAACACTTATTAACTGCTAATTTGTATATATGTATAAATATCACATTTAATTTGTATATATGTATAAATATCACCATCATTTTCACCTTGTTATTATTTCTTTTAATTTGTTTGTTTGTTTGGTAGGTTAATCTTCACTTCTTATTATTTCAGACACATCTCGCTAGTGATGTTGCTGATCTCTGGTTTTGAGCCCTACCGCTCTGGCCGTTCTTTATCTTTACTTAAGTCATAGCGACTAAAGCTTGCTTAAGATTGATTTCTTTATCTTTATCTTCACGCAGGAGCGGATGACAACTCCTTAAATAAGCCTGAATGTCCTTTCGAAAACACACTTTTAAGAGTGGTGTTTCTTCGACTAATTTATTTTTTTATTCCACGCAGGAGCGGATGACTACTCCTTAAATAAGCCTTAATGTCGTTTCGAAAACACACTTTTAGAGTGGTAGTCATTGAATGTGAACTCCACCCTTACCTGAATGGCAGATGATGTATGTAAGAGATAGTATATCTGATTTTGCCTGGTGATGTCTGTTTCTGCAAAGCTGTGTTTTTATGGTTTATTTTAGAATGTATATATCAAAATTTTTGCTGAGTCAAAAATTTTCCAGGGTCGGGGGGAAAATGTAGTGTTATGCTACTCACGTATCATTTTACATTATTTTAAATTCATTTTTCCATTCTGTTTCGATTTTCTGCATTCACCTCAAAACTGGATATTTTACATCACCTTTATTTCCATAGGATCCTGTAACGATTTTAAACCATAAGAACACAATAACAAATCATTTCTACTTCGTATTTTCACATTATCAGCACTTTTAAATTGGTGTCAATGGAGTCTACCTTTTTTCGATCTTTTAGCTAGTTTTCCGTAACTCTACAATCTTGGACTTTGTGTGGGCAGTTGCGCTATCTTTTTTCCTATATCAATAATATCTCATTTTCCACTTAAATCTTACCGTTTTCTTATTATAAACCAAAAACAAAAATTTGACATATTTTGTCTTTCTTATTTATATCGTTTCCATGGTAATTATATTCAAATTTGCTACCGATCTGTTATTCCTATTTCGATAAATTCCACATAAATCCTCTTTTCTCTTGACCATTTACAAAAAATTTGCGTATAATTTAAATAATTTTTCCGTTCTCTCTAGAAAGGTATAAAAGCCGAACAATCGGTGAAGAAAGGAGTCTCGCTTCAGTTCGCGAATTAGAAGTATCTCCTAAAGGCCTTATCCCGGGGCCGCACTGCCCCGGGATCCTGCAAGCCTCCATTTACACGTGAAGTCTTCGGCGAAGCCTTCTTCAAACTCGGGCCGCGCCACTCCGGAATCCTACAAGCCTCCATCTACCTCGGAAGTCGCTTCGAGTCTACTACAAGCGCGGGGGCCACACTACTCCGGGCACTACTACTACTTACTCCAGGCGCCGAGTGCACCTACCGCTGGCGCTACCTTTGGGCGCTGCAACTGCTGGTTCTAAGCGTTGCGCGCCCCTTCTCCAGGCGCTACGTGCGCCGGCTCCGGACGCTGCGTGTACTGGCTCCAGGCGCTGCGCGCCGTCGCTGCTAAGAAACCTACTTCTACAAGCGCAAACGGCGTGTGCTGGCTTCAGGCGCTGCGTGCCGTCGCTGCTAAGAAACCTACTTCTACAAACGCAACGTGTGTCGCTTCGACTTTTAGGCCCACTTCAACGCTATATTCCCCTATTCTCTCACCTTTATTTTTTTTATAATCTAATTGTATTCTCACCTCATTCATCATCATCCTCATTTCATTTTTTTATAAAATTGTAAATACCTTTTATAAATTTAAATATATTGTTTTCTGGCTCTACTTTTGTTGTTTTGTTGTACTTAGGTTAGGTTCTATTTTTTTTTAATTGTCGCTTCACGACAACCATCAGGTGGACTGTGTGCTCGTTTTTAAAAAAATTTAAAAAAAAATCCCCTGGTGTTGCCTTTGTTAATAGGCGGTGATCTACACTTGCTATCAGGTGAGCCGCATGCTCGTTTGTAACTCTCTTCTATATAAAAATACAATAAGACGAAGCAGACAATTATCTTTAACAATGTTCTATTTATGTTCTAGAAGTGGGAGTAATTTTTGTAATTTCAATTCGAGCCATTCGTGGTCAGGGGTCAAAACGTTAAAACTCGAAAATTCTTTATACAATAACTATATACTATAAATTCCTTCTTAGAGGCCGAGGAGCCGCTTTTGCTTGGGGACCCCGGGGCACTGCCCCGCCTAGCCCCTGGCTACGCCACTGGTGAAAACGCTCACACCATTCCACAGCCTGGCTACACATCCTCGCACCACCTAGCTACCTAGCACATCTCTGGTGGAAACGCAGCCTTACATCCATATATCTATGCATATTGCATACATGCTCGAACTCAATTAAATATGCATTATTATGGATAACTCAAAAAGTACTGGTCAGATCTTGATCAAGTTTATATGGGACCACATGAGAAGCACCAACTTTCAAATAAAAGTCATCATCAAAATCAGTTCACCTATAAAAAAGTTCTGAGGTAACACACATAAAAAATACAGTCGATTTGAGTGGAGGTACTCAAATCGACTGTATTTTTTCCTTTCTGAAGTCGGTTAAAAAGAAGCATTGCAATGTATGAGGGGCACAGATAATATTTTATAAATAGAATACTTAGCTTTTTTTTTCAAAATGAACATCATAATCGAGGATACAGCTTACTATGATAAGCGCCCAGTTTCACCATTAAATTACTAAATCTTATTTTTTTTTTTTAATAAGGATAACAACAGCGTATATGACTAAATACAATTTTCAAATTCACTTCAAGTATGCCAGTAACAGTTATCCACATTTTAAATATAAAGATAAGCCAGGTAAAATTATAATGAATAAAAACGATGGAAATTCATCATCATCATCATCATTACAGCCCTTCACAAGTCCACTGCTGAACATAGGCCTCCCCCAAAGAATGCCACAAAGCACGGTCCTGAGCCACCTGCATCCATCGACTTCCTGCATGTCTTACCAGGTCGTCACTCCATCTCGTGGGGGGACGCCCTACACTTCGCCTACCGGTACGAGGCTGCCACTCGAGAACCTTTCTTCCCCATCGGTTGTCGGTTCTTCGAGCTATATGGCCGGTCCACTGCCACTTCAGCTTACTAATCCGTTGGGCTATGTCGGTTACTCTGGTTCTACTGCGGATATCCTCATTCCTAAGTTTATCACGCAGAGAAACTCCGAGCATAGCCCTCTCCATAGCTCGCTGAGCGACCTTGAGCTTCCTCATACGGCCAGCAGTGAAGGACCACGTCTCAGTTCCGTAAGTCATCACTGGCAACACGCACTGGTTGTACAATTTCGTTTTCAGGTTTTGAGGTATGTCTGACGAGAAGATGTGTCGTAGCTTCCCGAACGCTGCCCAGCCGAGTTGAATCCGTCGATTGACCTCTCGGTCGAAGTTGGACTTACCTAGTCGGACTATCTAGTTAGACCAATTTAAAACAGCTTAATAAAATAACAGTAATAAAATTTAAGTAATTTTAGGTTTACTAACACTTAGATATTAAGCCTTACTGATAAATTGATATGCGATTTACTCCTCGAGTTATTTTTTATTTATTTACTTATATCATGGCATAATATATTATATCTATATATATATATATATATACATACATACATACATACACATCTACATATACATACATATTCTAAAATATTTATATAGCTTACTTATTATTTTAATATATAGTGTTTGATATACAGAAAGTGTTCTTCATAATGTACCTTACCTACGTAACTGGTTACAAACACAGGTAATTTAAACATGATAACTTCCTACTGGTTTTTTATACAGTGAAAGAATGAGTGACAGTCATTTTAGTTTTTTGGAATGTTTTTGACTTGGAGCTAAGTCTTTTGAGCCATTACTTCATTAGGTTTTTGCTTTAATTATATTTGTTTATTTGAAGCCTAGATATACTTATACACTACCACAAAGTACTATTTTTACTTTTGCGTGTCTGGAGACATCATTTAGATCTTTATTCAGCTCGTTGATGATTCAAATGTAAAATAATAATCGATATTGGATTCGATTACTTAGATCAATTGATCAACAAAAAAACTATTCCTTTTTCGAAGATTTTATTTATCATGCCAATTATTAAGCCCCAAACTAAACAAAGCCTAAGATTTTATAATTTAAGAGACTGTCAATGAGGGATAGGTGAACAAACAAATAGTCCCATAAATGGCGTTGGTAAAAACTAGTCTGTCTCTGGCTTTTGATAAAAATAATAAATGCTTAACTGGGCCATGTTTTTATTCATCTGATGACGTTTATTATAAAATCATATTTTTATTTGGTTTAGTTGTAAAGCAATATATTATTATTCGATTATTTAGTAATCACTTTTATGACTAATATCAATCATGTTGAGTTTTACATGGGCCAAAGGACGTGATTCCAGACCGTAATAAATAGAGCATGAATTAATGATTGAAATGATAATACGTACCTACTGCAATATCAACAAATCGTCTTATTCTTTTTTATTTTTTATCCAGTGCTTCATATGATTTAAAATTAACAACATAATTCTAGTTTTTATTTATTAGAGCAATCTTGTAATATACTTTATCTGGACATTTCTGGGGTACAGATGGGCATTGTCTTTTTACGACTCCTTTAGTGTACGTTAGGTTTTTAAAAGTTTTTGCTTATTTATCTCAAAATGGACAATAATACGTAGGACACACAATAAGTTTTAAGATATACGAAAAGTATTCTAGATATTATTAATATTTATTTTACATCTTTTCAAAATATTCTCCATCATGCTCTATACAAAGTTCCATTCAGTCAACTCTGAAAACACTTTTGTCAGTCTTGATCTGCCAGGTTGGAAATCGCTTCTTCGTAGGCAGCCACGGCTTCAACACCAGATTCCTCAATAAATGCTTTTGTTCTAAGGGAGGTATGTGAAGAGGCGTTATCGTGATGCAGCATGATTCCCCGAAGCCCGGTCTTTGGTCTTCTCTCCCGCACAGCTTGGAAAGCTTTGGGTAATGCAACTGTAGTATACCATTCAGAGTTGACCGACCTACAATTTTCCAGCATTGACGTCGACAAATATCCGCTCCGCGAAAAAAAACTAGCCACCATTTTTTTGCCGATGTTGCGAGGTCTTTGCAGTATTGTCAGTAACTGTCCTTCTGAGTAGACCTATACCGATGATTGCCTTTTATTTTCCGGATCATATTGATAGATCTATGTCTCGTCACCAGTAACGATTTCTGAAACACGCCTAGATGCCCCGTTTTCAAAACATAGACGCATTTCATGGCACCAATCGACAGGAGTCTGTTTTTCGCTTTCGGAGAGCAAACGAGGCATCCATCGACAACAAAGCTTCCTCACTTCAAGATGTTGATGTAGGATGGTATGAATGCTGCCCGAACTAATGCCTACAATCTTTTCGATGTCCGTATATGTGATTCGTGGGTCTTCTCGCACCAACATTTCAGTAGTTCATACATTTTCTACCGTTACTGCTGTTTGTAGGGCCCCGGTTCTTTTTTCATCTTTAAAATTAATTTTACCCGAATATATTAACTTACCCCACAAATAAATTTCATGCTAATTAGCATGTATTTTATTTCATTAGTGTGTTTATGTAATTAGATATTGTTTATGATCAACTAATTTGCCCAACCAATTAATTTGTAAAATGTAAAAAGGAGATCATTGTGTCAATGAGCACCTTCTTGCCTTTTACATTTGGGAGTTTTTTTTTTCCAACAAGGAGTAAACCGTCCTTGTTGGGAATTTATTGACAGTTTTACACAGTGAGGTTTACATAAAATTGCTTAAAATATATGGCATGTATTGTTAATCTCTAAGACAAGATAACGCTACATCAATGCGATTTGATACATTGATGAGGTATCAATCTTCATCATATTATCACTTACATATTTATTCTACACAAAATGAAATTAATAGTAACAAAGCAAGATCTATTGTTCTTATGTATACTCTAAACATTATAACTTAATTGCAAATTATAATAAAAATATTATGAACATAGGTTAAATGAAAGGGATTGCCTATAGAAATACAAAATAATATAAGTAAAATACAGGGTATTCTTATATCTATTGCTTATAATTTGTCTTTAGCTTATGATTTGTTAGCAATCATTAATATTAATATCTTATAGTCGAAAATTGAATCTATGAGTCATAAAAGTGTTCAAGTGCGATTAGCTTGTGAAAGATAATAATAATAAAGTTGTGTATAGCTATGAGTATATACAATTTGGTAATGAACTTAAAATAACTAGCCTAAATGCTCAATCTACATATTATTGTATCCTTAAGAATAAAGATAAAATTAGAAAGGAGGAGTAATAACTATATATGTTATCTTGAAATATGAAACTAAGGGGAAAATATATACACATTGTCTATATCTTTTAGTTACAATTTATTGAATCTTTTAAGCTTATCTATAATGGATTTGGTAAATATAACGAATGATTCAGTTGTACTTTGTTTAACCAAGAGTTTTGTTAGATGGTATGGTGGTTATACGTAAATTGCTACAGAGCATCTCATGTTTTATTCTATTATACTCAAACCTAGGACAGTCCCTCAACAAATAAGTAATTGTTTGAGGAGTGGTATTGTCACAAAGGCAGAAGGGATCAGCGGCGATTTTGAACCTATGCAGATATTCCTTGAGGTAGCCGTGACCCGTTAAAACCTGAGTTATTTGAAATGATACTTTGTTTGCTTTCCACAGTGCACAAATGTCCGTCAATTTTGGGAGTAATTCTTTTGTATACGTTCCTTGTTCAGCGCTTTCATATCTTGACTGCCAAGTTCTCCAAGTGTTTGCTCTCATAGTACTTTTTACAAAGCTCATCGGGAATTTCGCATAATCAGGGTTTTTATGTTGCGTGGCATTGAAATACAGAGCAGCTTGTGTGTAGTTAGTAGTGTAGTTGTACCACTTCTAGACCACCTGAGTCAGACGTGGTTCAACGACGTTCGTCGACGCCCGATCCTAAAAAAAAAAAAAAAAAAAAAAAAAAAAAAAAAAAAAAAAAAAGGTTTTGGCATGCTCTGATCACAAATCCGCGGTCCATTTTTGTGTAGAATGCACGGTTCCGGAGATGTGTAGATCAATTAGCTAATATCTAATTGATATCCGGTAAGGGCCTCCACCGTCATTAGCGTCCCATTGTTCCTATTTCTATTGTTCTATTGTTCCTTAATCACCTTCATTGCAGCGTGTGCGTCGACTATATCAGTGCTATTGTATTATAATTCTTTGTTTATACAACGCTAATCTGAATCATCAATAAAACACATTACATAATTTTGTTACAATTTTTATTTATAAAATACAAAATCTTATTAATTATTATCTATAAAATAGGAGCGAAACATCTCATCCACTAAAATATCGTTGTACAATGTGTTCCTTGTAAATATACTCGTAAAACTATGTATTGAACATCCTTGAAACTTATATAGTAAATACATTAAGCAATATTCGCCACAAACTGAAGTCCACTCATTCTGAATCCTATCAACATTCCAGTTCCATCTTTTACAATTCCTTTTTAAAAACTCTAGATGATATCGTACAGGTGATCGTCCATATGAATCAAAATATTGACCGACGTCATTCGTATCGATATATAAAGCTACCCAATGTGACCCTGGTTTATCATCTGTATCCAAATTACATATTATATACGTTGGTACGTGGGTATACATAGGCAGTCTATTAGCTGCATAAACATTATTTTCTAGACTGGGGTGAATCTTTTTCAGATGTTGTTGTACATCTAGTGTATCCATGATATTACTGCTATTAGTAGATTATTACAGTACCTAGCTACTCAATGAATAACATAGGAATGGTCAATTATAGTGATTTCTACATATTAAATTGCATTTTTGTGATATACAAATCGTACTTGAGTCATTGATCACCAAACAAAACACAATACGAAGAAATGTTGAGATAGGCAACGGAAATGTGAGATAAACTGATATGTTTCTAAATATTAAATTGCATTTTTGTGTTATACAAATCGTACTTGAGTCATTGATCACCAAACAAAACACAATACGAAGAAATGTTGAGATAGGCAACGGAAATGTGAGATAAACTGGTTGACGCATAAAGTAATTATCAACTCATTACGGAAATACTTTAGATTAGAATTTTTACGTACTGGTGGTATATAAGACCAACAAACGCAGTCATCGAGTTAGTGTACGGTCGTTTGGCTACAGTGGATCTATCAATAGTACATTTTGTGTTACTTCAATACACCAAAGGCTATGGATGTAAGTGTTTATTCTATTGACTAAATTACTTTTTTTCTGTTATTTTCATGTGTGTGTATTATTTTATTTAAATATTGTGTATGTATATGATTAAGCCGTGGTAACTCAGATGGTTAGCGCTAGCTGTAAATTTCACAGTACGCGACCCGGGTTCGATCCCCGCCAGCACCAATTAAATTGTTAATAGCAATTTTAAGTGCTTATTACCACGTGCTTGGTGGTGAAGGAAAACATCGTGAGGAAACCTGCATGTCTGAGAAAATTTCGAAGGCATGTGAAGTTCGCCAACACACATTGAGGGAGCGCGGCGGACATTTCCTTGCTCTAAAACCCTCTCAGAAATGAGAGGAGGCCTATGTTCAGCAGTGGACTTTAATAGGCTGTAACTTTAACTTTTTTAACTTTTATGATTAAGTGTTAACAAATTGATATTAACATGATAACTGTGTTGTTGCAGAAATCATTGAGCTTCGATGAAGATACCTATAAACAGTATTACTACTCGCCACTCTCCCCTCAAGAAGAGAGTGATGACCTCGTCATTAATAATAACACATGCGATGGTGGAAAAAGAAAATCGCAATCGATTGATCATTTTTTTGAAGCTGAATCAAAAATAAAAAAGAGGAAGCTGTTATCATCAACCGTAGCACGAGCCGCTAGAGATGGTGTATCATACATTTCTACTAATTCTGACGACGGAGACCAAGCGACGCATCTCATCAAAATTGAAATGTACGATATGAAGAAGCTATCCAAGATTCCAACTACTGATCATTGGAAACATGCTTCCACTAGAATTAAATATTACGTAAAGACTAATAAGGATAGCATCTACGACAACACAAACGCCCTCGTATACAATATAACAAAGACAATAGCAGAAAGTGAAAAAGTTAAAAAATACTTTTTTAACAATGACAGTCATTAGCTGATCATTAGTGAATGTGATTCTGTTTACTTCAATTACAGGAAGACAAGAGCGGAAGGAAGAGATGAGTGTGGCATACGTGTACAAAACACATCATTGAATAACAAAACTACAACACTGAGTGGAGAAGAAAACGAGAAGAGTATGCAGTACTCAAGAGCTGAATATCCATTCTTCAGTTCAAAATCTAGCCGTTTGCTTAGTTTCGAAAACTGGCCTCTAGTTATGCGACAGAAACCTGAAGATCTTGCAGAAGCTGGTTTCTTTTATACTGGCCATGCAGACGGGACCAAGTGTTTCCATTGTGGTGGTGGTTTAAAAGATTGGGAAGATGATGATGATCCTTGGCAGCAGCATGTTCAGTGGTTTAGTCAGTGTGCTTATGTAAAATTTCAACTCGAACAGTGTTTTGTATTAGATTAAATAGAAGATTTATAAAGAAATAAAAAAAAATATATTGCATACAATTTGTTTTATTTAATTTTATAACGTTTCACATAGTTACATACACACAAAATGCATTACACATAACACATAAAATCTAACACACAACACATATTATAACCTTAACTACTATAGTCTACAGTAACATTTCTGTTTTTATCTATCTCAATAATATTATCAAACTCAGCATAAACTATACAGTTAATTGTTTGTATTAATGAGGATTCAAATCGTACTTCTATTCTTACACTACCATGCTTTATGAGATTCCAATGAGTTGATGAGTTAGCTGATAAATCAGGAGTTAAGTCAAATGCTAATAGACAGTAACCTTTGCCATACTGTTCACAAGAGATTCCATTTCCTTCATTAAGAAAGTGAATACCAGTTCCCGAGAATAGAGTATGATATGCTGATGTAAATATGCTATTATTAAAAGATGGTTGCAAAGCTTTTGAAGGTATTTGTTGACCATCAATATATAAGCTGAAAGAATTAATACCATAGTTTTCAAAGTTAAATGGATTTTTAGTAAGGGAACCATTAAATGCAGAATTGTTCACAAATCCAATTATACATCTTTTCGGTACCTGTCCTAAAAATATATTATCAAGAGTTTTTCCTTGAACACCCGAAGGAATTGTTAAAACTTTTACTTCAGCTCGAGTAATAGGATATTTAGCAGTGGTAGAAGCTAAAACTTTTTGATGTGCGAGTAATACACTTGGATTAATTCGTGCTCGTCGAACAATAAGAGTTGCGTCCGTAACACAAACTTTAAACTTTACATCGTTTGATCCAACAATTAAATTAAAACTCTCTCTTGATCGAACCAATTTAACACTCATTTCAACACCATTAATTAAAAATTTATCTTGGTTAAAAATGTCACCGTGAAGATGACCAATCGTTTCTATTTCCTTACTTTCACTAATCAATTCCTGTCTTTTAACAAATCCTATGTTTTTACCATCTGTAGAATCCATTTTTCCTGCTGTATCCTCATACCAAAGACTACAAGTAAGATGAGATTGTTTAGCAGCAGGGGCATAGTTTAAAAGGGTTTCCATGTATGCTCGATATGCATAGGTATTATTAGGTGGTGATACAAGTTTTTGGTTTAAATAAACATCAAGTTGACTAAAAAGTGAATGCAGCCAATTATTTACAGGTGCTACTATTGTAGTAGATACCAAGTTAGTTGAATCTTGATTTAATACTTTTGCCTTTATGTGGAGTAATGTATGAGACAAATCTATGTAGTCATCGCCGGTCCCAGGAACTTGAAACTCGATAGGTCCATCATCACCAAGAGATGAAATTGGTTTATAATGAATCCACAATCCATTTTCAATGCTAGTTTGTGTAGACGGTAGTGCAAACAAATCCAATTCTGACTTAACGCACTCGCAAGAATGATTATGAAGGAAAGACATATTTAGTTTGAAAATATATCTTTGATATTTTTTGGTTTTAGACTAAGTTTTTTCGCAGCTTTCACTTTAGCAGTTAATGGTGGAATGAACGATGTCAATCGTTTTCTTTTAGTTTTATACCCAGATCCAGTCATGTTAAATTGATCAATTTTCTCATCAGCCTTTCGTTTTAAATTCGTACTAACTTGCTTTAGACGATCTTTTATTGAGGCTTCCATAGGACGGGCTTGAACCATATCCGATAAAAGTCCTACTCCAGCGCTTAATGCCTCCTTACCAATCACTCGAGCACCACTTGAAAGTAAAGGTAAAACTGATCTGAATAACCCCCCTAAGAAGCTCCCAATACCATGACCGCGTTGATATGGTGAACCCTTATAAATTACTCCAACTCCTGATCCAGCTTGATGTGTATAATAATTTTCATATGGACATTTATGATGATCACGAAGAGAATTCATTATTATAATTTTCGGAAATGTAGTTTAATACACACGGTTCCAAACTGGAATGGTATTTTTTGTCCTGTACTCGATCTTATAACTATTTCCAACGTATCGAACTCTCTTCGCATAACAGGTAAGTAGTGAGGTTGAGAGAAAACGTGCATTTTATTTGCACCATAAATGTATTTTGTAGGATCTAATGAAATGACTCTTAATAAAGGAGTCATAACATCACCCACAATCTGAGGATCGATAATATCGCAATATAGAAATAGTTGAGATGGTAACCCTAAGTGTAAATTAGCAGGACACTTTCCAAAATTTCTCTCTAGGAGATTTTTATTTGGTTCATAACCTAGCTGTAAACTTAATTTGGGTGATAATGTTACGGATGTTATATTTTTATCCAATACCGAAATAGACACAAATTTTGTTATTTCATCATAGCGAAATTTCAAGTTCTCTCCGATACCATTTAACACTCTTAAAATATGCTCAACGTTATCATAGTTGGTAGCTGGAATATGTTTTTTGTAGTACACTGTGGATGGCTTATCTTCATTAGGCATTAACATAGATTTTGTAATGTATATAACATTTTCATGGTCTTGAACAGTAAACATGGTACATGGATATTGAAACTCGACAACTCCAACCGACCATTCACCTTCTAATTTTATAGCTTTTGGTAATTTCGTTGAAAAATTTGTGGTCTTGTTATCAGGAAAGTATTCCATTGAACTATTGCTGAGCAAAGTTAAATAGAAACTTTCTTTATTCATATTTCTTTTAAACTAGAAGCTAAAATCCAACTGTTAAATTTATCTGGATAACCTTTCCACTTCACTAATACTTCTTTTCTGTTACCTGAATAACGAGTGTCAATTATTTTATCTATTTTATGTTGTGAGGTGGGGTTGTAAGTGATTTTCTGTAATTCTCTTTCATAAAAAGTACCAATTATTGGTTCATTTTGTAAATCTGTTATTGTATAAACAACCCATGGAGATCTATCAATTATTGAAGATATAATAAATATTTCATCACTCCAATTTGATTCATATCCTTTTTGGAATACATGTTTATATTTAGTTATTCGAACATAATCACCCACATTGAAATTTGGTTTAGGATTAAGTTTTTTTGACCGTCTGTCATAAAGATTAGTCCAAACTGTCATAATATTGTTGGAATTTACATCACATGGGCACATCTTAATACTAGAGTGAAAGCTGTGATTATAAGAGTATATTAAATCTTGTAAAACATCTATATATCTATAAGTATTATTATGAGTGAAATAACGCCACATTTTCATTTTTAGTGTTCTTTGAAATCGTTCAACAATACTGGCCTTAATGTCAGGATTGTTAGTGGTATAGTAATTAATCTTTTTGGATTTAAAGTATTTTTGTACATCTTTTGAAACAAATTCTGTACCTTTATCGGATTGTATGTGAGTAGGTGTTAAATTACTTTCAGTAAATATACTTTCAAAACATTCTTTAGTTGTTTCTGAGTTTTTCTTTTTCATTGGTCTTGCAAAAGCATATTTACTAAATACATCAATAATACAAAGTATATACTTGAAACCATCATTATATTGAGAATAAGTTCGCATATCACTTAAATCAGCTTGCCACAGTTCATTAATATTTGATAGAATGTACCTATTACGCGGGAATTTTTTTCGAATGGGTTTATGTAATGTGTATGTTTCTTGTGATTTTAACCATTCCTTTACTTGCTTTTTATTCATTTTACCCTTCATGGCTTTTGATAATTTATCAATACTACCAAAACCAGCGGGATTAGATGGATCATAATAAATCCTGTTAATTTCTTCTAGTACGGAGTCCATTTTTCCCACTCAAGTCCTTTACGTATTTTAGTTGTAGACTTTTTATCTCTACTGCACGGTGTAGAAAACTCTTGAACTTCAATCTCAGAGGGTTTGTTCAGATCTTTTGCTTGAAGTTGGTTAATAAACTCACATCTCCTTGGATTTCCAATATAAGTAAGTGGTACTTTAATTTCTTTTAATGCTTCAGCAAATCTAACCCACCCTACCGGATCACTTCTTTTTAGGGGTCTTAGTGAATCATTTATTAAATCAACAATATTACTTCCAGGAATTTTTTCACTATCAATTATGACTGTACCTTCGTTATCCCAATGTATTTTACTTTTACTTGTTTCAACTAAGTTTAATAATAACTGCCCTTTTTTATGATAAGTTTTTGGTATTAAACTGAGTATTTGAGCTGGTGTGTAAAGTGGATTTTCATCATTTTCTTTACTTTTAATGGATCGATTCTCCTCCAGCAAAGATTCAATATCAACTGAAGTTTTTAGATCTCTATCTTTATTTTTAAAACCAATTTTTGACTCATTTGAATCTTCATTAGATGTATCAGAATAAATTGGTAATTTGAGTGGTTGACGATCCTCTTCGGTAAAATGAAGGTATCTTTGCAGTGTTTGTAAATATAATATCCATTTCTTTCGGTCTTCCGTCTTACTATTCATAATATTTTGCATTTCAATATCTAATCGAGATAAATTACTATTAACCTTATTTTCTTGTTTTAATTTTTCAATCAATCCAGGTTCGATAAGTATCATTTTCTTTGCATTTTCCATGTTAACTGGCTAGTCCACTCACTAATCCACTCAATATTGCACCTAATATTGTTGGTAAGAAAGCCCCTCCTTTTTGTATAATTATATTTTTTCTTAGTTTATGTTTACACTTACGTACTAGTTTACGGAGTATGTTTTTATGTTTATTCAATTTTTGTTTATCCTGATCTTTAAGAGGTACTTTTCCTTGTAAAACGTTATGAATACACTCACAAATACAGTTAATTTCTTCTTCATCACACTTTTAAGTAATGCTCTTTGATATTTTGGTTTAAGCGTATGCAAAGCGGTTAGCAAATGTTTATACGTTGTGAGTCGACGATGCATCATTTAGCAATGATTTCAATTGTTTGATTCTTGGTGTATTTAAACTCTTTTGTGGGGACGTAGACTGTACAGAAACCATTAAATGGAAAGACATTTGTCTTGATACGACAAAAATCATTGGTATTCTGTTTTAAATCTACCATTAAATATCCATGCGCCTCTAGAGTTGCATCCCTGTAGGCATTTTCAATGAATTTTGGGTTATCTGGTGATACTTGTCTTGCTAAATATCTTATTTGAGTTTTATCTCGAGGGTTTTTAAAATATATTATATAACTTGAGTTTAAAGATATGTCTCTTTGTCCTTTACCCTGATGAAATAAATTTTGTGTTAGATAAAATACACTAAGATTCCTGTGATGACTACCTTTTGTAAATATATCCACAATTCTTCCATCGGACTCTCTCATTAGATCATCAATAATAACAAGATGTGGGTTTTCACCATCAAACATATTAAGATTTGGAATTCCTTGATGATAGTTAACATTTGGTAAATTATATAATGGTTGCATTTCATCAAAGCACCATGTGATCTGATTAAAATCACAATTACATATTTCTGTAACTGATTTTATGAAATTTGTTACAAAATTTGACTTCCCACACCCACTTGGTCCTGCCACAATAGCAGTGAACGGATGGATAAAGTGAAACATAACACACGTCTAAAGTTCAAAGGGGTGAAATAAAAAATGAAAGTGTTGGTGTAAACAATTAATATATATTCCAAAAATTATATAAAACAGAATTATCTGTATACTATTTCTAACACAATTAGTACATCATAATTTTACAATTAACTCAACCTCAAATAAATAGAAACAACAATTAGTACATCATAATTTTACAATTAACTCAACCTCAAATAAATAGAAACAACAATTAGTACATCATAATTTTACAATTAACTCAACCTCAAATAAATAGAAACAACAATTAACTTAAATTATTTACAATAAAACAATGTTTAAATATGTAATAAACTACGTCATATTATAGTATTATCATAATTTTACAATCAATATAAATTTTTCTTAAACGCAGACATAAAAGTAAAAACTATCAACACTTAACGCAGTTTATAATGACCCCAAGCTAATGTTTCAATATTATTATCTAAAATATGTCTCTTTGTGTCATTATATGATAAACCTATCTTATTTAATTTTTGTGTGAAAATTGTGTGTTTAATTGATTTAAATCTAAGCATACTATAATATTGCACTTTTTTATTAAATAGAGAAGACTTATAACTATTCATTGTCATCTTTTTAGTGATACATTTATTTACCCCTTTTGCCTTGGCTATAGTCTTATTCTCTAAGTTAAAAGCGTACATTTTGGATCGTAAACCCACAAATTCTTTCATGATTTTACCATTATTTTCATCTTTAAAAAAACCTAATTTCTTTTTATTTAATTTTGGATATTCAAAAATATTATTTGTATCATAATCTGAGGTATCAAAGTATGATGAAAGGTCAGGTTTTATATCAGTGTAAAAATCATTTGTAAATATATGATATATTAAACTATCCGTATCTGTATACAATAATTTGATTTTACTAAACTTTTTAATCATATAGTTATAATGAAAATCATACATTAATGTTTTTGAAATATCTAAAATGCAAAACCCTAAATAAATTGGTTTGTTATATATTAACTTCGTTTTTCGCAACTGAACCGCAACTAGGTTTTCCGAAAATATTGAAAGGCTATGAAATTGTGGTTTAGCGATTAGATCTTGAGCACCTAAAGCTTTACCCTGGTTCTCCCAGTGCGTAACTAATTTTATGTTAACCCTTTTTTCAATATTCTCCATAGTCTTACCGAAGACTGAATTATTCATTAATTTATAAAAATCTTTTTCGAAATCTGATTTTGCTAAAGTTCTTAATTTTGTGTTTAGATCTATGTACATCTTCAACCAGGGAGACTGTTTAAATTTTAAAACTCTATGAATTTTAGTTAATTTAACCCCCATTTCTATGCACTGCTTTAAATTTCTGTAATGAATTACATATTTATCTTTATTATTTAAATTTGGGACTAGTTTATTCTCATTAATATTGCCTACACAAATGTTTTCTGGACATAAAGGAAAGTCCGAATGTAAATCATGAAGTTCATCTGGATATTCCAAATCAACTTCTAAAATAAAACCTAAGTCTGATGTCTTAGACACATTAAATTCTGTATTTGGATTTACCCATTCGAATCCACCAGTAGGAAGATATTGAGACATAGCCCAACCATATAAATTGTTGGCATCAAAATATGTGATATATGAATTTGGTTTCCCTGTATCATAATCCTCCATGTATTTGTTATTAGCTCTAGCATAACGATTACTACATTGAGATACACCACCTCTGATACCTGATCTAATAAATGCAATTTTCTCATAATCTGTTAAAAGTTCTAATTCTATTTTTGTATATTTTAACATTGCATCCCAACTTAAACCGGGTGCTGTGTAATAATGGACAGGGTCTAAATCATATGTATTAATACATAACTTTCTAAAGTTTTCAAATACATCGGATAAAAGTAAAACGTCTGTTTTTAAATACAGGTTTGAATAATCTAGCATATTACAACACCCAAAATGTTCCCAAACATCTTTAGCATGATTGTAATCATCATTTGAAATATGTGAATCTGTGAGTGAACTATAAAAACATTTTTGTTCAGGGAGCGATGTTAGACTTAAACTATCATAATTAGTCATAAGTTCATATGGATAAACACCTTTCCGTTTTAAACGAAAGAAATCTTCATCATTAGGGTAATTTCTACGTAATTCTTGAAATTGATCATTACTGAGATTTTTGGCCAATTCTTCTAATTTACACGATAAAAACTTAAATGAATCTAAGAATCTCAATATAATTTCGTGGTTATTCACTTTTAATTTTTTGGAAAAGGATATATATTTTTCTTTATTTTGAGGGATAACTTCGACTTCACCATCACAAAAGTTTAACGCGTGAACAATAAAATGAGCATCATAGTGACTAAGGTTGTGTAAAAATATTGGTATATAACTAGGTGTTCTGATCTTCGAACAACATGATTCATGAGCAACACCTATAAAACTACCAGTGTACCAATCAAAATCATAAAAATGTTTTGCCAACTCAGTTTCACAAATATGACAAATGGTTGCATTTGAAATTTGGTTTTTGTCTTCATTTGTTAGCGGAAGTGGTGGATATTTTTGAAGTCTATTTATTTCTTTTAGATTGTTAGATAAACTTTCCATAAACACTTGTGCACAATTGGGTCCGCAATATGTTACATATTTTGATAATTGATCATCATATGAACATTTTATATAATATCCAAAACTATGTACTTCATGTTTCTGAATATTATGAGTGAAAGGTTTGGAAGGATCGTTAGAACATGATTCTATTGGTTTTAAAAATGCTTCAAAATCAGCATAAACTACGAATGGTATCTTTAACTTTTTTTCATAACTATCAAATTTAATTTTATCATTTGAAATAGGTTGACCAAACCAATTCTTTTTTTTTAAAGTTTCACTGTTTGGTAATACTGTACAAATGTGAGCACAATCGTATTGTTCATGGTTATTTAACCTTTCCTGAGATGGAAAACGAAGTAGACATGCTTCACAAATGTACATGATGTGACCGTCTTTTGAAATTTGTTTACTAACTTACCGCGATAAATTTTTTATATAGCAATAATGATTTTTTGTATCCTTGGAAAAAAATAATAAATTGATATGTCTATCTTTACGACACTTTGTTAAAAATAATGGACCTACTATAGAATTACATCGTTTTTCTTTATTATATTCTAACCCAAAAACATTAATACTAATATCATTTAATTTCTCTACTTTTGCTATGTCAGAAATTTTAACCGGAAAGGAAATACCATCAAATTTAAGTTTATTTGCATGTTTAACGTACGATGATACCCGATCGGTGTGTTTGTTTACAGGATATAACGCCGAGAGTAACGCCCATTTAAAACAAAAATAATCCTTGTTTTTTACATTTATAACAGCCTTTTTTAATTTTATGTCACGAGGAAGATCTATGTATGAAGTACCGCGTAGGGGGTTAAATTTATTAACATTCATGTCTATAGATTTTATGTTTTTTAGACTCCATCCACTATCTTTTTTTTCGAAAGCACTAATTTTAGTAGTAATTGTATCATTTAAAGATGAAAGAAAAATATTTAAGTCATCTCCTTGACAAATAATATAGTTAAGCGTTTGAAAATCGAACGTATCATGAATATCTTTAGTTTGTTGAACAAAATCAGCATGCAATATGAAGTTTACCTTAAAAATTATGTGTTGATGAATACACTCTTGTAATAAAAATAAAATATCATCTTTAATAGAATTTAAAAATAGTTCAGGAGTTTCAAAATTTACCCATGTCGAACGATCTACTCTACTCTTGATTTTATAAGTTAAAATCCTATTTCCAAAAGCAGATTCAATAACACTAACGTTTGATAAAGAATTATGTGAATTTAAAAGATTATTTTTATGAACATTACTTTTAAAATGATTAGCTAAATACCGTTTCTTGATAAATATATGGCACGTTGGACATTCCACTTGATCATCGTTACTGATACTGTTCCCTGCAGAGGTATGCGCTTCTGCTTCCGTTGTTGGTTTTTTGATGATCTTGGATTCTTTGCTGCACGTTCGCTTCGTTCCTCTTCCAAGTTGTAGTGGTTGACTGCTAAAATGTTTAAATTTATTAAAAACTGTATAAGACAATATGTAAATTATGATCGAAATGAATGTTTATTTTACATACTTAAACTGTGTTTCAACCATCGCACAGTGATGATACAACTCATCATCGTATGACGAATCGAACAGTTGACCCCTCTCCATTTCGTCACAAACTTTAGACAACTCCTGATTTAATTCGCTATTGAATAGTTCCGTATTCTCGTCCATGATTGAGGAGAAAAAAGCACTGGTGCACACTTCACTGAAGTTTTCCCTTCCTCTTTTTTATTTTTGATTCAGCTTCAAAAAAATGATCAATCGATTGCGATTTTCTTTTTCCACCATCGCATGTGTTATTATTAATGACGAGGTCATCACTCTCTTCTTGAGGGGAGAGTGGCGAGTAGTAATACTGTTTATAGGTATCTTCATCGAAGCTCAATGATTTCTGCAACAACACAGTTATCATGTTAATATCAATTTGTTAACACTTAATCATAAAAGTTAAAAAAGTTAAAGTTACAGCCTATTAAAGTCCACTGCTGAACATAGGCCTCCTCTCATTTCTGAGAGGGTTTTAGAGCAAGGAAATGTCCGCCGCGCTCCCTCAATGTGTGTTGGCGAACTTCACATGCCTTCGAAATTTTCTCAGACATGCAGGTTTCCTCACGATGTTTTCCTTCACCACCAAGCACGTGGTAATAAGCACTTAAAATTGCTATTAACAATTTAATTGGTGCTGGCGGGGATCGAACCCGGGTCGCGTACTGTGAAATTTACAGCTAGCGCTAACCATCTGAGTTACCACGCCTTAATCATATACATACACAATATTTAAATAAAATAATACACACACATGAAAATAACAGAAAAAAAGTAATTTAGTCAATAGAATAAACACTTACATCCATAGCCTTTGGTGTATTGAAGTAACACAAATGTACTATTGATAGATCCACTGTAGCCAAACGACCGTACACTAACTCGATGACTGCGTTTGTTGGTCTTATATACCACCAGTACGTAAAAATTCTAATCTAAAGTATTTCCGTAATGAGTTGATAATTACTTTATGCGTCAACCAGTTTATCTCACATTTCCGTTGCCTATCTCAACATTTCTTCGTATTGTGTTTTGTTTGGTGATCAATGACTCAAGTACGATTTGTATAACACAAAAATGCAATTTAATATTTAGAAACATATCAGTTTATCTCACATTTCCGTTGCCTATCTCAACATTTCTTCGTATTGTGTTTTGTTTGGTGATCAATGACTCAAGTACGATTTGTATATCACAAAAATGCAATTTAATATGTAGAAATCACTATAATTGACCATTCCTATGTTATTCATTGAGTAGCTAGGTACTGTAATAATCTACTAATAGCAGTAATATCATGGATACACTAGATGTACAACAACATCTGAAAAAGATTCACCCCAGTCTAGAAAATAATGTTTATGCAGCTAATAGACTGCCTATGTATACCCACGTACCAACGTATATAATATGTAATTTGGATACAGATGATAAACCAGGGTCACATTGGGTAGCTTTATATATCGATACGAATGACGTCGGTCAATATTTTGATTCATATGGACGATCACCTGTACGATATCATCTAGAGTTTTTAAAAAGGAATTGTAAAAGATGGAACTGGAATGTTGATAGGATTCAGAATGAGTGGACTTCAGTTTGTGGCGAATATAGCTTAATGTATTTACTATATAAGTTTCAAGGATGTTCAATACATAGTTTTACGAGTATATTTACAAGGAACACATTGTACAACGATATTTTAGTGGATGAGATGTTTCGCTCCTATTTTATAGATAATAATTAATAAGATTTTGTATTTTATAAATAAAAATTGTAACAAAATTATGTAATGTGTTTTATTGATGATTCAGATTAGCGTTGTATAAACAAAGAATTATAATACAATAGCACTGATATAGTCGACGCACACGCTGCAATGAAGGTGATTAAGGAACAATAGAACAATAGAAATAGGAACAATGGGACGCTAATGACGGTGGAGGCCCTTACCGGATATCAATTAGATATTAGCTAATTGATCTACACATCTCCGGAACCGTGCATTCTACACAAAAATGGACCGCGGATTCGTGATCAGAGCATGCCAAAACCTTTTTTTTTTTTTCTTTTTTTTTTTTTTTTTTTAGGATCGGGCGTCGACGAACGTCGTTGAACCACGTCTGACTCAGGTGGTCTAGAAGTGGTACAACTACACTACTGTAGTTTCAGTATTTTTTTATGTATTTCTTTTGAGCCTTCAAAGCAGACGAAAGCCGCTCCTACACTGCCATCCTCAACTTGCTTCCATCTGCGTAAATTTGAATAAGGGATGTCTCTTGTTCTTGATCCTCTGATTTCAGGTCTGCACAATCAATGCTTATCCTCTTTGAAGGATGTAATAGCTCATGTACGGGAGTGGGCCTTTCATATTGTATATCCCTTGGTAATAATGTGCTGGCGCCCTGTAGTCGAACTGTCTCAACTTCATGTACCTCAAGGACTTTGAGGTCCAAGGGCGCGAATTGAGCCAGAGCGACTGCCGCCACAGTTGATATAGTTCTAAAGGCCTTGATTGCTTTTATCGCAAATCCCCTTTGTGCCGACTCCAAAAGCTTCCTTACATATCGCTTTTTCGCAGCTTGACCCCAGATGCCTGCCGCGTATGTAATTGTAGGCTCAATAATCTGTCGATAGATAGTTTGTACGTTATCAGGATGGGCTCCCCAGGTTGGTCGGGTGTAAATGCATAGTTTGTTGAAAATTCTCATCGCCTTTCCGACAAAGTACTTAACATGATCAGCGAATAGGAGCTTCCGGTCGATGATCACACCTAAGAACTTAATGCTCCTTTGAAATGCTAAAGAGTGTGTCTCTCCATTATAAGTCTTAGTGGGTCCGAAGGTCAATTTGACACTTTGCCCCCATTCCATGATGATTTTCAAAGCACGATTGGTATTTGTTTGTAAAGTATTTACATCCTTTGCGGAGACGATAAGTAAGACATCATCCGCAAAGGCTTGCAAATGACATCCACTTGGAAGTTCAGCCTCAAGTAACTCATCCAGAATCACGTTCCATAGAATGGGCCCGCATGCCGACCCTTGGATGCAGCCCTTAGTGTTGCGCTTAGTGACCCGCGTTCCTGCGTATTCTAATGTAACTGTGCGGTTCGTCATACGAGTATAGCTCTCTATTAAATGAAAGATGTTCTTAGGGCATCGTATTGCACGTAATCTCTCAAATAGTGCGGGCCACCACGCGTTGTCAAACGCGGAGCGGATGTCCAAAGAAACGCCCAGCACCTGTTTACCTTTCTTCTTAGCTGCTTTCACGATGCTGAGCGCTGTGTCTATGGCTGCAGTCGTGCTGGTCTGTTCCTTGAAGCCAAACTGACGCCTGTTGAGTAGTCCCACCTTAGTTGCACACTATGTGACCCGCTTGATGTACAATTTTTCGAGCAACTTTCCAAAGACCGACAAGAGCCCAATTCGCTATAATCAGTCTTGCTCGGCTTTGGTATGATTTTGACTACCGCTCCTTTCCACTGTTGAGGGAAATGTTGTAGCTCTAGACACCTGTTCATGATTCCCGTTATAAGTTCTGGGTAATTAATAGTGAACTGTAGGCAAATGTCAGATGTAAGACCATCAATGCCGGGTGCCTTCTTGGGGTTCATCCACTTAAGATGTTCTAAAACCTCCTCAACAGCGAAGGGGGGTTCATCTACTCCATCCGGCTCATTCCTGATTCTGGATCTAAGATACTGGTGTTGGTGCGTGTCATCATCCAGTGTATCATTATCGTAGAAGTGATCAAAGAGTGCTTGGGCAGTCTCCATTTCGCTGTTGGTGTAGTTGTCGCCAATTTTCATGGTGGCTGGTGGTCGCTTGGGTGCAGTGTCCTTCAGGAGTCTATTCGTGAGAGTCCAAACGTTTTTTTTTGTTTGTAGTTCGCAAAACTCCTTAAAACTCCTGGAAGACTCCGCCCTCAGTTCTTCCGCATATAATGCTTTTTTGTTTTTTAACTCCTCTGCCAAATGGTCTAAAGGAAGATTCTGACGTCTCATTCGGTTGAGTCGGTGGTGTAACTGGATGACCTCCTTTTTGAGGTCCGTCAATCTTTCCGTCCACCATAGCGGGCGATGCTTCGTCAGGGATTGGCCTTTCTTTGTCGGCATAGATTCTTCACATGCTTCATGAATTACCTCGCAGATGTCATCAATCAAGTTTTCCAAGCCAGTTGTATTAAGCGATCCGATGTCTCTATCTAATATGTCTGTGTTGGTCATAAGCGTGTGAAGTGCATCCTTGAATATTCCCCAATTGGCCTTGTTGCTGTTATATTTAAATGTGGAGTTGGTTATTGATGACGAATTTGAGAAAGAATTCCCAATTTCAATCTCGTATTCCACAGCGTTGTGTTGCGACGAGGGGCAGGCGCTGAGGTTGACCTTCCACCCGACTATACGGTCATATATGTATCCATGCGCCAATGTGAGGTCTATTATAGAAGTCCGATCCCTGCCGTGTGTGACGGTTTCAAAAGTGGGTGTGCTGCCGACATTGCATATGAAGAGGTCATTTGCATATGCCAGCTCCACCACCGCACATCCTCTGGGGTTGTTGGTCTTACTGCTCCATATGTGATGCCATCCATTGAAGTCACCACCTATAATGGTATTGGGGCATCGGGAGGTTTGGAGAAAATTATCTATGTGCTCTAAAGTATTATTGTCGTCAGAATCCGGCTCAATATGCATATATTGAGCCGGAGATATATATAGAAGCTATTAGGATTTTTTCGCCTTCGCTCGTGAATTGAATAACGCAAAAATTTGTGTTGGAGTATTGTGACATGCCTAGTACCTGGCCACAACCTGGTTTGGTGAGTATACAAGCCTTGACTCTGCCTTTTTGACTAAATTGGTATATGTTGAGGCCCTGAATTGGTCGCACCTCATTTCCTGAGCCAACATATGGCTCCGCCAGCAACGCAATTTGATAATCACCTGCCATGAAAAAAATAATAAATTCGTGTAAACTTTTTTTTGAACGGTCAATATTACACTGTATAATTATTATATTTTTATTGATTAAATCCATAGTCGATTCTGTTATTTATTCTTTCCCTCATGGCTCTCAGTTTTGGACATTCTGGTGACATGGCAGAGTGGCGGACATCCGCCTTGGTTCCAAATTTATTATTGTGAAATGTACAGTTGGCACATTTGACTATGCCTTGTTTTCCCTTATCAGGACATTTGTCCCCCGTGTGATCCTTCCTGGAGCAGTGCGAGCATTGGCTTGTAGTAGCCGTACAGTATTTTTTAATGTGCCCAAACTGCAGACATCTGTGGCACTGTAGAAAGGGTGAGAATTCGCTAACGTGCAGTCGCTGGTAGTCGATGTTAATCTTGCCCTGTTCCATGAGTTTATGAAAGAGTTTGGGCGCCACAAGAAACATTGCATTGTATAGCTCCGGGTTTTTGTTACTACGCCTAAAACGGAGACGCATGTCATCCTCCTCAGTAAAATACGATACCAACTATCTCTTCAGCTGGTATATCTTTGGAAATACCCTTTAGTACAATCATTGGCCGCAATCCCTTATCATCAATGCTAACGTGCTCAGAAAATTTGAGTTTTTGTAGGGTGTCGTCACGTTGTTCAGTTGTGTCAAATTCAACCCTAAATTTGTGATTTGACACTGCCTGAACCCTAGCCGGCGCATAATGCAGTTCGATATGAGATGCTCCTCTTAAATGCCTCGATTGCTTCCTGCCGAGATTTGGGGGTTACCTTTGGAGTCACCACGATGGCTGACTTGTTACATTTGGGAGTTAGGTAATTAAATTACAAACTATTGTTTATTTACCAACCCAATGTTTTAAAATAACAATATATTATGCTAAATATACACTGTTCCTTTTTTATATGGGTACAAATCATATTCTAGTAGAGTTGTAAGTGTAGAAATTGAAATTTTAGGTTTAATTCTTTAATTACTCGAAACAATGAGAATGTTAATGAGCTCCTTCTTTTCCTGTGCCCTTCATTTGATAACAATCGTGTCATGTTGCTCCAGTCATGATTCCGAACCCGACTGCAGGCGGTTGCAGCCCGTGTTCCAATCTGTTCCGAATGTTCTGTGGGTACTTTATTTATGTAAACAAAATCGGTGATATTGTCGCTAGCTACGGAAGGTATTTCATAGAACTACATAGAAACCAGTAGTGTCGTGACGACACGTCGCCTGCTGCTGCTTTCTGCGGTCTGCTACGGAATTATACCTTTATAGTCGTGGTTATTGTATACGTACGGGCAAGAGCTTCACAAATATATTACAAATTTTGAACCGGACATACATACCGGGAGTTAAGTTATTTTAAAGCAGGTTTTTTATAGAACAAGGGTGACAAACGAGCACACAGTCCAGCTGATGATAAGTGGATGCTGTGGCCCATATATATCTACCTTCGATTAAGAATCAAAATGCAGATTTGTTTTCACCCCTGAGGACTAAGATGGAATGCCTCGTTACCAGTAAAAAAGGGCAACGAAACACAGCAAGCATTAAGCTGCTATTATACGCTGGTATTCTGATTCCGATAGGGCCGACCCATTCGTGCTACAACTATAATATAGCTGTACAATGGCTCTATCACGTAAGTATGTAATACATCGTGTAATAAATACTAATGCTGTCATTGTCACCCTTAAATTCAAAATAAAAAATGACAGCCATCTTTAGAGCACGTTCCACATTATGTGATTAAATTAAAAAAAAAATGTGTCGGAGGAACAATTTAACTGTACTAAATCGAGCCTCACTTAAAGCAAAGAATTAATAAAACCCTATTTAGTTGCGGCTGATTAAATTTTTTTACAAAGAAAACAGCTTCGCAAAAAGGTAATTGAATAAGCATGATGTGATAAAAAATGCAAAATCTTCCAAATTGTATTTGCCTGATTCATGGACAACTAACTATACGTGGAAAAATGCTTAGATAAACCTTACCAGCTTGCCTCGGATGCAGTGTTCCCCATCAGTTCGGGTTCCGGGATCTCTGTTTACAATGGATTAGAATATTTTTTATTAAATATTGATTATAAATCATTATTTTTAAAAGTAGGAAAGACCACGCTCTCACAGAATACCAGCGTAAAATAGCAGCTCAAAGCTGCTGTGTTTTGTATGGTGAGAGTAGAATACGAGGGCGACACTGAAAGTTTTTAGAACTGGCCACTTGTAAACGATATAATAAAAAAAATAACTTCAAATTTTGAAAAGGGAACTCTTTGACAATATTATTGTGTATATATTTTATTAATTTGTCATTTGTTTACAATTTGGCGGCAAATTAAAAATCTAGACAAAAGAGTGACTTATCAGCAGATTCGGACAAACTTAGGCATCGGTATGAGTCAAGTGCATAAAATCCTCCATGAACATTTAGCGGTCATGAAGCTTTGTGCCCAGTGGATACCTCATAATTTGACAAAGGCCCAAAAACTCCGCCGTGTTGATTGGCGTCGTGAAATGGTTCAATGATTTAACGGAGGAAATGCTGTGTTCAACATTCTTATGGGTGATTAAAGCTGGATTTATTGTTATGATCCTGAAACTAAGAGACAGTCTGCTGTCTGGGTGTTTCGTTCCGAGGAGTTGCCAACTAAAGTGAATAGAGGTCGAAGCGTGGGAAAAAAGATGGTGGCCTCGTTCTTCGGAAGGACAGATCATTACGCAACAATTGTTTTAGAGGATCGAAAAACAGTTATTGCAGAGTGGTACACTAACAATTGCTTGCCACTTGTCTTGGAAAAAGTTTGGGAGAAACGACCTCGCAGTAGGATCCTCCTTCACCACGACAACGCCTCCTCGCACACCGCCAAGCAAACAATCGACTACTTGGCGACGTCAGGCATGGAATTAGTGGGTCACCCGCCCTAAGCCCCGATCGCACCTTGCGATTTTTATTTATTTTCGAAAATAAAAGAAAAATTTCGAGGAAAACGTTTTATGCACGCCGAGGAAGCAGTGGCTGCGTTTCAAAATGCTTTCGGAGAGACCCTTAAGGACGAGTGGTCAAAGTGCTTTTCTCAGTGATTCCATCGGATGCAGCGATGTATTGATGTAAATGTACACTATTTTTAAAAGATATACCGTCACCCTCGTACCGGAGACCTTTTTTACTGGTAACGAGGCATTCCATCTTAGGCCTCAGGGGTGACTACGCATCTGCATTTTGATTCTTAATCGAGGATAAATGTAGATGTCTATGGGCTACAGTATCCATTTACCATCAGGTGAACTGTGTGCTCGTTTGTCACCCTTATTCTATAAAAAAAAGTATTTTATTTCTTGACCACTGGTTTGGAAAAAGCCTCTGTCCGGGGAAGAACCACCAAGAAATCCACGAAAACTTCTTTTTTTTCCACAGTAACAAAAAGGTTGTACCATTAATTAGAACAGTCGTATGTGAAGCAGCTTGGAAACGATCACCTCATTCCCAGTGGTTATCATCATCATGTGATCATTTATTTTATAATATACCTACGAGTACCCTTTTCAGAAAGTCTTTGTTAAATAAAATATTTAACCTATGTGGTAGAGAGGGGTACTTTGTTGTAATAGCGTATACATTGCCCCATGAATGAATTACTGACTGTGTGGAGTTGAGTAACTGGCATCACTAGCTTGTTTGTTCGTGGTGTTTACGGAGTGTATTTAACTTTTCTCTATACTATACTATACTACTCTATACTTACTCATAAAAATGACTGTTGGCAGGGAGAAGTTCTGCCCGATTCGGCTGGCGATTGTCACTTTGTAGTAAATTACGTCGAATGCCACAGGTATAGTTTAATCTGTGTTTGCAGTAAACTCGGTTGCTGATCATGAAGTCCCGCGTTCGAATACCGGATTGGCCTAAAATCAGATAATGGGTTTTTCTAACAAGAATCTCTCAGTAACGGCTCAAAGTCAGAAAACGGTGTTTCAACCCGTGCCTCGAAAAGCACGGAAAACCGTTGGTCCTGCGCCTAATCTCTCTCCGGTCGTGTCGGATTACAGTCCCTTCACACTATGAGAGTGAGGGAATAGAAAGTGTACTATGCTGGCGCACACTTGAGCAATATAATCCTGTCCTGCGCTGATGATGGCTAGTCTCCGTTGAGACTGGCGGACGTGACTAAAATTCGGCCTGGAGAACATTATTATTATTACAGTTTTAAATATTACAGTTACAGTTTTATTACGTGGTAGAGCCATGCTTCTGCTATATTAGTAGTATAGTTGTAGCACGAATGGGTCAGCTCGACCGGGGAAGGACCACGCTCTCACAGAATACCAGCGTAAAATAGCAGCTTAACACTGCTGTGTTTCGTATGGTGAGTGTAAAGAACCGGAGACCCTTTTTACTGAAAATGAGGCATTCCATCTTAGTCCTCACGGGTGACAACGCATCTGCATTTTGATTTGTAATAGAGGATAGATGTCTATGGGCCACAGCAACCACTTACCATCAGGTGAACTGTGTGCTCGTTTGTCACACTTATCCCATAAAAAAAAACCTTCCTTGCGCTGAATACGCTTGCCAGTAGGTTACTGACATTCGTGGAACAAACCTTTTTTAAATACCGTAAACTTACATCAATCATTTTTAAAGAAGAAAATTCATAGTATTGTTTGAACCATTCCTCTAATCACTTTCCGCTAAATTATCTCGCTCCATCGATTGGACGCACCGGCAAACAATCGCATCAACAATTTGAAACGGACAAAAAAGCGCGTGTAGGTAAAGTATGACAGCGTCGTTATTATGTTCCTTCGCCGGCCAATTTGATTGTGGGGTCTTTAACCGAGCCCGAAATCGCTTGTGTCGTGGCCGGCTATCGGAAGCCTGCGTCTAATGATTGAGCCCACGGACGAGTCCTCTGTTACACCGTGCGAGAAAACTTGACGTGTGAAATCATTACACACACACATATATATATATATATATATATATATATATATATATATATATATTCATTTAAATATACATATATTCACTAAGTACGTGTTCAAAAAGTAAATAAGTCTTAATCTATATTCAATGTAAAAAATTTATTTCTGTTTTTTTTTTATTTTGATTTCTATTTCCAGTTCTAGTTCTAGTTTTATTATATATATTTTTTGGAAAACGTTACATCTACACTAGGATCTTCTCCTGTATCGTAAGGGCAGTTTACATAAACATTTCACATGGACAAACATCCAGACCCAAAACAATCATTTGTAGGCCACACAAATGCATGTTCCGTGCGGGATTCGTACCCGCAACCATTAGCGCTGCAACTCGTTACTAATCCACTGCGCCACAGAGCCGTCACAGTTTATTTCTATATCTATTTCTATTACGCAATCACACTGCTTTATTAATCATGAAAAATTACTTCAAGCGTATTAATACATAAAAAAATACATAATAATGATCGAGATCTGATAATTGCAATTTAAATATTTTTATATTATTTTGTACGTCTATAAAAATTAACAAACCGACTTTTTTTATTATTTATTTAAATTTCCAATCCAATTTTAAAAACAGATGCGAAATTATCATCATGTATCGCGTAAGAGACGACCGAAGGGAAACAAACCAGAAGAGGGGCAGCTGCGTTTTCCGAATAACAACTAGAAAAAAAAACTGCGTTTGCCAACCCGCCTGCCAAATGTTGCTACTATGTCATAGTCGCAACGCTTGTCATGCGGCAACATTGGCCTTAATTTTTTTAACTATGTTCACTTATGCGGAGGCCTATGTTAAACAGTGGACTTTGATAGGCTATAATAAATCAAATAATATCACAATGTACGTCTATGAATCTGAAATATAAATATATAAAACTTTTCTCATTTATAATTTAAAATACCAATATTAGTTCTAACGCATGGGGATACGTTGTAAATGCGGCCGAAAAAGCTCATTTCGCTGCAAAACAAGCACGCGAACGAGAGATCATCGCTCGAAGCGAGGTCTCCTAACAGTACTCCCGAGCTCCGCAGCCTCTCCACGTTATGTAACAGCTAGTCCCTCCGCGCCTGGCGATACCTCACAACGCCACGGGATCCGCTCCCATGTCATAACAATACAAATACATTTTTTAAAGTATCTAAGTAATACACGTAATTGAATCCAAACATTTCGTAAAAAAAAATTGAACGTTGCCATAATTACATGCAGCCAGTGTTTTGTTTCTTTTCATAAATCTTTTGTAAATCCATAATATTATAGTTACTTACATGTTATTTATCTGTATATGTAAATGAAACCATCGGTTTAGTTTCTAAAATGGTGATTTTCAGGTTAGTAGAAGAGTTTATAATAATAACACTAACTTATTTGATATACTGCTATAATACTTTATCATAAGGTTGATATTTACATAAACTGGTTACAATCACATGCTGAGTCCAACGAGCCTAAACAGTTAAATGTCAAAAAGTTATTTTAAACTAAAATCTTATATAGAAAATGATATATTTGTTTTAACAGAACATTAAAACTAACCTTTAAAATTATTTATTAAACATTGTACGTAATTCTCATATAATTTAAAACTAGAATAATAACAATAAAGCCATTTTCACTACTGTTCTCGAGAATCGACGATTGATAACATTTTAAATCAAATTCAACTTCACGCAGTCTACACAAAGTACGAGTACACAGTCTATATTTTAGAAAAAGCGTTTATAACAATTTAAAAACAGCTGAAGTGTTGAAAGTATAATGTTACTTGTTTTTTTACAATTAATCAATACATATATATAACTAATATTTGCAATATTAGAGTTTATATAAGACTTGATGTCTGTGATAAATGGAAAGCTAATGATCATGATCTATGATGACCAATAACCTAGTGAGAATACTAGGTCATAGCCATAACAAAGTACTGTCGTCAGTTTTAATATTTCTGCAAAATTTCTAATTATTCAGTCTATATCGTGTATCTTAATATGAGGTGAGTGTAAGCCGAATTATAAAATTCCGTTACATTCTTATATACATAGTCCTTCGCTGCTCCCTTGGTCAAGTGGTGGTGTAAGCGCGGCTAATGATCATGAGGTCCAGGACACGAATACCGAGTCAGGCCATACATAGTTATCGGGTTTTTCAGCCTAGCAATTCTCAGTAGCAGCCCAGAGTACAGAATTTGGCGTTGTTTTACCTCCATGACACGAAAAGCACGTAAAGTCTTTGGTCCTGCGCCTGAACTTTCTCGGGTCGTAACGAATTTCCATTCCATCAGACTATGATAGTTAGGAAATAGAGAGGGCAACTTTGCTTACAACTTTGCTTCGGCTAGATTTCGTTAAGACTAGCCTCCATGACCGAAATTCGGTCTAGAGGACATTATTATAATAAAAGAGTGTTAAAAACATTCCAATAGTACACTTTGATCATGAGCTGGGATGATCCTAATAAGAAAACTAGATTGTAGTCTTAAAATAATTGTACCGTCATTGGTTTTTAATCCATCTGCAAAATTTTGGATAGTTTAGAAGACCAAAAGCCGGCGTAAACTCAATTATTAATTTCCGTTGCATTCGTACATATATACAGATCAAACTTATTTTTATTACCTAAGGGTGACAAACGAGCACAAGGTAAACCTGTATTAGAGTTGTTTGCAGCTGTATTAAGATTGCAGCACGAATGGATCGGCTTGACCGGGGAAAAACCACGCTCTCACTGAATATCAGCGTAAAAAACAGTTTAATTCTCCCGTGTTTCGTATGATGAGTGTAGAAAATCTAATACCCGTTTCACTGGCAACGAAGCATTCCATCTTAGTTCACAGGGGTGACAACGCATTAGCATTTTGATTCTTAAACGATAACCTGTAATCATACTGGCTTTCTATACACTTCAGACTGAAATATAGCAGTGCACGCACTGCTGCTTGAAAACAGTTAAAAAAGTTAAAAGGTTAGTCAGAATAGTTAAAGTGGGTGGTGGCAATGAATTCCCACTTCTAGAAAATCTTAATCATGAAATAAATAACAGTTCTTCTAAAATAGAGCTAGATGATGAAAACTGCATGTTACTATATCCATAAGGAACATTTGTCAAATTTATTGTTTCTTTATGAAACTAAATTAAATTTGATATCGATCAAGTAAGAACCGATCTGAATTTAGACTAATCATAATTGCAATCAAAGCAAATGGATCAGCCATATATCGCAAAATATCTTCAATCAATGCAGAAGAAAGGTTCTTGAATACAGGCTTGTATCGAGAAGCGGAGTGTAGGCCACCAGGTGAAGGGACGACCTGGTTAGATATGCAGGAAGTCGATGTACTAGTGTACATCGACTTTTTTACGATATAATGAATATTTTAATCTCTTTTTTGTAAATGTCCCGACTAACTTCCACAGATTGTAATTAAAGTTTTCCCTCATAACGAAACAGGGAAAGTTGCCTTTCCGTTGCTAATAAAGCGCGAACGTACTGGAAAGTTAGCTCTGATAAATGAAGGTTATTATGACTTATTTGCAACTTGGGTCACCGCTTTTACTCTAAAGTAGTTAAATATAGCCTGTAACATAATACAGAATATTTAAGTTTCTTATTCGAACTTCTTTTAAATGGGCTTGAAGTACCTTGACTTACTGAGTAAAGCGATGTGATGAAAGCAGGACTTTTAATTTGAAATTTGAATCTGAATAACTTACTCGCACGAACTAGACCACATAATATTCCTAACACTTTTTTTTATTTGTTTGAATCACTTGTCTATGATTCAAAAAAATGTTATGAATGCATAATAGACATACCGTACATATTACAACCTACCAATAACCCACTGCTAAAAGATATGCCGCCCCCATATATTATCTCATAGAAAAGGAATTCGCCATAGTTCCTACAATTGGCAGTCGCATTGGAAATAGCAGATTTGTTTAATTATTTAGATTTGTTATATTTTTTATTAAAAATGTGTTTATTTTCAGATATCAATACGTCTTCTTGCTACTCCCTTTACTAATAAATGGAGAATCAGACAGTGAATCAAATACTGCAATAGAAAATACAACTCATAGCTGTCCTTTTACAAGAATAATTGAAGACATATTTAGAATTCAAAAGAAATATTCAGAACGTACTTTAAAAGATGGTGAAAGTGAAAAATTTATGCTGAGTACGATTAAAAATTATACAGCCTACAATAATACTCATATATCAATTCAAGACGAATTAATAAATGACATTATTGCGTCTATAAATAGAATTAAAAATAATATTTCCTTACAAATAGACTCTAACGAAACTAGACTTAACGAAGCCATAATTTTAAAAGTGCCTGAAAATAATAGTAAAGACAACAATAACGCAACTAAAACTGAACATGAAATTAAACACAATAGAAATTCCACTCATATCAAAAGTGGCATTGAAGATAAATTAGATTACGAATCCCTTAAAAGCTCACAACGTGAAGCCGAGGAACAAAAGCTTGACATAAAAGAAATAAGTAATGCTAAAAATACAACAAACAAAACAGACTATGCAGAAATTTTAACAATAGAACCTAATAATACAAGTCACATATCCCAACACAACATTATTGAAGTTCTAAAACATTTAATGCCTATGTTCAACGGTTCAACAAACAAAGAACTCCATAGTGTAACTATAGTAGAACGAAATCATAGCAAAAACCATTCAATTTCCGAAACTAAAAATGTTTCAACGATTGTAGTTAAATATTGTGACAAAGGAAATCTTACAGCAGCAAATTTAACAATTGACATGGATAAAATAAACGTAACTAACACTGAAAATGCCGGAGAAGATTATGTAGATGCTAATAAAGAATTACCAATTACCGATCAAGAAAATATTGAAGATGACTACTATTCGGACAAAGATAGCTCAGATTACAGTGAAGAGCAGGCAGACCTAAATGTTAATTCAACAACTAACAAAAAGAAAGACGTTTTAGAAGCTGCTGAGTACGGAATGCAAAAAATGCATGAACTCTACAGTGTATTAGAACCAAAATTATACTCAATGGGTAAGTAATTAATTACTGTATTCATTTAGTAAAAGAGTAATGCAAAAGTAAACTGACTGGTGTTCCACTCCTGACACAAACCGCCTTTCCTTTCTGAGAGAGTTATAGGGCAAAAAATGTTAAAAAAAGTCCACAACGCTGAATTAAAACGTGTTAACGGTCTTGTAACAAAATGCTTTATTATTTTTGTGTTTAACACAAAAAACTGTGTTTGCCAGCTCTATGCCTGCCAAGCGTAGTAACTATGACAAATATAATTAATAGAATCAGGCGTTACTTTGCGGAAGTCCATTATATTAAATTTGACAAAAAATTACTTTGCGTACATCCGCTAGATAAAATAAAATGATGTGTCTTACCTAGTTTGAAGAGCACCTCCCTCGATCCCTCAATTGCGTGCACTATCCCCGTCCGTCCGTGTTGGGAGTAGTGGTGCTGGGATTAGTGGTGACGGGGATAGTGTACGCAATTGAGGGAGGGCGGGAGGTGCTCTTCAAACTAGGTAAGATACATCATTTTATTTTATCTAGCGGATGTACGCAAAGTAATTTTTTGTCAAATTTAATATGACAAATATATTATCTCTATAAGGCAATATATGGGGGAGGCCTGTGTTCAGCTCAGGCCTATTGATAGGCTGTGATGGATAAAAGAAAAACATTTTACTAATATCCTTACTACCCTTTTCTAAAGTTGTGCAACTAAACATATATATTAAATAAAATAATAAATTAATACCATCTTGCGAAAGAACTGACTAATGGACAGTGACAGCAACTGTCAATTTTTCTATTAGGTCGGGGAAAAAGTTTCTTCGTATTTTATAGACAAATTCAAGACTTTTTTTTTTCAAAGTTTAATTCATCATCATCATCATCATTACAGCCCTTCACAAGTCCACTGCTGAACATAGGCCTCCCCCAAAGAATGCCACAAAGCACGGTCCTGAGCCACCTGCATCCATCGACTTCCTGCAAATCTTACCAGGTCGTCACTCCATCTAGTGGGGGGACGCCCTACACTTCGCCTGCCGGTACGAGGCTGCCACTCGAGAACCTTTCTTCCCCATCGGTTGTCGGTTCTTCGAGCTATATGGCCGGCCCATTGCCACTTCAGCTTACTAATCCGTTGGGCTATGTCGGTCACTCTGGTTCTACTGCGGATATCCTCATTTCTGAGTTTATCACGCAGAGAAACTCCGAGCATAGCCCTCTCCATAGCTCGCTGAGCGACCTTGAGCTTCCTCAACCGGCCAGCAGTGAAGGACCACGTCTCAGTTCCGTATGTCATCACTGGCAACACGCACTGGGTGTACAGTCTCGTTTTCAAGTTTTGAGGTATACCTGACGAGAAGATGTGCCGTAATTTCCCGAACGCTGCCCAACCGAGTTGAATCCGTCGATTGACCTCTCGGTCGAAGTTGGACTTACCTAGTCGGACTATTTGTCCCAGGTAAACATACTCGTCAACAACTTCGAGCTTAGTGTTCCCAACAACTACCGGCATAGGTGTGACATGGACATTAAACATGATCTTTGTTTTGTCCATGTTCATCTTAAGACCTATCCGTTGGGAAACACTATTGAGGTCATTGAGCATAGTGCTTAGGTCCTCCAGCGATTCTGCCATAAGGACTATATCGTCGGCAAATCGAAGGTGAGTGATGTACTCGCCATTGATGTTGATACCGTATCCTTTCCAGTCCAGAAGCTTGAAAACATCTTCCAATGCAGCGGTGAAGAGTTTCGGGGATATGACGTCACCCTGTCTTACACCTCTCTGCAATTGGATAGGTTTCGTACTCTGGTTCTGTACTCGGATAGCCATCGTAGCCCTACTGTACAAGCACTTCAACACTTCGATATACCGACTGTCAACTTGGCATCGCTGAAGGGACTGCAGCACCGCCCAAATTTCGACGGAATCAAAGGCTTTCTCATAGTCCACATACGCCAGACATAGTGGCAAATTGTACTCCTCGGATTTCTGTACAATTTGCCGAAGGGTATGTATGTGGTCTATGGTGCTAAAGCCTTTTCGGAAACCGGCTTGTTCGGGAGGCTGGAAGTCGTCAAGTCTGCGCGCGAGACGATTCGTAATGACTCTCGAAAACAGCACGTAGACGCGGCTCAGAAGGGAAATCGGTCTGTAGTTCTTCAAGAGAGCGTTGTCGCCTTTCTTGAAGAACAAGACCACCGCACTTCTGCTCCACGCCTCCGGTGTAATGCCACCATGGAGGACGGAATTAAAGAGCTTCTGAAGGACTTCAAGTACCGGTTTTCCACCCGCTTTCAGAAGCTCCGCTGTAATTCCATCCTGGCCTGGGGCCTTGCCGTTTTTAAGGTGCTGGAGAGCCATTCTAATCTCGCTCAGACTGACGTCCGGGATATCATCGGAATAATGTCGGATAAGACTCGCTCTTGGATCGTTACTCACACTTGCGTGTGGCTCCAACGATGACGTGTACAGCTGCCCATAGAACCTCTCAATCTCACTCAAAATCTCAGGTGCCCCGGAAACGATGCTGCCACATTCGGTCTTCAGCTTTGACAGTTGGCTCTTTCTGGCAGACAGATCTCTGGCAAAGACTTTGGAGCCTTGGTTCCGCTCGATCGCTTCTTCAATACAAGCTGTATTGAAGTTGCGTAAGTCCCGCCGCATGCATTTGGAGATCTGTCTGTTCAGTTGCCTGTATGCTGTCAAATCTGTTGAAGAATGTAGCTTCATCTCCCGTCTAACAGCCATGAGATTAAGAGTGTGATCGGAGAGTTTTTGTGTTCTTCTGCGGCGGGTCTTGCAGAACTTAGCTCCGACCGCATGGACAGTTTCCACGAGCTTGTCATTCAAATCGTCCACTTCATTGCAGTCTTCTAGGCACTGAAAACGGTTTTGCAACTCGAGCTGAAAGGTTTCGGGACTCTGGATTAGAGCACGAGGGGGACGGAGCGTTGACTTCATTAGACGAGACCTCTCCAACTTAACGTTTAGGTTCAGTGTGCCTCTAACCATTCGGTGATCGCTGCCGGTTTTCACCCTCGCGATCACTGAGACATCACTGAACAGTTGTCGTCTGGTCGTCATAATGAAGTCAATCTCATTTTTTGTCGAACCGTCGGGGCTCGACCAGGTCCACTTCCTGTGGGGCCGCTTCTGGAAGAAAGAGTTCATCATAAAGAGTCCCTCTTTCTCCATGAAGTCGGCCAACTGCTGGCCCCTTGGGTTCCGTTGCCCTATTCCAAATTTCCCCACTTTCAGCTCACCGTTCTCTCTTGTGCCTAGTTTTGCATTGAAGTCTCCCATTAACACCGTATATTGGGTTTTGGAGGAATGCATGGCTCTAGAGATATCCTCATACATTTCCTCCACCTCCTGATCGGGGTGTGCCGAGGTTGGTGCGTAAACCTGTATGACCTTCAGCGAATACCGTTTGGTGATTCTGAGTATAAGGTACGCAACCCTCGTCGACACACTCTCAATCTTTACAACGTTGTTAACGAGAGACTTGTGGACGATAAATCCGACACCTCCTTGGGACAGATGGTCGCCCTCCCGGTGATAGAGCAAGTTGCCGGATTCGAGGATTACCGTGTCCTCCCCCTCTCTTCGGACTTCGGATAATCCTATAATATGCCAGCGTAACTTGTCTATCTCTTCTTCCAGCTCCACAATCTTCTCGTCAGTCCTCAGGGTGCGTGCGTTGTATGTTGCCAGGTCGAGTCGTTGTAGGTGGCAACCGAACCTCCACCGGAGATTCTTAGCACCCCCTGCCCCGCCGTTACCATGGTCGCCACCGTAGCCAGGAATAGCGGGGCCGCCGGGGACTGGGGGCCGTCTCTTCGTAACTTTCATTATGGGGGGTATATTGCCATAGTTGCCACGCTTGGCGAGCGGGTTGGCAACCGCAGTTTTTTATTGTATTTTGTCGTTACCAGGAAGATGCTGCTGCCCATCTCGTGCCTGTTTCCCTTTGTCGCCTTTTACGACACCCACGGGAAGATATGGGGTAGTGGATATTCTTAACCGCCACTACACGGAAACACGGAAAGTTTAATTACAGTTACCTAATTATAATACATATGTGCCATTTTGTTCGATAACTTGTTGCCATCTTTCAGGTAGTGACATAATCTCGGATTTTTTATCAAAAAACTGCGACAAGTAGTTTTGACAGTCCTCTCTTAATGTTAACCTAACACTACCCAAAAAATTCTGAAGAGACCGAAACAGGTGAAAATCTGAGGATTCAACCTCAGGACTACATGGTACATCCACCACAACACTTCCCAACCAATATTTCGCAATTTTTGCTGAGTGGCCAAATATGTGTGTGGTCTAGCGTTATCAAGATGACAGACCACTCCTTTTTTGTTGATGAATTCCGGCCGTTTTTTAAATTTCTTACTTGAATCTCATTAGTTGTTGGCAGTAGAGATCCGAATCGATGGTTTTGCTCGGCGGTAAAAGCTCATAATAAATGATGCCCTTCTAGTCTCACTCAGCATCACCTTATTGCGTGTTAATCCGGGTTTCGCTACAGTCTGTGGAGATAAACTACCCTTTGACCATGATCTTTAACGCACGTTCTTATCGTAGGTGCTCCACTTTTCATCACCAATGATCAATATTTGCAAAAATAGTTCGCTTCCATTACGTTTCAATAGAGAATCGAAAATGAGTATACGATTCATTAGATTTCTTTCCTTGAGCTCGTGTGTTACCCAAATATCGAGCTTTTTGTACAGCCAGACTTTTTCAAATGGGCCAAAACTGTTTTGTGGTCAATCCTCAATTCCTCGACTCTGTTATAACTACTAATATGCCGATCTTGCTCTACTTTTTCAAAAATGGCATTGACTTTATCCGAATGAGGACAACCAGAGTGAGCTGCATCTTTGACATAAAATCCCGGACTGAAAACGCTTGAACCAACTTTGTGCTACTGTTACTGATACTGCATTCGGTCCTTATATGTCACAAATTTTTCTTAATCTTGAGTTGCATTTTTCCCTTTTTTGTAATAAAAGTTCAAACTTAACTCAGAATTTCTTTGTGAAAATCACTAATTTCGGCGTACACACAAACAACTGAAAATGGCGGGAAAGTGTTTTTTACATTGAGTTATATGTACTACGTACTAGAGAAGCCATTGCGAACATTGACTATGTTCAACTGAACTGTAGTGCAATCCATACAAACTAAATATTGCGTAAATTTAAGATTTGTGAATTCCATAAAATAATTATTATTACATTTTATTTAGAAATATGTTTTTTTAGATTAAATTAAGATATTTTATATTAAATACTTATATTTATTTTATATTAATATCTTATTTTATATTAAATTAAAGTCTTCGCGCATGCGCGACTACTACTCCCGCGCATGCGCGATTACATAGAGTTTTTGTTTACATAGAGTTACACATTTTTGTTTGGAATGACTTCTCTAGTACGTAGTACATATAACTCAATGGTTTTTTACTTTTTATTTTTCTTTTTCTTAATGTTTTATATGCATTGATATTAAAACCAGTCAGATACAAACAGTACAAAGAAAAATTTTTCTTCAATTTTATACAAACAAAATACGAAGAAACTTTTTCCCCGACCTATTATTTATTTACATCTTAAAGTTTAAACATTTTTTTGAGTAAGGTGAATTGCCAATCATATAATTACTTTTTAACTTCCTCTCCTCACAATCTATTTGCACAGTAGTAGACGTGCAAGCCAAAAAGATCTATGCAGAATGTAAATGATTCTTCAGGTATTTGGTTGGATGAAAAGACCCACTGATATAGATGATGTTTCTAGGTATATGGTTAGACGACACAAATCCGGCGCGCTATGTTGCTGCCTTCAACGCGCCCTCAGAGGACATTGCCAGATACTCCCGTTATGGTTATGCAACTTTGCAGGCAGCCACAAAATTGAAGGAGCTGAATAGGTGAGTGTTACTTTCTTTTTTTGTTCATTATTTAAAAACGGATGAGGTCAACAAATGTCTTAGCGCACGCAAGTTAACTAAAGATTATGCGTTACCTATATAAAACAAAGTGAAAGCAAGAAGAAAAATTTAAAAAGAAGTCACCACCACCTTGTGGGAACAACAAAGCAGAAGAAAGAGATTGTGTATAACTATTATTACTAAGACCTAAACTTGGATACTTCTCGAAAGAAATTAAGACGAACGTTTATTTCCTAAGCTAACACAGTCTCACTTCTTCATGTAAAATACAAAATAATACAGCAATATCGTCAATATTGCCCAGTAGGTCAAAACATTTGTCATTGTCCTTTTGACTTTAATTGTTCAATAATCTAATGACGAATGTTGCCCATCAGGCCAGGTGAATTTAAATTCATAAATTATATCATCATAAACACTCATGCCTGTCACAAAAAAACTTCTACTAACTTCCACTACTAACTACGGACTTCCATTTGGCACGATCCTGACACACTTCTCCCGTCTCTTTTACATCCATTTACCTACGCATACATACTCGTCGTTAAGGGTACATTTAATTTAGCCCATCTTCAAAATATCATCACTTTGGTCGATAAACTTTCGTCTAGGGCATCTCTTGCCGACTCCAATCTCGTGCCGTTCACTTCTGAAACGTAATGTTTTTTCAATCTTTCCTCATTCATTCCTTCTACATGACAAAACCACCGAAGCATTCCTTTATTTAATCCTGGTCGCAACATCACCTTGCTAATGCTCCTATTTTTGAATAAATACACAATACGTTGTAGAACCACACAACAGCTATAGCACGAATGAGTCGGCTCGACCGAGGTAGAAAGACGCTCGCTCATACAGAACACAAGCGTGAAATAGCATCGAATAGTATACAAACAGCATACGAATCACAGCTACACTGCTGCGATTCGTATGCTGTTTGTATACTATTCGCTGCTATTTCACGCTTGTGTTCTTGAACATAGAGAAGCGGTGACCTTTTTTACTAGTCATTGAACCAAGCGATAGAAGCGACATTAAGAAATCTACATCACATTTTCATTACACCATTGCCACTTTTGATTCATTTTCGGCTTGGTCGATAATTTTCAACAAAGATGCTCTTAAAATGAGATTGTGAAACATATATTGATCAGATTGTCTATTCAATGAAGAAAGATTCAATAATTTAGCGCAATGCGAACCGATAAATCGATTTGGTGTTGAAAAAGCAATCCCAAAAATTCACAATTTATTTTTGTAATTACAGTTTATACATTAAGTACGCGCGTCTTGAGCCACTTTGTTTGTAAATGAAATTTGTAGGTAATCATGTGGTATTATATTATATATGTTTGTAGCATAATCTTGAATATCCTATCGCAATATTTACGTGCTGGTTTTCGTAAACTTTGGCGAAACTTGTTGACCGCGCATCCGGTTCAAGTATCGCACGGTTTATTATTTGCGATCTGCTAAAATATTGGATGCGGCAGCATTTCTTCTGGGCGAATGTAATTGTTTTAAGTACTTCAAAAATAATCACTTATGGTAGATTGATTAGTGTACTACACAAAAGTTGCTCTACGTCTTCTTGCTCATTACCTATCTATTTTCTACCGACTTCAAAAATTTTCAAAAGGTACTCAATTCAACTGTATGTTTTTTTATGAGTGTTACCTCAGGCCTTTTTTCTACGTGAACCGATTTCGATGATTTTTTTTTATTAGAAAGCTGGGGCTTCTCATGTGGTCCCATATAAATTTGATCAAGGTCTGACCAATATTTTTTGAGTTATCCTTAATAATTTATATTGAAATCGGTTGTACAAAATTTTTAATTGAAAGGGAGGAATTTTTAATTAGACTGTATTTATTTTGTATGATCTATCTTACGCGATATCTTCGTCAGTTGTGAACTAATTTTAATAATTCTTTTTTAATAAATAGGTTATAGCTAAATACATAATAGGTATGTTATAGCTTCAAGAGTAGTCCCATTATTAAATCCTGATAAAATTCCACTCCTGTGGGTAAAAAAATAGGGGATGAAGTATTTAATGTAATTATTTAGATAACGTTAAGCTTGTGATATTCCAAGTTCACTCAAAACGATCAAAACTTTTAATGTGTGGGAACTATTTTAGATTTCAATAGAAAATAATTTCTACATATTTTAGCTCCATCCAGCAGCGTATTTTTATAGTATTTTTATTTTTTCATCCCTATTTTGTACGAGCGCGGACAGTTTGCAGTTTTGCAGTTTATGAATCCGAGTATCGCCGTATAGAGGCCATGAAAGAGAATCAACAGCTTCATATCAACCCGTGAGTGTCTTAAGAGGAGACAGAAGAAAAGGATATAGTAGACGGGCAGCAGCATTTTCTTATTACAACATAATTTTATACGTGGTAGAGCCATGCTGCAATTATATTAATAGTATAGTTGTAGCACGAATGGGTCGGCTCGACCGGGTAAGGACCACGCTCTCACAGAATACCAGCGTAAAATAGCAGCTTAATACTGCTGTGTTTCGTATGGTGAGTGTAGAGAACCGGACACCCTTTTTATTGGAAAAGAGGCATTCCATCTTAGTCCTCACGGGTGACAACGCAACTGCATTTTGATTCGCAAACGAGTATAGATGTAGATGTCTATGGGCCACAGCAACCATTTACCATCAGGTGGACTGTGTGCTCGTTTGTCACCCTATCCTATAAAAAAAAGTTATAACAGTTAACAAAGTTGAAAAATTAATTATTTCTAATAGCTCCTGGTCGCTTTCCTGTCAGACAGGTCTAATCATAAAGAATTAAGTTCATCAATGAGCCACATCCTGCACTTAACATAAACACATGCCTTTTGAAATGGCCATCTTGCTAAATGTTAATCAATGCACTGCACTAGAAATAACTTGATTGCATAGTTCAATGTTCATTCAACTTAAAGGTTGAATTGTGAATAAAGGTGATGCGTGGGAAACAATACTCGTAAATTGGATGTTTGTCTATGAAATTATCATTTTTTATGTAATAAGTTAACGTATTTTTTTTCTATATTTTTTATTTCTATTAATCAAAGTAATCACCCATGCAATCGACGCTTCTTTGCCAACGTAGTGGAAGGTTATTAATGCTCTTCATGAAGAAATCGGCTGAACGGGAGGCAACAAATTCTTCAAAGGCATTTTGTACTGCATCGCGAGTATTGAATTTTTTTTCCGCCAAAAAGTCTCCTAATTCTGGAAAAAGTAAGTCTGTAGGCCTACCTACCAGACCTTGCTGGTAAGTACGGCGGATGACAGACAGAGAGCTTCCAACCTCAGCTCTTGTAACTTGGAGACCATCTGTTGTGCAGCATGAGGTCGTTGTAATGTAGGAGCACCGCGGACGAGTGATTGCCCAAAGCTGGTTTAAGCTTCTCCATCATTGTGTTCAGTTCTTCACAATACACATCTGTAGTAATGCTCATCCCGTTTGGTAAGAAGCTGTGATGAATCACACAGGCGCTAGACCACCAAACAGTGACCATCACTTTTCTAGAGGTAAGCTTTCGTTTAGGGCATTGTTTAGGTGCTGAACTAGGATCCTACCAACATGCTGAGTGCTTGCGATTGTCAAACGGAATCCATTTTATGTCGCAGGTAACAATGCAGTTCAAAATTTCGTCATTTGTGTGCCTGTTGAGCAGTGTAAGGCATGTCGCGACGTGTACTTCGCGTTGTTAATTTTTTACCTTCCCAATTTGACACAAATGAACCAATATTGTTTTGATGCTAACGTAGAAAGCTGCCGGGAATTCAGCCGTAGATTGAATATGATCAGCTTCCACAATCGCCTTTAATTCGTCATTGTCGACCAAAGTTTTCGGGCAACCACGGGGTTCATTTTTCAGGTCGAAATTTTGCAGAACGGAAGCGGGCAAACCATTAACAGGTGGTGCGTTCGTTTGTACTATTCGCTGCGTAAACGTCGTTGATGTTGCGTTGCTGCCACGCGTTGCTGCCACGACGGCACTCATATTCCATAATTAGTTGAATTCTTAAAGATGACGAAAAAGATTCAAATCACAGACTAATTAGTAGATTCTACCCGAATATTCAAATGCAATGAAAACTTAACGCTAATCAATAAACAAATGTCAAATGTTTTTAAAAGAAAATTAATTTAAAATTAGAATTCTTAGCTAGACAAAAATTATTTTGATTTGAAATGGCCGGTAAGTACTGCAGAACGGCAATTTCATAGGTGAAGACCTCTTATTAAAATTATCCTTTTAAAAATCAGTAAGTCTACTTTATTTTTTATAGGATAAGGGTGACAAACGAACATACAGTCTACCTCATGGCAAGCGGATGTTGTAGCCTAAGACCACTTGCTTGTACTCTATTATATTTATATTTAGTTAAAACTGATTTTAACAATAGATTTTTTATTGTAAGTTTAAATTTTAAATTTTTACAATTAAAGAATAAATAATAAACTCCCCTAACTTCAGAAGCTATGGCCCTTTTTTTTATAGGATATGGGTGACAAACGAGCACACAGACCACCTGATGGGAAGTGGTTACTGTTGCCCATAGACATCTACATCTATCTTCGATTACGAATCAAAATGCAGATGTGTTGTCACCTGTGAGGACTAAGATGGAATGCCTCGTTTCCAGTAAAAAGGGTCTCCGGTTCTCTACACTCACCATACGAAACACAGGAGCGTTAAGCTGCTATTTTACGCTGGTATTCTGTGAGAGCGTGGTCCTTTCCCGGTCGAGCCGACCCATTCGTGCTACAACTGTACAACTAATAGCTGCAGCATGGCTCTACCACGTTTAAAACCTACCTATTTTAACCACTTTAGTGCCTTGAATTCTGTTTTTACTTAATTTTTAGTTAAATTATTTTATCCTTTTGAGTGGATTAAGCAACAACACTATCTCACGATAACAACAGGAATATCGTCGAAATAGTTACATTAAGCAAATTATCGTCTTTCCTTCCATTCATTTAAAATTTTCAATTCAAATTTCAATTGGATTACTATTGCAAATTTTATAAAAATGTTTTATTAAATTCGATTTTCATGTGCTAAAGATATACTACCTACTCGTACAACATACATAAAAACATACAACGGACTAGACAACTTCCTTCTTTTTTAAGTCGGCTTTATATGCCTTTAGTTGGATGGTACATACAAAACGCTGCTATGTTACCGTATGAAACGAATAATCGAAATTGTAATGGATTTCTTAATGATTTATCTGTTGGCGAGTTTTTATCAAACAGAATTCATTTTGGATGTGTTTGTGTCATTTTAATTAGGTTTTATTGTTGATTTAGAAATCATTTTGGTACATTTGCGTTGGTGGTCCGATGACTGGAATTAATTTTAGTATTTCGTTTTTAATATGATAGTGCTTCAACAGATAATAGCGTAATATTGGCGGGAAAAGAGATCGATTTTTTTTGAAGTTATACTTTTTTCGGCGCGTATGAGAATAATGACGAGAGTGAATAATTTACGATGCGCATTTAAACTGCAGCATGGCTCTACCACGTATATCGATATAATGAATCGTCTCACCGAAAAGGATTTTTATTTTGGTAATTTTTGTTTTAAAAAAACATTACCTCTACACTAGGATTTTCTCCTGTATCGTGGGGGCAGTTTCAATAAAATTTCACAAGGACAAACATCCAGACCCCGAATAATTATTTGTACGCCATACAAATACTTGTTCCATGCGGGATTCGAACCCGCGGCCCTTAGCACTGCAACTCATTGCTAAGACACTGTGCGTCACGGAGCCGTTCAAATATCATTCTGCAGTTCTTCAAAAGTATCACCTCTCTTGAAGACCAATCATATCACAATTCCACACTACGCCCCCGGCGTAGTACTAACAAGAAGGACGGAATTAAATTGCTTTTTGTTTCGTGATGTAGATGTCTATGGACCCAAGCAACCACATACCATCAGATGTACTGTGTGTTCGTTTGTCACCCTTATTCTTTTAAAAAAACCCTCCCGCTATGAGGATTCCTGTTGTGAAGCTGAAAGTCCGAGTGGGGAAGGAAATTCCTTCCTCACTCGGACTTTGCTTTCTTTAGGATGCAAAGTTCTAATCTCGCTCAGATTCACGTACACGATATTATCGGAATAGTGTCGGATAAATAAATAGGTAGAGTGATACCTACAGAGACATTTTAAAACAATGGCTTCGTAGCGCAGCGGTTAAGCGATTGGTCGCGGCACCGCAGGGCCTCGGGTCAAATCCTGCACGGAGAAAGTGTTTGTATAGCAGACAAATAATTGTTCTGGCTTTTGATGTTTGTCGTTTTGCAATATTTTATGTTTGTTTACCGCCCACACATTAGAAAATACTATTGTGAGGGTAACGTTTCTTAAAAAAAGAAACAAATCATAAGTTCTTTGTTTATCTATAATTAGACAAATAATTTTCTTTATGAATATAGTACGTTAGGTTACTATGGTCATCCGGTTAATATGGTCACTTTATATAACTCAAAAACTGCAGCATTGTATGCATAGATATCTCTGTGATACGATAGATCTTCATCAGTCAATCAAATAATAAAGATTCAAAAGGGTGCAACCTTATCGGCGCCATTTTGACAGTTAAAACGATTGTAAATATTTTAGGCGATTTTAGTATTGTGTAGTAAAGTTATTTTTTTGAAGTTCATTTTTCAAAGTGTTCCTAATTATTGACAAAGCTTGTTTGCTATTTTTTTCTTAATACAGTTTTGATTTTATAGGGTGGCAAATCTTAAGGTGACCATATTACCCTCACGTACCTAAGTAGTAGTCCTTAAAATCAAATAACCTTTAACAGTGATTAAAATTCACCTCAGATTACCACATGGTCACCGCTGACACATAAAGTTAAACATAATCAAAAACTACAAGCACATATTTCCCATAGAAATAATATTAGGCTGTCTACATGTGGTACGATTTATAGACGGTCGCCCAAAGTTTTATTTTTATTTTTATAGAATAATAGTCACAAACGAGTACACAGTGACAGTAAGTGGATTTTGTAGCCCGTAGACATTTAGATCTGTCCTTGATTAAGAATCAAAATGCAGAATGCGTTGTCGTCATTGAGGACTAAAATGGAATACCTTGTTTCTAATAAAAAGGGTCTCCATACGGAATCACCATACGAAACACAGCAACATGAAGCTGCTATTTCGCGCTGGTATTCTGGGAGCGTAGTCATTTGCCGGTCGAGTCGAACCATTCGTGTTACAACCATAAAATAGCTACAACGTGACTCTACCAGGTGAAATCATGATTCATGATACATTAATCACACTGTTAGTTAATCTATCGATTTACTTACAACCATTAATAATTTTAGACGTGGTAGAGCCATGCTGCAGCTATATTAGTAGTATAGTTGTAGCACGAATGGGTCGGCTCGACCGGGGAAGGACCACGCTCTCGCTGAATACCAGCGTAAAATAGCAGCTAAACACTGTTGTGTTTCGTATGGTGAGTGTAGAGAACTGGAGACCCCTTTTACTGGAAAAGAGGCATTCATCTTAGTCCTCACGGGTGATAACGCATCTGCATTTTGATTCTTTATTGAGGATATATGTAGATCAGGTGTGTGCTTGTTTATCACCCTAACTCTATAAAAAATTTTAATATTGCCGCTGTGTTTCTTGCTAGTTCTTCCTTAGTGTTTTGTATGGTGAGTGTGTCCTCACGGCTAACAATGCATCTACATTTTGATTCGCAAACGAGGATAGATGTGGATATCTATGGGCTATAATAACCACTTACCATGAGGTGGACTGTGCTCGCTTGTCATTCTTGTCATATTAAAGAAAAACCTTTTTAAACAAACTTTATTTAATAAAGTTTTTGAACTTTCAGCTGGTCAAATTTTGTATATTTTCTGGAATTTTGTTGTAAAAGCGTATACATCGCCCCAAGAATGAATTACTGACTCGATGGAGTCGAGTAACTGGTACTACTAGCTTGTGTCTGTTCCTAGTATTTACATACATACATACATACATTTAATCACGCCTCTTTCCCGTAGGGGTATGCAGAGACCACTTCTTTCCACTTGCTACGATCCTTACATATTTGTTTTGCTTCGTCTACTTTCATTATTCCCTTCATACATGCTCTACGGTTTAGGGTACTTTTGACCTGACCATTTTTCAAGACGTCCCTGATTTGGTCTAGAAATGTCCGCCTAGGTCTACCCCTTCCAACACTTTCATTCACACTCGCCTTATACACTTTTTTCGTCAATCGTTCTTCATTCAATCTCTCGACATGGCCAAACTATCTCAGCATACCTTTCTCAATTTTTGTCACTACATCTTCTTTCAGTAGTCCTAGTATTTACAGAACAAATATCACTTATTTTTGTGAAACTACTTTTATTTTTGTGTCATACATTACATTTTCATGAATGTATTGAGAAGCCAAAATTAATATATTAATTTCCTTAAATATTTGTCTGAGCAACTCTTTAGGTTGTAAATCATAGATTGCTATTATGGCCCTTTTCTGTAAAATAGATATAATCTCAGTGCCAGTAGTGTGCCCCTATAGCAAAATACCATAATTCATTATGCTATGGAAATAGCTGAAGTAAAATAATCTAGCTGTTTCAACGTTGGTAATTTATATTATATTATTATATTTATAATTCTATCTCCATATATTTGTATGTTTTTACTAGAACTCAAATGTAAATATATGCAAATTGTTACAATGCGTGGTTACGCAAGTAAAATTATATTTTACTACAAAATACGAGTACTGCTTAAATTACTAACATCGCAATTTAGGTACACTTAATGAGGAACGCCTCTGGCTTGAAAGAGCGGCAATCTATTCAAGGCGGCTCTCAGTAATAGTATTTGAAAATCTGGCTAAGGAGCCGCGGGAGAAGCTTGTCTCCAACAATGTACTGCCGCAGGTTGATGACGATGACGATAAAATCCTCAGACCAGTAATAACGAATATAGTCAAAAGTGTAGTACCAAAGTGATCAGTATTAGTTAAATAGTCTATCAGTCTCCCAATCGGCAATGATTGCGGCAAATCTAAAATAATAACATGAATATTTAATGTTTATTAAATGTTGGATAGAATTAGATTCGGACGAGATTAAGTCTCAGTCTCTCTCTTCGGAATATATCATTTGAACATGCGATCAAAAGAGATTTTTTGTATAGATAATATTTTGTAAAGGACCTTAAAAACAGTAACTCGTGAAAATTATAATAGACAATCATTATCACCGCTTAATAGAGAACTGTGTTGTAGATATTTTAAAGATTTAACGAGAATGTAATAGATAAGTAGATTATAGATAAGTAAGTTACGAGTAGATAATTGATTGACATACCAGAAATTGTGGAACAGAAACAGAAACGGAAACTTTTTTATTCGATATAGATTTTAAAAATAATACTTATTGAAAGTCACTCTTTTGTTTAATTACCACTGGTTCGAAAAAAAACTCTGTCCTGGGAAGAATCAGCAAGAAACCCAGCGGGACTTTTTTTAAATAACAGCTTACAATCGTGTAATCACAATTAACCACACAAAACAAATTAGAAATAGCTTGGTAGCGATCACCTCATTCCCAAGGGTTATTAATTATTATCATCCATAAACTCCTTAATATTATAATAACCCTTTTTATACAAACATTGTTTAATAATGTTTTTGAACTTTGAGCAGGTAAAATTTTGTATATTTTTACCTTGAACTATCTCAATCCCCTTATATTTTTCATATTATTTGTATAGAATTTAGCAGATACAGTGTCGTAACTAGGACGGTGCCAGTGGTGTCCAGGCACAGGGCGCAATCCCTGGGTGGGCGCAGAAAGTCGTATTGTAGGCCCTACTATCAGCAGCATACTGAGAAAATTATAGAAGCTCGCACCGTACGCATAAGAGGCTAGTTAGGGCACTGAGCAGATAGGACTATTTAAAAAATCATAGTTTTTTATTTATTAAAAAAAGTAACCTTCACCAACCGCCGCTTAGCCTCTGCGCTACGGAGCCGTCAGTTCAGGAAGATTATCAAAGAATATATTTTTTAACAAATTAGATAGAAAGTTAGGACGGAAGTGTGTAAGCCGCCTTAGCTCAATTTGCGTTCAAAATGCACATCTAATCGAACACACCGGGCGTATTCTATCCAATGTCACATTGCACAATTGACAATGAAACTGCGAAGAGTGGATCACGTTTTACAAACCAGCTATAGTCCATTCGTTCCCAGGCTCTGTTAAATAGGCATAGCCAAGAGTTAACAACCTTTTGTTTTAACTTCGTTTAGTTAAAATTACTAACGCTGCATTTATCTCTAAAGTTCCACATTAATTTAGTTTCTGTTTGTTTTTCTCTGTACTTATTAATGAATGGATCGTTCTTTAAATTTAAATAGATACTTATCTACACAGAAAATACAGTTAAATGTAGATAACGGAGTATGATTATTATTAGCATATTTAAAGTATTACTTTTAATAGTAATATATATTGTACACAACTGTTTATCTCGAATAAAGAGAAAAAAAAAAGTTGAATTCAGCTACCATTTGGTCCAACCAATATATTATGATGTAAGCGATACAGCATTATTTAAATAATGTTTTTAAATATAATTTTGTATTATATTTTTTTAATGGCAACTATATTTAATATTGTTAAATTTTATTTGTTTGAATAATATGGCAATCTATATGCATAACGGACGCGCGACTCGTATAAATTTGGCCATTGTAGAGGTAAAAGTTACGTCGATATATGAGATTCCTTGAACATGCTTTAAAACTTTAGTCTTCCATGTCCAATCATTTTATATATTTGGGTACAGTTAAACGGAACCTGTTAACAATTATGCCGTATAGTAGATAGTTAACAATGTTTAAAATATTATTTGGACGTGTAGGAATCTAAGTATATAAGTGTAACTGTGTAGTGGCGGTGTAAGAATATCCACTACCCCATGTCATCCCGTGGGGGTCGTAAGAGGCGACAGAAGGAAACAAAACAAGAGATGAACATCAGCGTCTTCGTGATAACATCTAGAAAATAAAAAAACTGCGGTTGCCAACCCGCCTGCCAAGTATGGAAACCATGGCAAATAACCGTCTTATTAAACAACCTATTGGGAGATCTATGTTTTTTTATAGGATAATGGTGGCAAACGAGCACACAGTTCACCTGTTGGTAAGTGGATGCTGGGGGCCATAGAAAACTATATTTATCCTTGATTAAGAATTAAAATGCAGATGCGTTGTCACCCCTGAGGACTAAGACGGCATGCCTCGTTTGCAGTAGAAAGGGTCTCCTGTTCTCTACACTCACCATACGAAACACAGCATCATTTAGCTGCTGTTTGACACATGACTTTAAACTTTCTATTTTTAAGTTGACATTTGAATTTCAAATAACATCATACCTATTATCTCTGCGTTTTTAGGTTCATTAAGTATAACACTATTTTGTAACAGTATAATGTATGTGTATATTTGTTCGTAAGCTTTTTTCGCCTCTCTAATGAGAAATAATTAACCATATCATGAGATTTTTATTGAGATTAAAACTTTAGTTTATATTTTAGAAACTCTCACAGTTAGTCATCATAATGGAGGTTGATAGCAAGGGCAAAATTAAATCACATCTTTTTTTAGATAAAAAAGAATATAAAATACAAAATAATAGAGAACTCCCCTGCAAATCTATGAGGAAGGTCTATGTTCTTCAGCAGTGGACTTCTGATAGGCACTAACAAAATTAAAAAAAAATTCAATGAATATTACAGAGCGTGAAGTTATTTATGAAATCTAATTACATTACAACTGTAGTATTATATTTAGGCGAGTTCTCCTTTAAAATATTGTTAGCTCATATAATTATTTTTTGGTCCAATGATTAAAAATGAAAAGACAAAGATTGAACACCTCAGCCCAATGCCTACTATGTGCTCTGAGGCCGGTAAAATTCCGTTACGGAATTACGATTCGGGATCGCGAACGCAGCAAATCCATATAAAATCAAGGACCTATTATACACGTTCAATAGTTTCCCATTCGAAATTTTGCGGGGGAAAACGAGATTCCGAATGTATGTGGCCGGCCTTGAACAACCAAAACGTTAGGTTTTAAAAATAAGTTAAAAATAATCACGTTAAATTCTGTTTCAGATTTTGTATTTACATTTTACATCATTAGTCATTATTACCGAATACTATTTACGTAGTGATTCATAACTTCTTACAACAGTTCGAAAGTTCGAGAAATTTCGAGTGTCGTTAAGAGGTAGTTTAAGTAAAGCAAACTACAACTCGTTTTGTACGTAATAATGTTGTTAGAAGAAAGACAGATCATGCAACTGTTGCGGAAGTTAGAGTTGTTACTGTAAGTATAGTAGTTTAAAATGAAACTTTCGAGTACATTACTTTTGAACAGTCTTCCGAGTTACGAGTACTTATTGACAAATGGACGAACATTAGTTTCTTGTGCCAAATTTAACAAAGTTGAATACTAATGTAGTCTGTCTCTCACAGAGGTTTTCACCAGGAGTGTTTCGCGTCATCCACAGTCCACTGTTGAACATAGGTATCTCCCATTGATTGCTTGATAGAGGAATTTAGCCATAATTGCTTTATTGCCAAGCGGAAAAGCCACCGCAGTTTATTTTTTATTGAGGTATTTTATGAATCTAAGGTGACAATTGCCACCAGCTTCAAACGAAGTAGGCTACAGAGGCGATATCTCTTTTAAGGACTAAGATGGAAGGCCTAAACTGCCTGTAAATATACTAGCTCATATTTCATACCAGAACACAGTAGTTCACGCACTGATGATTGACGGTAGAATTAGATAAGAGGGTGGTAGCTAACCCTACGGACTCCAGAGCAATAGTGCTCGTTTGTCACCATTTTTCTATAAAATTGGTTGTGGAAGTGACAAGGGTACAAAAATATTCTCTTTTCAATAAAGTTTTTTACGCAGTCGGTTTTTTAAATAGTTGTTTTAAATAACGGGCTTGTAAAAATTTACGCGTAAACTCTCTCGCCAAATACGCTTGGCACATGAAGTGAAGCTCCGCGGTTTGGCAACCCTAGGCGGAACCGAAAGTACGATTTGGCTGATATCCACACTTGCATCTTATTAAGAGTTCTTACTCAATTTCAAAACTCAATATATCTATGTCTCTTCGAAGATGGTTTATATAGTGAGAATACTTGATCATGGTAATGACAATATTTATTGATTTGTTCTTGTTGCTTGATGACAGAAATGTGTTCCAATCTGAAGTAAGTATATAGAGAGCCTATATAATAACAGGTAAACAGGTAACCGTATAATAACAGTTAACAGCTCGTACAATACATTTTATCTAGGTCCTCATAGAACGCATCTGAATCCTTCTTTGCTTAAAGTTGGTTGCACGACCATGAACTGCAGTAGCCCCTTAACACATTTAGACTTAGAAGAACTACCGCGTGGTTAGACCACGACCTACCTGGCCACTGGTAATACCCGATGGATACAACATAAAAACAAAAAAAAACAAATAGTTAATTTTCAGATCTGCAGTGCGATTATGTAACTCTGCGGTGGGCTTCGTTTTAACGTTTGTCGTTTGTTTTCTTTTATAGAATAAGGGTGATAAACGATCACACAGTCCAACTGATGGTAAGCGGTTGCTGTGGTTCATAAACATCTGCATCTATCCTCGATTAAGAATCTAAATGCAGATGCATTGTCAACCCTGAGGACTAAATTGGAATGCCTCGTTTCCAGTAAATGGTTTCCGGTTCTCTACACTACCATACGAAACACAGCAGTATTAAACTACTATTTTACGCTGTTATTCTGTGGAAACGTGGTCGTGGAAGTCGAGCCGTTCGTGCTATAACCTTAGTATAGCTGCAGCGTGGCTTTACCACTTAAATAAACCGTGTTTCGATGTATTTTGTGAATGTATCAGTATAGATTATAATAAGCCAATGGCTTTTTAAAACGCTTTATCTGCTTACCTTGACCTGTATGAATCTAAGTTTGTATTATTGTAGTAGCTAGTACGGGTAGTGGATATATAAGAATGTAGGAACTGACACTACCTCATATCGTCAGTTGGTAGGTATAAGAGGCGACAGAGGGAGTGGTATATGTTAGGCTTATATATACTTTCACCTATAAACACATCAACCGACGGGGGAAAAAGGTTCTCGAGTGGCAGCCTCGTACCGGTAGGCGAAGTGTAGGGCAACCCCCCACTAGATGGAGTGACGACCTGGTAAGACATGCAGGAAGTCGATAGATGCAGGTGGCTCAGGACCGTGCTTTATGGCATTCCTTGGGGGAGGCCTATGTTCAGCAGTGGACCTGTGAAGGTTTATAATGATAATGAAATCATGATGAACACTTATAGGAATGTTTATTACCTATTTAATGAATTAAGAATCTTCAAAATCAGTTCATAATTGACGAAGATATAGCGTAACATATATTTATTAACCTTTTCCTTTTATTGAAGTTGATTTTTATCGTTGGTGTGTAACGCTCTTTTTATATGAGTGACAAACAAGCTTAAAAAAGAGCCTCGTACAGCAATTATTGTCACATTTTTTTTACTCCAGTGATTTTAGACGATTTGCATACATTCTCATACATATAAATAGAAATCACCCGACGTAACTCACCTTACAAATAATCGTAATGCACACAAGTCTTAAACAACTATGGTTATTTGTTTCTTTTATTCAATTGTGAGAAATATACGTGTTGGAGCTACACTGCAGCTATATTATGGTTGTAGCACGAATGTGTTTTCTCGACCGGGGTAGGACTACATTTTCAAAGAATACCAGCGTAATAAGATAGCACCTTAATGTTGCTGTGTTTCGTATGATGAGTGTAGAGAACCAGACTCTTTTTACTGGAAAGGAGGCATTTCATTTTAGTCCGGAGAGGTGACAACACATCTGCATTGTGATTCTTAATTAAGGATAGATATAGATGGACCACAGCATCTACTTACCATCAGGTGGAATGTGTGTTCATTTGTCACCCTTATACTATAAGAAAATACATTCACAAACAAATAAATAGAATTACCCGATGTAACTCGCCTTACAAATAATCGTAATGCACACAACTCTTAAACAACTATGGTTGATTGTTTCTGTTATTTGATTGTGAGAATAGGCGGTGGGACAAATTCGTTAGTTAGAATTATTTCGGTTTATTCAGCAGCTAGACAGAACAATGCGGTAAATTAGTGCAGTTGTTCAAGGACAGCTGTAATCCCACAATTGTGATTTAATCCCACTGGTCCTAATCATTGTTTAAAGCTCAATGAATAGACCATAATGAGAACGGCAGACCAGGGCAGTGACCTTTTGTACAGAGTATCGGATAACATTAGTCTAATTAAACTGTAAAAATATTTTATCACTGCGGTGTGACAAGCCTTGAGATGGTTTTTTGATCATTCTGATAATGTACTGCTCACGATTTGCTAGAGTTTTACGTGCTAGTAGTATATTAATTAAAAAATCTAATAAAAACAAGAATGAACAATTTAAAGTTTAAAATTTTGTAAAACCGACCTCAATATAAATTATTAAGAATAACTCAGAAATAATTAGTCAGACGTTGGTCAAATTTATATGAGACCACATGAGATGCATCAGCTTTCAAATAATAAAAGAATCATCAAAATCTGTTGACCCAGAAAAAAGTTGTGAGGTAACACACATAAAAAAGAAAAAGAAAAACATACAGTCGAACTGAGTAGGTCGCTCTCGCCTGTCAAATTGGAAGACCTCCCCTAGACGAAAGTTTAAGGTACTCAATTCGACTGTATGTTTTTGTTTTTCTTTTTTATGTATCCTTTTTGAAGTCGGTAGACGAAGACGACTAATTGATTCAATATCTGTCGCGATAAAATTAGATAGTTTTACATTTTCAACATGTAAGTACGTATTGTTCGTAAAACGTACTAAAAGTAACTCAAAGAGAAATGGAAAGATCAATGCTTAAGATTTCTAAAAAATACAGAATCAGGATTACAGAGATCCGGGACAGGACGAGGGTGGAAGATGCAAAGATTAAGAAAAGCAAATGGGCACGGGCTGGCCATCTCTGCAGACTACCAAATGATAGATGGACTAAAACAATTACAGAGTGGATCCCGATGGACAAAAGAAGGTAAAAAGGGAGACCAAAAAGGTGATGCGGGACGAATTTTCGAATTTTGACAAATACTGGCACAGAGCAGCCCAGAATAGAAATGATTGGGATAAGTTGCGGGAGGCCTTTCGCGCTAATAGCGACATATAAATAATAAAAATGTAATGAAACAACTTAAAAATATAAAGTAAAAATTTATTTATGTGCAAAATGAATACTACTAATACTAATAAAAAAAACGTATTGTTCGTGCATGATCATGGAAATCAATTATGTTAGGTGTCAGTGAATACGTAATGTGAATCAAAATAATAAGAAACTGCGGTTGCCAACTCGTTTGCCATGGGTGCCAACGATGGTAAATGGGGGAAAGCTATGTTCAGCTGTGACTTTGGCAGGTTGTAATGATGGTGGTGTTTTGCAAAGATTTGATATTTCAGCTTGATACTACAGCTATTTTATAGTCGTAGCACGAATGGATGAATGGATCGGCTCGACCAGGGAAAGACCACGCTCTAACAGAATACCAGCGTAAAATAGCAGCTTTATACTATATAGATATTCAGTTTATACTAAATCTCTGAAAGAACCGGAGACCCTTTTTACTGGATACGAGGCATTCCCTTCTTAGTGATCAGGAGTGACAACACTTTGATTTGTAATTGAGAATAAATTTAGACGTCTACGGGCCACAGCATCCACTTACCATCAGGTGAACTATATGTGCGTTTGTCACCCTTATTCTATAAAAAAAAATGTGTGAACTTGATGTGTTATGATATTTTTGTAATAAGTATACACAGACTTAATAACTCATAATGCACATCTTTCTTTTTTTCTTCTTCATCGCCCATACATGCATACATACATACATGGGCTTCTCCCGTTCCAGGAAGAACTTAATTTAATAGTGATGTTTAGCACGCGGATTTATAACAATCGATGACTTCTCACTAGGGTTGCCAGACGTACTTTATTTTAAAGAACTTCCTCTATTTCAGACCCAAAAATTGATCTTGTCCCCTAATTTGTAATATTTACAAGGCAAATAGTGGTAGCTTAGATGGTTAGCGCCCACTGTAAATTTCACAGTACGCGAGCAACCCGGGTTCGATCCCCGCCGGCACCAATGAAATTGTTAATTGCAATTTTAAATGCTGATTTACCGCGTGCTCGGCGGTGAAGGAAAACATTGTGAGAAAACCTGCATGTCTAAAAAATAAGAAAAAAAATTTCGAAGACATGTGAAGTTTGTCAACACGCATTGGGGCAGCGCGATGGACATTTCCTTGCCCTAAAACCCTCTCAGAAATGAGAGGAGGCCTGTGCCAAGCAGTGGGACGTATATAGGCTGTAACTTTAACAAGGCTGAGTTCAAAGAATTTAAATATCACTTTGAAGTGACGTGCGATGCTAAAGAGACAAACTACGTTATTCTGCGTATTAATATTGTTTTTAAATCAATAAATGCTGCTACTAATATCATAACAGAATTTTATTGAAAACAATGCGATATCCATTATTTTCATCCTATGTAGTTTATTTAACCTTATCAAATTATTTAAAGAATCTATTGGGAGCCGGCAACCCTCTTCAACTGTATCGTTGCCACCTGTCGGCGGTCTGATTAAATTACGTCCGCCATAAATGAGATGGTTACACTGCCACTTATCGGAAGATTTCATTGGCAATTCCGATAGTCGCCTGGTTCGGTTCTCTTAACCGCCAGTTGTAGTGATAATGTCACGGACAAAATCATAGGCAGAAACGGAGACGTGGGATGAAGCTAGGAATTACTTGAATCCAGACATTTCCCTTGGGTAGTGCTAAACGAGCAGCACTACATACTGGTGGTAGGTTGGTCCTCTATTAGTGAGAGGCCCGGCCGAGGGTTAGTTACCACCTATCTGGCAAAGATATACTGCCAAATGATGCAAGTCGTGTTCCAGTATTATGTTAGGCGTTGCGCATAAGAACCGGATGCGACGCGGCCATTTCTTAGTGACAGGTGCCTAGTTATGGAGGTTAACGGGATCGGAAGCACGGTTTTACTGCTGGCCGACCGTAGATAGTTGGGGGCCCAATTAATGAGCCAGCCACTTATGAAAGGCTACCCCGCCATCTTACGAAAAATCCTGGGATGGCTTCACCATGCCGGTTGGTGACCGGAAGAGAGGGCCGGGTGGCGTTTTCCAGGGGCGTTCGGGCATCCCCGTGATCTCCATGCTAGGTACCATCGATGCTGTGACTCGTCGTTCAACAACTCAATATGTGTGGCGACTCGTGCAACTGTAATTCTCTCAACCTATTTACTCCACCAATTATGAAAAAAAAGTAGAGTAATTTTGTACAACGGTTGCCCTCCCTGTAAATCAAAGTGCACCTCACAAACATCAGAGGCCTGCACTGTAATCTGAATGTAGTCCACTACCATCTTGAGAATGACAAGCCGCACTTACTTTTCTTGACTGAGAAGCAGATCAGATGTCCTCTAGATGCGGCGTACCTTGGCTACCCTGTGTACACATTGGAACATAATTTCCATCAGCGCGATGGAGCGGAGTCTGTGTTTACGTCCGCAACGACATCTGTTGTAATCGTCTCCGTCACCTTGAAGACCCCACTTTCTCTACGGTCTGGGTATTGATAGACACAGGAATTTATAAAATTATTTATTCTTGTGTCTACCGATCGCACAGCGGTGACCAGGAGACAACCAGGCTATTTGAACACTTCAATGAAGCCTCTGATGTGGCGTGGGAAATCGGTATCCGAATGCACAGTTGGTTTTTCTGGGGGACTTTAATGCCTGTGATCAGTACTGGCTGTTCCCATGGCAGAAGACCGACCACGCTGGGAATTTTGCCTTGTCGCTGTGGCTCTCCCAGCTGGTACAACAAGCAACTAGGGTACCTGGTGTGGATAGGCACACTGCCTCGACCGATCCAGACAGGTACAATTTTCAGGTTACCTCACTCTTGGGAACTTCTGACCGCTGTCTGGTGTGTCCACGGTATGTGGCCAGTGTGGCGATACGAGTCAGCATATTGGGATGAGATGCGGCATTTCTTTGCATCTTATCCTTGGCGGCAGGTCTACTTTCGTCTGAAGAACCGTCGAGCTGCGCGGTTACAATAACCGATGTGATACACCAAGCGATGGAGTATTTCACGCACGGTACGACAAAGCTCTCTGTGAAACCATCTGGCAGTAGAGCTTTTTGGGTTCTCGCCAAATTGATCGGGACAAACTTTTGTCAGTCTACACTGCCTCCGCTGGTAAAACTATATGGCTCACTGGCGCATGCGCCTAAGGAGAAAGTGGACTTATTTGCTTCTCTTTTTGCTTGCAATTCGCGTCTGGACAGTAGCAACAGCGTATCTCAATTACCTCAATGCGGTATCTCTATGTCAGAGGTCCATCTTACCAACAAGGAGGTTCTTAAAACCTTGCAAAGTCTAAACGTGAACAAAACTAGAGGACCTGACAGTATACCAGCTATATATTGGTAGCCGTGCTGACCCTGCAAACTATCGGCCAATTTAAATTACCCCTAACTCTACAAGATTATGAAGCGTATATTGACCGCCCGCTTAATAAACGCTTCGCCGAAATCAGTCAGCTGGGGACCTTCTAGCATATGCCACACACATATGGGTCGAGGCACTCGAGAACAGTGGTGAAGCACTTGCAGTTTCCTTTGATGTCTCGAAGGCCTTTGACAGAGTTTGGCACGTAAGTTTCCAGCGTACGCCTTATCCCTTTGGTCTGATTGAATGGGCAAAGGACTTTCTGAGTGAATGGTCTCTCCGGATTGTTGTCGATGGCTGCAAATCCGATCCCGTGGCGACTAACGCCAATGTTCCTCAGGGATCCGTTCTTTCCGCAACTCTCTCCCTGCTTCCTATTAATGATCTGCTTATGCCCGGTGTCTATGGGTATGCAGACGATAGGACAGTTGTGGAAAGATACCAACCAAGTGCCCGGGCCAGTCAGGATCAAATCTAATCTGAAAGTGAAGCTATGGTTGAGCGTGTGAATCTCACACTACAGGCAGTCTCCGAATGAGGCGATGTCAATCTCATGAGGTTCAACGCCTCCAAAACACAAGCGTGTCTTTTCACCGCTAAAAGGAGCAAGCTCACCCTAGCTCCCACTTTGCGAAATGTATCCTTGGAGTACACTGACCACCTTCAGTTGTTAGGGGTTGAATTTTCTCCGAACCTCAACTATGGGTGGTTCATTGAGTCCAGAGCCAAAGCAGCCGCAGGGAAACTTGGTGTCCTTGCAAGGGTGTGGCTTATATATAGAGCAAGTCCGGTCGTGCATGGAGTACTGCTGTCACATATGAGCTGGTGCTGCAAGATGCCACATGACAGCGTTGGACTCAGTGGAGAGACGTGTTAAGAGACTTATTAGTGACCTTAGTTTTGTTGAAACCAATCTTGTCGGCCTCGAGCACAGGCGCAGAATAGCCGTCCCCACGATATTCTATAGGATGGGTTTCGGTGAGTGTACGCAGGAATTACACACTTTAATTCCTCCCTCTCCTTTCCACCATCGGACAACCAGGCGGTCGGCGGCTCTTCACCCCTTTGTTGTCGATATTCCACGCATTAGAACCCAACGGTTTGCTTCGTCTTTTGTAATGTGTACAGCAAAGGAGTGGAATAATTTGCCGGCGCCTATCTTTCCGTCCGAATACAACCTGGGCGTCTTTAAGGCAAGAGTGAATAGGCTTTTGTTACGCTAAGACAGTGCGATTTAACATCTAAGGCTGCATCACCACTTACCACCAGGTGAGTTTGTGGTCAAACACTGGCATATAATAAGTAAAAAGAAAACCTAACAACATAGTTTTAGTAGTATCTTATCAGAGAGACCATGATGCAACCGAATTATATTAAAATGGTAACAAAAAAACCACATAAACGTCGAATCGATCCACAAATTATTAATTTTAAGCCTAGATTTCCTGTAGCTTCTATCGAAATACATATATAGGGTTACTTTGCAATTACCGACCAAATTTGCAAAAATGGTTCAGAATAACAAAAGTTATTAAAAAAAAATCTCAAACATTTTGCGTTTTTATCTATCAAATTTTTAATGCGTGGTAAATGGTAATGCATTACTTTAACTGATTTTACTGCGCACGCACACGTTCGTAAGGGTAAATCTGTAGGCGAAAACGTTGTTGCCCATAAATCACATGTAAGGCCGTATACAGAAAGAAAGCCGGCAGCTGGCGCCGATTTACCGGCGCTGGTCTATTCTGGTAACAGTTACATAAAGCAAGCCGATTGAAGCAGAGCGAGCAAAATGTCGTACTCATCGGACGATGAATTAGTTTTGTTAAAAATGTGTATTTTAAAATGCGAAAATAAGCTATACATCCTATTAATAGAGAAAGGAAACGTTTCGGAGAATACCATCATTCATTTGTAAAACAATTGAAATTTGATGATCAAAAATTCTATGGATATAGATTTGATGAACATTGATGTGGCATAAACAACAAATTCGTCCAGAAGAAAGACTAAGCACGAAAAATTATATTCATCGCTTAGTTATTAAAAGATAAAGTTATTAGATTTATAAAAAGAATTAAGAAAAGATGTTTATTTGTCCATTAGTCAATTTTTACAAAATATTCGCCTTAGAACTGTAAAGCTCTGTAATAAATAATAATTTAAAATGTTTAAAACGTAGTTTAAATATACACTTGTACAGTCAACAGCAGATCAAGCGTATCACTTTGAGATTTGTACCGACTTTATTATTTTGTAATAAGAGCGATTTTAAAAAGTATCTAAGTGTACCCTTGATATGCCGTCTTCCGTACAATCAACACGTCCCTATTCATCAAAAATATATGCGTTCATTAATTTTAAATGGCGGACGGCTCCAGCGCTGACCGACGCGTGTCGAAGATTGTCGGAACTTGTCGGCAACGTTCGGCGCTTATCGGCGCCTTTTCATATAAATGTCTGCGCCGGTTACCTGCGTGGACCGGTCCCTATAAGCGCTGATAGGCTGCCGGCTTTCTATCTGTATGCGGCCTAATATGGAATAATTTGAAATAAAAGTATAAGCCTTATTTTCTCGTATTTTCAAAGACTGCAATAACGGTATACCATTATTTAGTTAGTTTACAATTTGGCTACTCTTTGAAAAATAACCCTGTATACACACTTTCGTACTTATATCGAAATATACTACCGTTACCGTTACAGTCTATTAAGGTACCCCATAGATGGCCATATACAGCAGCAGGTTGGCAACCGCAGTTTATTTTTATTTTTAGTCGTTATTAGAAAGACGCTGCTGACCATACGACCATATTTTATACGTGGTAGAGCCATGCTGCAGCTATATTAGTAGTATAGTTGTAGCACAAATGCGTCGGTTCGACGGTATAAAGACCACGCTCTCACAGAATACCAGCGTAAAATGGCAATTTGATACTACTGTGTTTCGTATGGTGACTGTAGAGACCCGGAGACCCATTTTACTGGAAAAGAGGCATTCCATCTTAGTCCTCACGGGTGACGACGCATCTGTATTTTGACTCTTTATTGAGGATAAATGTAGATGTCTATGGGTTACAGCAATCACTTACCATCAGGTGGACTGTGTGCTCGTTTGTCACCCTATCCTACATAAAAAACATTTCCTGGTTTGTTTCCCTCTGTCACCTCTGACGACACCCACGGGACGATATGGGGTAGTGGATGTCCTTAGACCGCCACCACACGGTCAATTTATTACTTATACAAAATAATCTAATAGCATACCTTAAGGGATATGGAAATTTAAAAAATAGCTATAAAAATCAATACCTTGAGAGCAATGATGTATGGAAGTAGGCTTTACTTTCCATGTCCCTGGCATAGATTATTACATTAATAATTAATAATAATATATATAATAAATGCAATGGTCACTGACATAATTGTTAAAAATGTACATTTGACAGTGTATAAACATCATTATAAGTTGTAAATTAAATTGTAACATAGCATTTTAAAATAAAAAAGTCAGCCAATTGCGAGTCGGACTCGCGCATGCAGGGTTCCTTATCGTAACACACGTTTCTAGTTGGGGGGGGGGGGGGGGGGGCTTTTAATGTTTATTATTTGTTGTTATAGCGGCAACAGAAGTGCACATTCTGAGAAAATTTCAATTGTCTACCTATTACGGATCATGAGATACAGCCCTCTGACAAACAGACGGACGGACAGCAGAGGCTTAGTAATAAGGTCCTGTTGGTTACCTTTCGGATATGGAACCCTAAAAAAGACCTGAGAGTTTCTTGCCAGTTTTTGCGAACCGGTGTATATTTTGTTTTAACGTACCTTGAAGTGTTTAATTGAATAACAAATTTAGAATTTCACTTTGATTTTCTTAAACTTACAATGCCTCTTCGGAAACCTCATCTTTTCACGCAATTTCCCTATTAAGGTGTGACATTACCTTAACAGATTTCGCGTATTAATATGCATAAACATACCTAAGTCCTTAATATGAGTGGAGTCGAAAGTTGTAGAAAGCCCCATGCGACCGGTTTGAGCAGATATCAGGCGTCCCAACATTGACCAGCCAGTTCAGTGTGATAATAACTTTGTGCTCTTTCATTTTCGCTTCAACCTTTTCTTATTTTCGCTTTTTAAAAGACTAATTTGATACTTAACATATTGGTCGCTGGCTATGATTGTTCAGGCCATTAGATACAGAAACTGTTTTCGTGAATGGAATGTTGCCATTCAACTCGCTTAATAGGGATAGATATTTACTGAGGCTATTTTTTTTTTACACAAACCTTCAGCCAAAGATTAGACTTCGCGCGCTGTGATATAATTATTTATTCTTATAAAATTTGAGGGACAACTTTTTTTGTTTGGGACATTGGTCAGTTATGTTTTTTTTTTAAATATTTTCAAGCAAAAATACAATTGTTCCAATTTCGATTATCTCGCCACACTTTTAACGAGCTAAATAGAATTTTGAATAAAATTTGATAACAGAATCAAATTATTTTACAATTACAAATGTCGCCTCAATCTGGACGAATCGTTTGGTAAGCATCGAATTGCATTTATGGATAAGAACATTTCTAAGCAATTGCGTACCGCTAGAATAACAAATTCAAACAATCAGCACGGTCGACTAACTTTGAGAGATGAAGAAAGAAGTGGTAGCCCTTTGACTTTGACGGCTGTAATAAAACGTGCTGGAAGAAAACGTGTTAGTAGTGAGAGGTTTAATTGATGAGGAGGCTTTCCACAAAAGTAGGCAATCACACGTTTATATTATTATGCATTTACTATTATATGACATTTTTGCTGCTTCAGAACAAAAATTTACACTTAGAATCGCGAATGTGCTACAAATAACGATTGACATGTAACACTTGAAAACTGACAGTTTATTCAATTTATGATTCACTAGGTTCTTTTTTTAAACAAATCAGTCAGACGGCGGATTGAATGTTGATTAAAACAATTAATAAATAATACATTTTAACCACTAAAATATATATTTCATACTTATTACATGTATCTTTCCTGAATTCCACGTATTTTTCTGTTTTTCGAGTCATTTAACGTGGTCATGACATTGAACTGGCGTGGAAGCCTTTCAGCTTACGGTTTATTCTTTGGTCTGATCGGCAAGAACTTTCTAAGTGAATGGTCTCCCCGAGTCTTTATCGTAGGTTGCTCTTCTGAGCTGACTAATAATGCCGAATTTTTCACATGTCCGACTCTCCACAACTCTCTTCATTCTGCATATCAATGAACTGTTTATACCATGTACGCAGATGATAGGACAGTTGCGTAGAGATACCAGCCAAGTACTCGAGCCAGTCAGTATCAAATCCCGTCCGAAAGAGAATTCATGATTGTGATTTTCTCACTGCAAGCAGCCTCCAAATGGGATCATAACAATCTTGTGATATTCAACGCTTCTAAAACTTGGACTGAATGGAAAGGCGCACTAAAAGGCTTATTGGTAACTTCAATCTGGTTAATACCAATCTCAACAATCACGAACACAAAAGTTGAAAAAGGCGACAAAGGCAAATGAAACAGGAAATGGACAATAGCATCTTCTTGGTGATATCTCATATAAAAAATTGTGATTGTCAATCACAATTTTTATATACGCTTCAAACCTAGTAAGGCGATCTACAGGAGAGCCATATGGTCAGCTGTGGACTTTTGATAGGCTGTTCAATGAATGAATGCATAATCCTTAGTAACTCCTAACAATAGCCGCAAGTGTCAATGACCTTGCAAGGCGTTTCCCACAAATCGGTCATCAGTCGTCACACGTCGTCCGCGCCTTTCGCTTTCAAGACCAAGGTCCGACTTTCACAGCGCCTCAAGTGAATGCACTTTCGATTTTATTCGTAGGTTGCAAATATTTATTAGTTCATTTGCGTCGCTTGTTACTGTATAATTCACCGTCATTATTACAACAAAGAGGTTTAGTGTATATTATTTTCTTTTATAATTTCCTCTGTTTATTTCGTTCTAAACTATATTGTCAAAGCATTCAACGATACCTAATATAATGAGTAATTACATAAATGATACAATTTATTAAAGTAATACATATTTATAATTCAGAGTATATAATGCATATTAAATATTATATATTACTTCCATCCATTTACGCATCCAAAAATTATGAACCCTCAAAAGTTTGAGATTGAAGTTATAATTTATTATCTTTAATGTAAAGTATTTTATTGTTTGTTTTTACTTTTTTCAAACCAAATAAATAATATAATAATAATAATTTATTTCAAGAAACTGTACAATTAATTCAAATAATGTCTTAATTTAAAATAGTCTACAATAACAGACACCTGAACCTGTATCTCAGGTGTATGTGCTAGTAGATACATTTACAAATATTTTTTGTTTCTTATATAAAATGAATAACTTACCAACTAATTACGGTTAATTCGGTAAAATATATTATCATTAATTTACTTAAGATTTTAATTAGCTTAAAACAATGAATAATTTTTCCGTATCATCGTATGATAAACTTTGTAACCATGTTCGAATTACATTTTTACAATCTGCCATTTATAATGGATAAAATTGCACTGACTTGATTATACAGAAATGGACCAAGGAATGTAAAAAATCTATGCATGAAAGAATGCCTTATTCTAATGTTAGTTTCAATGACTTTATCTTTGCAGCTTTTATCGGTGACCTCTCTTCTGTAGGGCAATTTTAAGTGCTGTTTTGGTAACGTAGTCATAACGAATAACTGGCGCACTGAGAGGACATTATACGATTTATATAAGAGATGGGACGGGAATAGGATAGGGCGAAACGTTGCGACTTTTAATACAGCTCTTTGACCGCGTTCCAGTGGTAGCAGTGTAGTTTTAGCTGCTCCTCCCCATGAGGTTATACAATAGATGAGAATTGATTGACATAATGCGAAATATACTTGCTCTACTACCTGAATATCAACAAAAGAGCGAATCTTTTTAAAAACAAACATTAGTTTACGGACTCTATTGCAGAGGTGGTCTTTGTGATTTTTAAATGTAAGAGTAGAATCTATAATTATTCCAAGGTATTTAATAGTTTTTGTATCAAAAATAACTGGGCAGTTACAATTAGACTCTGCGGCTGAGCAAAATTTATATGCATAAATTTCTGGAATGGTTATATGCTGTGTTGAGCTGCGCATAGAAAAATGAATATATTTGGTTTTGTCCGTATTCAATGTTGATATGTTTTGTTAGAGCCATTTATTGACCCTGTCAAAACCTTGCTGTGCACATAAATAAACTTTGTCTACTGTATTTGCGGAAAAAAGGAGCACGGTATCATCTGCGTAAGATATTATTTTACCCGAGTCAAGTTCAAGATTGCAAAGGTCATTTATATATATCAAAAATATGGCCAGTCCTAATGCACTTCCTTGAGGCACGCCAAAATGAGTATTTTTTTGTTCAGAGCTAACAACCTTTTCAATTTTTATGCATTGATATTTGCTAAATAGTTCGCAAAAAGTTGAAGCTGTTTACCTCGAATACCTATGCTCCCTAACTTATTTAATAGGATGGGAATAGAAACTGTATCAAAAGCTTTTGCTAGGTCAAGGAAAATGCCAATTGATTGGTTGCCTTTATCTAATTCTTGAGAGACGTAATCAGTCATTACCTGCACACCATCAGCAGTGGATAGTTTTGGTCTGGAACCATATTGCATATTCGACAATATGGATTTACTTTGTAAATAATTCATTAATCTATTGTTAACTAATTTTTCTAATATTTTATACGTAGATAAGAGTATTGAGATAGGCTGATAATTGGAAACGTTTTTTTTTGTCCCCCGATTTATATACTGGAACTACAATGGCTTTTTTAAACAATCTGGAAAAATACGTTCAGAGAGGCAAATTCGAAAAATATGAGTTAATGGTGGTACTAGAAATTGTCTAAATTTTCTTAATATACTAGTGGGTAAGCCATCCCAACCAACCGCGCTTGTTTCTTTCAGTCCCATTATAATACTTTCTACCTCAGTAGCGTCCGTATCTAATAATGCGAACGAGCTTAATTGGCAGTTTCTTTGAGTTGAAAAAGTGGCCCTGTATTCATGGTTATTGTTAGAATTGTTAATTATCTGTTCAGAAAGATTTTTACCGACGTTCACAAAGTAATTATTTGCTTTATTTGCTGACATAAGCGGCAAGGATATATTTTGTAATAATTCTGCTGAAGATTCATGCTGTTTGGATATAAATGCAATATATTTTAAATAAAGCTTTTTATTATGTCTACCAGACTCTTCAAGTAAGTTTGTAAGATAATTATACTTCAACTTTTTTAATAAATTATTACAAAAATTCCTATATCTTTTATATGAAATTTGTAAGACGGAATTATCTGAAAAAGATTTTGCCATCAGGTGTTGTTTGTCCCTATGTTTCATGCACATGATTAGACCGGGTGTAATCCAAGGCTTTAAGTTATTATTTAATTTAACTACTGCGATATACGAAGTATTGCTAACGATGGCATTTCGTACGTTATTATATTAAGTAAGGCAAAGAAATGTTTACGTCATCGGTTTTATAAACTGGGCTAAAGTCAATGTTTTGAATTGCATGTTCAAGGTTTTTCATATTAGTTTTAGGAATGGAATATTCACACTTCGGCTTAGGTATTTTAAGGCTTAAGCTAAGAATGACGGCACTACAGTATCGGTGACTATAGTATTGGTGACAAGGGTTATAGATGGTAGCTTAGTTTTTAGTAAAGTGTGGTCTAAACAGGAACCGCTTAGATGGGTAGGGAGCAAATGTGCTGGAAGCAGGCCTTGACATGCACAGATATTAAGGTAGTCTGTTGCTCCGCCATGACTGCCTTCAGGGTTGAGATCTATATTTATATCACCCGTTAACACTATATTTTTGAATGGCGACAGTTGCCGAATGATGGTCGATCGATGCCATCATGCCACTCCAACGACCGCTATCTAAAATGTCGTCTAATTGAATTTAAGCTTAAAAAACGATCGCATCCAGGGTCTTCTCTGCATTTGCGTCTCCGTAATAATAATACGAGCAAGAGCGTACCCGCCAACAATAACGCGTCCTCTCCTGAATATATTTTGAAAGATACTGATGATGAGCTCACAAACTACATCGATTAATTGTCGATCGACGTCTATCGATGATTGAGCAACTTTTTATCGACCGGTATCCATCGATCATCTAAAATTACCACACCAATCGATTGACATGGATCAACGTAGATCAACGGCAATTGTACGTGGTAGAGCCATGCTGCAGCTATCTTAGTTGTATAGTTGTACCACGAACGGTCGGGTCGACCCGGGAAGGACCACGCTCTCACAGATTACCAGCGTAAAATAGCAGTTTAACGCTGCTGCGTTTCGTATGGTGAGTGTAGAGGACCGGAGACCCTTTTTACTGGAAAGAAGGCATTCCATCTTAGTCCTCACGGGTGACAACGCATTTGCATTTTGATTCGTAATCGAGAATAGATGTAGATCTCTATGACCTACAGGTGGACTGTGTGCTCGCTTGTCACTTTTATTCTATAAAAAATATCTTTAGTAGAAACAATGAATTAAGGACTCTGATGATGATATGAATTATAACTTATTTTATCCGTTCTAGTGCCTTGTGATACTATCGTCATTGTCTATATACGGTTTAAGCTCACATTAAAACCTTCCAAAAACTTTTCATTGTGACCCTTCAACACAATTGAGAAAGAAATTGCAAAATACACCTGAGACTAGACTGTATGAGCAATAGACCTTTGTTCTTAAATAATAAAAAAATCATATAACGCCATTAGCGCATTAGTTAGTGGACTGCTCACCAGAACGACGTTTGTAAGTTAGATTTAGCATCATCATCATTACAGCACTTCTCAAGTCGACTGTACAGCACATAGGTCTTCATAAGTAATGCTACAATACAAAACACAGTCATGAGCCACCAGCATCCATCGACTTCCTGCATGTCTTGCTAGGTTGTAACACCATCTAATGGGGACTCTCCTAAACCCCGCTTGACGATACGAGGTTGCCTCTCTAAAACCTTACATCCCCATTGGTTGTCGGTTCGTCGCCGAACAAGACTATCCAATTACCACTTCCTTACCTTTCTATGCCCCTTGCACTCCTCTACTTTTTACAATAAATCTTTTTCAGTTCTTGGAGTCAAGCTTTGGAACTCCTTATCTACCACTAACTACAAAACGTACTCAAATAATAGACTAATTTCTCCCCCCCCCCCCTCTCCTTGCATCTCTTCCTGTCACTTTATGATCACTAATCTGTCAATTAGTGTACAATAAAGGGTATTGTATTGTATGGCACTTCAATTTACTGATCCGTTGGAATATATCGGTTACTCTGGTTCTACTGCGGATATAATTGTTATGAATTTTATCACGCAACGAAACTCTGAGCTTAGCCATCTCCATGACCACCAGCCATCATTGAAGGGCCTAGCGGTCGTGGACGTTGTCCTTCACTATTAGTAGTGATTACATGCTCCTTATTACTTAGCTTCTTCTTTCTTAATAACTGGCTTTACGGCTCTGGGTTCTAGCCCGTCTGAGCCTGAAGTTACAATGTATAATAATTATCCTTCATAGTACACTGCCTCACAATATGTTGATATGTCACATTGTGCAGCCCTTGGGAGATTTTGACGGCAACTTGAGTCAGCAGACAGCTGACAGTTGGCGATGGTATCTCAAGGTATCTGCAGACAGACACCTTATCTTGAGAATCACATCACCATCAGAGCACTTGTTTCACCGTTTCCACTAATAGTTCACATGCGTAGACATTTAATACACAAAATCGCACCAATTCCACATATCAAAATCCACTTCAAACCATTATTTAAACAATAATACAGGAGCAGCAAACCGCCGCCGGTTAAGTTCCCGCCAAATCTCTTATTAGTTAGCAAAATGTAGTAGGTGTGTAAAGTTGGCATTAAGAGGAAACGTTTTTACTCTAATGGGGATTATTAAATATAACCACCCCAAAGATTATATAGGTCATTTAGCCATACAGCTCAGCTTAGCAAATTAAGATCACATACCACTATACGGAGTGTCGTACTAGTAAGTGATGCAGGAAGTCGGTGGATGCGGGTGGCTCAGGGCCGCTTGTGTCATTCCTTGGATAAGCTTTATGTTTAGTAGTGGACTTGTAGTGGACTGTAATGATAATAATGATATATGTTACAGTCAAAACTCATAACCGGTCAAAACCACTTTAGACTGTAAAAAATCAGTCAAAAATAGTTTTGACTACGCACGTTTGTCAATACCACTTTTAACTGTTTTTTGCATTCAAAAGTAGTTTTGACTAAGGCCGTTGGTCAAATCTACTTTTAATTGCAAAAATACTGGGTAATAGTGATTTTGACCAAATTATATCGGTTAACAGTGGTTTTACCAACAATGTTAATCAAACGTTCTTTTGACTTATACTTTTAGAATTTCTGAAATTAAAAAGTTCAATTTCTTCTATATTATATTTTATATCATTATAATGTACGCGGCTTTAGGGTGGCCCAAAGGCCACCCCAGCCGTACCTTCACCTACTGTTACTGATATTGCGAGTTTGACCGATAGTCTGAAGTTTAAATCACACCACTTTTGACTAAGAACGTTGGTTAAAACCACTTTTGACTACAAAAATCAGTCAAAACAGTTTTTGACTAAGGGCATCAGTCAAAACCATTTTTGCCTGAATTTCGCAGTCAAAAATTATTTTGACCGGTGATGAGTTTTGACTGTGACGTACATATTATATAGTAAGTATCATTTTAGACTCCAATTTAGTGATATATAGGTTAGCGATCAAAAACTACGATACTATAAATAACAAAGAAATTCAAGATAGTTTATCATTTGTATTGTTCAAACACAATGGGGAGAGCGCGCTATATTTTTTTTAAATAATGAGTATAAACTTACGCGTGGGAATGAAACATATACGAGTATCAGACAATTCGTGTCTAGCTTTCATCGCTTTGTTGAGCTTGTACAAATAATTGTTGTTGCTATTAGTGAACGTGGAGAAACTGTGCACTGTGCTCTGTGACTAAACTAAGCTCATCATATTTCTTATTTACAAAAAATATAAAAGCAAAAATAAATTATAATTGTAGCACGAATGGGTCGGCTCGGTCGGAAAATGATACCAGAGTAAAATAGCAGCTTAATGCAGCTATGTTTCGTGTGGTGAGTGTAGAGATCCGAAGACCCTTTTTACTAGATACTAGGCATTCCATTTTAGTTCTGAGGGATGGTGATTGAAATAATTGGTATTTTGATTCTTAATCATCCACTTACCATTAGGTGAATTTCTATATTTGTGCGAAATTTTAAATCATGATTCTTCGTTTTACGTTAATTCACACAGCGCTATAGATTTCATTTGGCGATTTCCAATTCCCAGCATTGTAAGTCAAAAATAACACAATGTCACATCTTTCGAATGTTGTGGTTGGCCTTTAGAAGATGGTGTTCATAATTAGCACAGTACGCGACTTTTCCAGATTTATTTTAATAATGCTGACAACATTTTTTATTTTCTTCTGTATCGTGGAGGCAGTTTACAAATATAAATTGCACAAATATTCAGACTAGGAACAATTATTTGTAGGCCTTACAAATACTTTCTCCGTGCGGTATTCGAACCCGCGGTTTCCTTTTATCCACTATCTTGTGAAATAATATAAAAGATTATTCCAAATCCAGGTAAAATTAAAATATAAACTTCTTGGTGACCAAAAAATCAAAATAAATGTTGGTATAAGATAAGATATCCACCTCCTGCTAGGTCAAAAAATGAAGTATTAAGATTTCGATCTGTTAGGAGTATAGTAATAGTACTTGCTAAGAAAGGTAGAGATAATAATAAAAGTAAATCAGTAATTCCTACTGCTCATACAAAAAGGGGTATTTGGTCAAATGATACATGATTAATTCGTATATTAACAATGGTTATAAGAAAATTAAAGCTTAAATTAAATAGCAGCTTAACTTCCTTTCTTTTATAGGATAGGGTGACAAACGAGCACACAGTCCACCTGATGACAAGCGGCCTCTGTGGCCCATAGATATCTACATCTATCTTCGTTTGCGAATCAAAATGTAACTGCGTTATTACCCGTGAGGACCAAGTTGGTCTATACTACTACTCTTTTCCAGTAAAAAGGATTTCCAGTTCTCTACACTCATCATACGCAACAAAGAAGCATGGAAATGCTATTTTACGCTGATATTCCATGAGAGCGTGGTCCTTCCCCGGTCAAGCCGATCCATTCGTGCTACAACTATACTACTTACTAATATAGCTGCAGCATGACTCTACCACGTATGCTGTGTTTCGTATGGTGAGTATAGAGAACCGGAGATCCTTTTTACTGGAAAAGAGACATTCCATCTTAGTCCTCACGGGTGACAACGCATCTGCATTTTGATTATTTATTTAGGATAGATGTAGATGTCTATGGGTTACAGCAACCACTTACCATCAGGTGGACTGTGCGTTCGTTTGTCACCCTGTCCTATAATAATTAAAAATTAAAAATTTTGTCCAACCGATTTCAATATAAATTATTAAGAATAACTCAAAAACTAGTGTTCAGATCTTGATCAAATTTATACGGGACCACATGTGAAGCACCGCTTTCAAATAAAAAAAATCCGTCCACCCAATAAAAAGTTATGGGGTAACACACATAAAAAAATAAAAAAACATACAGTCGAATTGAGTGCCGTCTCCTTTTTTAAATCGATAGAAAAAAAAGGATAAATGTAGATGTCTGTGGGCCACTGCATCGTATGCTCGTTTGTCATCCTTATTCTATAAAAAAGGTCAATCTACGGATCCAACTGGGCTGGACAACGTTCTGAAAATCACGATACATCTTATCGTCACGTATACCACAAAAAAGATAATGCGTACTGCAAGAGATGACATATGAATCTGAGATGTAGTTCTTCACTGAGGGTGCTCCTTGGAGTTTCTATGCATGACGGACTTCATAATGAGAATACTCGCAGTATTAAACCTATTAACCGTAAGCTGAAGTGACAATGGGTTGGCCACATAGCTCGAAGAACCGACATGCGATGAGGCAAAAGTTCTCGAGCGGCAGCCTCGTACAGGTAAACGAAGTGCATAGCGACTATCCACTAGATGGAGAGACGACCACATTGAAACGGTGCCATAGAAAGTTCTCGAAAGTTCACCAATATCGAATATCGTAAATTCAAACAGTTTATTAATGTCGCATTCTTACTTTAAAATTTTCACTTTATATCATCAATACTTTATTCCATTTTCTTTTATAAATAGAATAAGAAATTCATTCATTCCATTGTATGAAAAGTAAAATATAAAAATACTTATAATTTTTTTAATGTTGCTCCAATGATAAACAACCAGACGTAATGATTTCTTAAACTTACAGGAATACTGCACATGAAATACAACTAATTTTACGTAGCTTATCGCGTTTAGCTTAAAAAAATTATTCTCAACGTTTCGGTCACTTTACAGCACCCATTCTCGGGAATTAAAAAAGTTAAAATGAATGATAAAATTCGTAAAATTAGTTTTATTCCAGCGGCTAGACAGCTAATTGGCTTAGTGCAAAGAATTTTAGCTTTTTAAAGCCTAATTATTCAAACACATATTCCTCTTGAATAATTTCACGGATCGCGTATTCGAATTTCGTACAGACTAATTATTTTTATGGCCTACAATAACCTTTTCCGGTCTGTTTGTCCATGTGGTATATATTTTTAAAAAGAAAATTTTAACACACATTTTTACACGACTGTCCTAAAAAGTGGGGTAATAATTTTCTTATGTATGTAGTAATGTATGTATGTATGTATGCATGTCTATTTCTTTGGCACGCTCTGTATCCTAATCCTTGACGAGTTTTAACACATGGGGGGAGTTAGATTCGTCATGGAAGCAATATAGGGTATCAAGGTTTTCTTTATTCAGTAAACTTTTTTATGCAGTCATTATAACAGTTATCAGAAATTGAAACCGCCTTGAGAGTGTTTAATTCGAACAGCTGAATGATAGGACTCCGATTTGTGCGGAGCGAACTATTTAATCTGTCACCCTAACTCGATTAGTAATCATTTTCACAAATTACTTTCTTACAAATCTGAAATGACAAAAGATCTTCCTGTACACCTAGATAGTAAGCGATTACTAGAGTCATTGAATACCTGCAATCAATTTTAAACAAAGAAGACTAAAGTGTTACCTCTGAATTCTGAGATGGAATACCTCACAGACTGTGATTATTCTGACTACCTCTACGCTCTAGACCGGAGCACAGGATACAATACAATACAATACAATACTCTTTATTGCACACCAAGAAAAGATAAAAATATCAAAAATAAAAAATAAACAACTATTAAGGGAAATACAAAGGGCGGTCTTATTGCTACATAGCAATCTCTGCCAGACAACCCAGAAGAAGAAATAAATAAAAATAAGAAAAAGAACAAAAATAAAAACAAATAATAATAAAATAAAGATACAAACTTGTGCATTAAAAAGACAACATTCTTCAAGTAGACCAATGACCATAATTAAGCGGAGGAAGTGAGAAGGGTTAGAGAGACAAATGGTATTCCTTAATCTGTTTCTGGAACACGTTTAAGGATTGAGCACTTCTAATTGATTGGGGTAAGGAGTTCCAAAGTCTTACTCCAAGAACAGAGAATGATTTATTATAATAAGTCGAGGAGTGCACAGGACATTGGAGCACAAGCACTGCTATTTAGGATGAAAAATAGGTAAGAGGGTGGAGGAGAATGGTAGCTACTCAGATAGACTCCGAGGCAGAAAAGACATAGAATAGAATAGAAAAGTAAAGTAACACCATCAAGACAGAACCATCTAGAAAACTATTTTTAATGTTTGTCACCTTCTTATATCCTAAGTCGGACTAAACCACCTCGTTGATGGAGTGATTGTAATAGTGCGACTGCTGATACGAGGTCCCGAGTTCGAATCCCGGGTTGGACCAAAATCAGTTACTAGGTTTTTCAACAAAGTAATTCTAGGCAGCCCGAAGCTAGAAATTTGGCGGTGTTTCACCCCCGTGCCTCGGAAAGCACGTAAGACGAACGAACTCGGACTATGAGAGTGGGGGAATAGAGTGTACATTTGCTTGCGCATATACTTGGACACTACAACCCTGTCCTGCGCCGATAGCTAGTCCTGTTGAGGCCGGCCACCGTGACCGAAATTCGGTCTGAAGCACATTATTTTATACTAAGTCAGTAAGTTTACTAACCATCTCCGAACAAAGCATTAATTTGTCCATTAATAAATATTGACCGTTGTCTACTAAAAATTTCAAAACAATACCGTAACAATAAATCAACAAGACCTATTGTTTGTCACAATTGATTAGTTTATATATATTTATATCGTAAAAACCCAATCAAGGCATTAGAATAGAATAGAATAGAATAATTTTTTATACAATATAGATCACATGTGTAATTCTTATTGAAAGTCATTTTTTACTTTACCACTGGTTCGAAAAAAACCTCTGTCCTGGGACGAACCAGCAAGAAATCCAGCGGGACTTTTTTTTAAAGCAAATTATACAATAATGGTTGTACAAACTATATAAGTACAAAATTTATTTTAGAAACTGCTTGGAAGCGACCACCTCATTCCCAGGGGTTATTATCAACCATGTATTCATTTATACTATAATAACCCTTTTTATACAGTTCCAACTTAACAAAACATTTAAACTTGCTAATAGATTTTTCACGTGGTAGAGCCATGCTGCAGCTATATTAGTAGTATAGTTGTAGCACGAATGGGTCGGCTCGACCGGGGAAGGGCCACGCTCTCACAGAATACCAGCGTAAAATAGCAGCTTAATGCTGCTGTGTTTCGTATGGTGAGTGTAGAGAACCGGAGACCCTTTTTACTGGAAAAGAGGCATTCCATCTTAGTCCTCACGGGTGACAACGCATCTGCATTTTGATTCACAAACGAGGATAAATGTAGATGTCTATGGGCCACAGCAACCACTTACCATCAGGTGGACTGTGTGCTCGTTTGTCACCCTATCCTATAAAAAAAATTAGAGAGAGCCTGTACACTTTCCGGGACCTTGTTGTAATAGCGTATACATTGCCCCAAGAATTAATTACTGACTCTGTGGAGTCGAGAAACTGGTATCACTAGCTTGTGTTTGTTACTAGTGTTTACAGAATGTATATCACTTTTTTTACTAAAACTACCTTTGTTTTTGTGAACATACATTAAATTTTCGTAAATATACTGAGAGGCCAAAGTTAATATATTTATTTCTTTAAATTTATCTCTAAGAGACTCTCGGTTTTAGGTTGTAAATAGCTCTAATGGCCCTCTTCTGTAAAACAAAAATAGTTTCTGAATCAACCGCATTTCCCCAAAGCAAAATCCCATAAGACATTATGCTATGGAAATAACTGAAATAAACTAATCTAGCTGTCTCGACACTAGTGAGACCTCTAATCTTTTTTACAGCATAGGCTGCAGTACTTAGTCTGCTTGCTAGTTTGGATATATGGAGGCCCCACTGAAGCTTTGCGTCGAGAGTGATGCCAAGAAAAACAGTGGATTCAACAGGGCTCAGTTCTTCCCCATTTAAAACACATTGGTACTCAGATTTTTAACATTCGTTGTTGTAAATTTAATATATTTAGTTTTATTTCCGTTTAAATGTAGATTATTAACGTTAAACCAATGCACTAATTTTGATATAGCATTATTCACTTCGTCACATTTAAATGATTGACGTTTAAGTTTAAAAATCAAGGAAGTATCATCAGCAAATAATACTATAACATGATTATTTCATTCAACTTGCTAACATTCGATATAAAAATAAACATAATAGACAATTAATACATTGTTATTTTATTACACATGTGCTAAAATGTTAATATAACAATTCACAACTGTTTAATAACATAATACAAACAATGGGAGCATCTTAACCCTTTCGCTGTCCCGTGAACTACTCGTACATATTAAGTTATTGCTATTGTCTTTCATTGTGTCTGAAAATCGGACAGTGAAAGTGTTAAACATTCTTTCGAAGTGAGGCTTGTTAATAAATATCCCACATATTTTAGACATACTTGTAACTGTAGCATGGCTGTACAAATATACGCATAGGCGTATAAACATGAACGAAATAATTACATAATTATGTTCATCATCTTAATCATTATCCCCACGAATCAAAATTATAAAATATAATCGACTAGAAAAACTTTGACTTTAACCTTATGAGTTTCCCCTTTTTTTTAACAATCAATCAGTATTTTCAGTAATATGTAGCGTAATATTGCTGAAATTGACTATTAAATTAAATAGGGGGTCTGTTTAAATAAAACTAATTTTACGGATTTTATCGCGTATATTAACTTATTTTATATTCCCGACGTTTCGAGCACTTTCCAGCACCCATGGTCGTGTATGACGTCCCAATATCATAACCACGGCTACCTCCAGATTAAAAATGATTAATTTTTGTTCCGATCTACGCAGTATGAACTTACAGTATCTTGAAGTCTTACAGTTGTATACTTGGGTTGGGATTTAATTTTATTAATTATAAGGCGTCTGTTTCCTGTTAATAAACAAAACACCTTTATCAATGCTATATAAATGTGGTCAGATCATGGTCTAACGCGGCCATTCTAAATTGTATCGTCACAATCGTATGACATTTGATATTTTAGGGTTTGATATTTGATAGCATCCGCCTCCTGGATATCGGTCATGATGTCCAGCAGGCGTCTAATTTGCCAACAAGTCCGTGCGGAATTTTAAATCCCGTAGTTTAATGAGTTGAAAGGACCGCTGCGCTGTCTAGCAATGCGTTAACAGAATAGAATAATTTTTATTCAATATAAATCACAAGAATACTTCATCATCATCATTAAAATTACAGCCCATCACAGGTCCAATGTTGAACAGAGGCCTCCCCAAAGAAATGCCTTATTGAAAGTCGTTTATGCTTTTACCACTTGTTCGGAATAAACCTCTGCCCTGGGAAGAACCAACGGGACTGTTTTTATCATTAATTTACATTATAATATTTTGTAAAATTAAATATGAAAACGTTTAGTAAAAGCATGATAGAGAAAACAATTTTCGCTTAAGAAATTTTTAAACTTTTTGATTGATAGATCCTGCAAATTTTTTGTAAGTTTACAGTGTAATAAAGTGGTGTGGTAATATCCTTACCGACTCTTTGAGTCGAGTATAAGGAGTATAAAGTGTAAATACTAGGAACAAGCTAAAGGTCCTAGTATTTACAGAATGTACATCACTATTTTTAATAAAACCGCTTGGTTTTTGTTTACATACATTAAAAATTTTATTCTTTAAATTTTGCTCTTTCGGACATTGATTAAAAATTGCTCATATGGCTCTCTTCTGTAAAACAAAGATAGTTTCAATGTCAGTCGCATTACCCCCTCGTGAGATTTCATATGACACTATGCTATGGAAATAACTAAAATAAACTAATCTATTTGTTTTAAGATACGTAAGGCTTCTAATCTTTACACCATATACTGCAAAATTAATTTTGCTAACTAGTTTAGATATATGAAAGCCCTGTTTTAAGCTTCGCGCAAATTTCAACAGGGAAAAATAATTTGTATGGTACGTGAGGGTAATATCGTCACCTTAAGCTTTGCCGCCTTATAAAACCAAAACTAGGAGGAGGACAAAGACAAATACACAATGTCGTATACTGTAACTAATATAGAAAAAAATAACAAACAAGCCTTGGCAATAATTAGCAACACTTCGAAAAATCAACTTAAAAAAAACTAACTACAGTAGGTGAGGGTAATATGGTCATCCGGTTAATATGGTCACTTTCTTATAACTCAAAAACTACAGCCTAATTTGCATAGATGGCTTTGTGATACGATAGCTCTTGATCAGTCTATCAAATAATAAAGGGTCAAAAAGGCACTCCTTTATCGACGCCATTTTGATAGTTGATATTATTGTAAATATTTTAGTCAATTTTTGTATTGTGTAGTGTAGTTAGTTTTTATAAGTAGATTTTTTGAAGTGTTCTTAATTATTTCCAAAGCTTGTTTGCTATTTTTTTCTTAATATATTGGTTATAGTATACGACTTTTTGTTTTTGTCTCTGTTCTCCTACTAATTTTGGTTTTATAGAGCGATAAAGCTTAAGGTGACCATATTACTCTCACGTACTTACTATAATATCAACTGTCAAAATGGCGTCGAAAAGCGGCGGCCTTTTGAACCTTTATTATTTGAATGACTGATGAAGAGCTATCGTACCACAAAGCTGTCTATGCAAATTAGGCTGTAGTTTTTGAGTTATAAGAAAGTGACCATATTAACCGGATGACCATATTACCCTCACGTACTACGAAAACACAATTTGAGCATAAAATATTGGATATAAGTAAGTTTGATTTTATAGCAAATATTTGTTGTAATCCTCATTTTTTTAGACATGTAAAGCCTAAATTTTAATGTATTAAATCAAAAGAATACATGTGATTTTTTTCGAATAAAATGGCTTTGTAAACCGCCATCTACTCCATCCAATTGGTAAAGTAATTTTATCGAACGAAAATTGATTTATTAATACTAAACAAAACAAAATTAAACTGTCATTTACATTCAATGGCTTCCCACATGATAGATGAAGAGTTGTAAAAATATATTGAGTTGAACAATTGATAATTTTCAAAAGTTATCGTGTTTACGCCGCCATGAGGAATTGATAGATCCACACCATAAGCCACTAAAACTTCTTTTTTATGTAAAAATAGCAATTAATCTATTTAAAAAAAATATTAATAAGTTCAACAATCATTTATCTTTCTGACAATGTGCTTTTTATATCATTTATATGTATAATATGATTGTTAGATGCGATTTCATGCGACAAAACGTTGGAATCTTAATATTTAGGCCCTAGCAGAACATACCTGCGCGCTTCGCGCTTAAGGCATACAATAATTCCAAGAAAAATTTAATAAACCTCAGCGCCTCCCCGTATAAAAGCACACTAGTATTTACCAAACACTGTTCCGTACGCCCTTAGACCCACTCCGGATTTTTTCGTCATGTTATTTTATGGGCAGATAAAACATGTTACATAACACTTAGACAGCAAATTAGAAAATTTGAACGAAATGGACGCACCGAGATAAATGCGCTGTTGACCGTAACTTTCATAATGCAGTTGTATAACGATAATAAGCATACTTAATATGTTTTAAATTGTTGGAATTTAAAATTTAGAAATAAAATTGTTTTTACCCGTAGGTAAATGCCCGAAAAGCAACAAATTATGTTTTAGATAAAATACATGGTTAACTTGATAAGGTGCGTATGCAAAAATAACATTTACTGGCAATACTACTCTTTAGCGCGGTGGTTATACGTTTGGCTGGTATCCCACATGTAATAGGTATTTGTTTTTTGACTGACTTGTTGATCTGTTGGTCGTTATTGGTCAAAAAAATCTCGGTAACATCCAGTCAGTGTCAGGAAGATAACGTTGTGCCACCCCCGGGCCTCAGAAAGTATGATGTAATGCCGTTGATCCTGCGCCTAATCTCTCTCCGGTCGTATTGGATTGTCGTCGCATCGAACTACGATAGTGAGGGAATAGAGAGTGCGGCAGTGTGTGCGCACACACTGCTTCACTATAATCCTGTACTGCACAGATGGCTAGTTTCCTTTGAGACTGGTCGCCGTGACCAAAATATGCCTGGGAGAAATTGTAATTTATTTTGTTGAGTCTGCAAATAATTGTTGCAGCGTAGTTAGCCCCTGTGCAGTGTAGTATGTGGAATGCCTCCATGATACACGTGCCGACGGTGCTCGAATCCAGATGGAAGCAACATTTCTTGTTTGCAGTTATTGATATGAGTATGTCTGTTCTTTATTCTTTATTCACTGGCATATAATTTTTTGTATTGAATAAAGTGACAAACAAGTACACACAGTCCAGCTGATGGGAAGTGGATACTGTGGCCCATAGACTTCTACATCTAGGCTCAATCAAGACTAAAATGCAACCCTTGAGAACTAAGATGGAATGTGTCGTTTCCAGTAGAAAGAGTCTTCGTTTCTCTACAGTCACCACAGGAAACACGACAGCATTAAACTACTACTATGTGACGCTGGTATTCTGTGAGAGCGTGGTACTACACCGGTCGAGCCGACCCATTCGTGCTACAACCATAACATAGTGGCTCTACCACGCATATAGGCATAAATTTACAGTGAATTGTTTTTATCTTATCTAGAACAGTTATTCACGGTCATAAAGCAGCCATAGTGAAAACGCTGTTACTGTTATTAGATAATTAATCGCGAGGACGTTTCACTGCTACCTGTTACCTGTTACGTAGTGACAGTGATATGTGATCTTCGCACGAGCATTGCGTAATTAAGGCGTTTCTAATTTCATTTAATGAATACAGTTGAATATTATTTTTTAATTAATACGTTACAACGATACCGCTGCCGCTTAGTCAGAGTACCGCATAATTAAAACATAATATTTTATATTAAAAAATAATATTTTCTATACGTGGTAGAGCCATGTTGCAGCTATATTGGTAGTATTGTTGTAGCACGAATGGGCCGGCTCTAACGGTGAAGGACCACGCTCTCACAGAATACCAGCGTAAAATAGCAGCTTAACACTGCTGATTTTCGTATGGTGAGTGTAGAGAACCGGAGACCTTTATTACTGAAAAAGAGGCATTCCATCTTATCCTCACGGGTGACAATGCATCTGCATTTTGATTCTTTATTGAAGATAGATATAGATGCCAATAGGTCACAGCAAGCACTTACCATCAGGTGGATGTGTGCTCCTTTGTCACCCTATACTATAAAAAAAAATTACTGACAAGGACTCCAAAATTTTTCATACACGTTTAGTTTATGAAAAAATTCTAAATAAGAATATTCTAACGTTAAATGTTCAAAAACCTAAATATACTGAGTATAACATTTTCTATCAATATGGCTTTCTGACAATCTATCTATTGACTATAATAAAACTCTAACACGACGTCAGGCTGAACACGAATCGCGCAAAAACCTGTGAACCAATTTGGATGGATTTTTCACTGGCAGATAGCTGATGTTATAAGGAGTAACTTAGGCTACTCTTGTTTCAGGAGAAGAATTAATGTACCGCGCAAAAAAAATTAAAGTCATGAAATCCAACCGCAATAAATTTCACGCGGGCGAATCCGCGGGGTAAAGCTAGTATAATATAAAACATTAAAAATATAATATAAAAGTTCATTACCTCCTACTTGCAATTAGAAAAAACACAGTTATTTTTATTCTAATTATTATATATTTCATTGCATTAAGTTTCGAGACTGGACTCGGAACCTTAGAGATAAATCTGATGAGTTAGAGTAGCATTTATATTTGTCGTTATATTTAAGAGTTAATAATGAGATTTAACAGTTTATTTGCATAGAAATGTGGGACTCCTTTTCTGTCTTTTTGAGAAAGACTTCTCCGCTAGGTTAACCGCCAAATATCAGTGTATATACTGCTATACTTCGCCCTGAAGGGAGATTATAGATTATACAGATAGTGTAATTATATATTGTGAGGCATTCCATCTTAATCCTAAGAGGTGACATCGCATCTGTAGTCTTCTTTGTTTGAAGTTGACTGTAGTTATCCACCAACTGCAGTTGCTAATTGTGGTGGACTGTAAGTTAGTTAGTCATTTGTTTTAAAATGACTTCAGAATATATGTTACTGAAAGTTGTTACTCATTATCCGTTACATTTTTTTTAGAAAATGTTTTTTTTTAGAAATACGTTACTCCCACACTAGGATTTTCTCCTGTAACGTGGAGGCAGTTTACAAAAATAAATTGCACGAGGAAAAACATCCAGAACCGAAACAATTATTTGCAGGCCATACAAATACTTGTTCCGTGCGGGATTCGAACCCGCGGCCCCAGCGCAACAACTCATTGCTAAGCCACTGTGCTACGGAGCTGTCGAACAGAAAAGGCACAGATGCTTCTGTGTTTCAAAGAGTCTGGGACGAATGCAGAATTTTACTTTTTTACTTTATTCCTCAAAAAGTAAAATTTATTCGTAATTAGTTACTTTTTTATTAATAACAACTTTACTAGGTTATAGGATTCCTTTTCTGCCCAAGTAAAGACAAGTGCTTGCACTGCTGCGTTCCGTTCATAGGTGACAACGCATCTGCAACCATCTTTCTTTGAAGTTAGCTGCAGGTGTACAAGTACTGCAGTTTTTATATAAAAAATGTCCTCCAGACGGTTATATAATATAGTTGTAGCGCTAGCTCTCACATAACACCAGCATAAAATAGCAGCTCAATGCTGCTGTATTTCGTATGGTGAGTGTAGAGAACCGGAGACCCTTTTTACTGGATACGAGGCATTCCATCTTAGTCCTCAGGGGCGACAACGCATCTGCATTTTGATTCGTAATCGAGGATAGATGTAGATGTCTATGGGCTACAGTATCCGCTTACCATCAGCTATGTGTTCGCTTGTCACCGTAATTCTATAGAAAAGACCAATTTCGGTCACGTCGGCCAGTCTAAACGGAGATTAGCCATCTGCGCAAGACAAGATTATAGTTCCCAATTGTATGCGCGAGAAAGATGAACTCTCTATGCCTCACGCTCATAGTCCGATGGAACGGTAATCCGACACGACTGGAGAGAGTTCAGGCGCAGGACTTACGGCTTTACGTGCTTTCCGTGACCGGGGTGGAACACCGCCAATTTTCTGACTTTGCGCTGCTACTGAGAATTTCTTGACATAAAAACCCAACGACTGATTTAGGTACGACGCGAAGATTCAAACCCGGGACCACATGATAAGCAATCACGTTTGAAGACCACTCTAGTGGTCTACTTGGCCTACCTTGGTCTACTAACGAGGTAGTTAATGGAAAAAAAATTACTTATCAAACCTTTACCGGACAAGAATGTAGAAGGAACAATCTGCTTACGACCAATTTCCCGCCAAAACACAACATGAAAATCAAGACAGAACCGATTACGATAATACGTGGTAGAGCCATGCTGCAGCTATATTACTGGTATAGTTGTAGCACGAATAGGTCGGCTCGACCGGGGAAGGACCACGCTCTCACAGAATACCAGCGTAAAATAGCAGCTTAACACTGCTGTGTTTCGTATGGTGAGTGTAGAGAACCGGAGACCATTTTTACTGAAAAAGGGGCATTCCATCTTAGTCCTCGCGGGTGACAACGCATCTACATTTTGATTCGCAAACGAAGATAAATGTAGATGTCTATGGGCCACAGCAAACACTTACCATCAGGTGGACTGTGTGCTCGTTTATCACCCTATCCTACATAAAAAAAATGTACGACGCGGCGAGAAAGTGCGGTACATGTACTGCAATTGTGAACTTGTCAGCCAACTGTGGCGAATCTGGCAATCTTTCCTACAAAAGTAGAGGTTCATGTCCGGCAGTGGTCTTTATTAAAGGTTGAAAAAATAAAACTAATTAAAAAAACAATGATGTACAATAATTTTAACTTAATAAAACTGCTACAAAAAGTGCAATGACCGAGACATATTCCAACAAATGATATATTACAGCACTAACTATATTGCGTAAGCAAAAATATTATAAGTTTTACGTAACGCGAGATTTTTAGATAACAAGCGAATTAGCATTTTTGCACATCATCCTAGACTATGTATACTCGACAGAAAATAAACAAATAAGTTGAGTCTAGAAAGTACTGGCTTAGGTATTGGACGATATCCGCTCTCTCTCGATTTGGATGCAGCAGCGACATGATGCAGCTCTTTCTTTGGCTTTCGCTAATAAATCGCGTAATAATCGTTTTACATAAATAACCTTCGTTTATTTAACAAATTGTTTATTTCAGTGGCCATATTGAGATTTTATTGTTGAATTTTTAACAGTCATCTTTTTCGTGAAAAAATTCTTAATATTTTATATTATTATGATGCCATATTTATTCCCTGTTGTAAACTATCCTTTTATACGTGATAGAGCCATGTTGCAGCTATATTAGTAGTATAGTTTTAGCACGAATGGTTCGGCTTGATCGGAACGCTTGCTATCTCCGAAATCCAGCATAAAGTAGCAGCATAATTCTTCTGTGTTTCGTAAGTTGAGTGTAGAGAACCGGAGACACTTTTAATGAAAACGAGGCGTTCATATTATTCTTAAGAGTGACAAAGCATTTTGATTCTTTGTCGAGAATCGATGTAGATGTCTATGGACTACAGCATCCACTTACCATCACCAGTCACCTGAGCATTTTACGCCTATCGTAAACGAGTTGGTTATACCGCTATCTATAGGAAGGCAAAAGACACCACCACCGCACATAAAATAAAAAATATTTCAAATTTGTATAGTATAATTAATTAAATATCATTACAGGCGGTCCGATCTAAGTTTTGCAAGACCCGCCGCAGAAGAACACAAAAACTTTCCGTTCACACTCTTAATCCCCTACATGCTGCCCTATGTGCAGCTATACACGTTATCGTTGGAGCCACACGCAAGTGTGAGTAACAATCCAGGATCAAGTCTTATCCGACATTATTCCGATAATATCCCGGACGTCATTCTGAGCGAGATTACAATGGCTCTCCAGCACCTTAAAAAAGGCAAGTACCCGGGCGAGGATGGAATTACAGCGGAGTTTCTGAAAGCGGGTAGAAAACCGGTACTTAAAGTTTTTCAGTAGCTCTTTAATTCCGTCCTCCATGGCGGCACTACTCTGGAGGCGTGGAGCAGAAGTGCGGTGGTCTTATACTTCAGAAAGGCAACAACGCTTTCTTGAAGAACTACAGACCGATTTCCCTTCTGAGCCGCGTCTACGTGCTGTTTTCGAGATTCATCACGAAACGTCTCGCACGCAGACTTGACGATATCCAACCTCCCGAACAAGCCGGTTTCCGAAAAGGCTTTAGCACCATAGTCCACATACATACCCTTCGGCAAATTGTACAGAAGTATGAGGAGTACAATCTGCCACTTTGTCTTGCGTATGTGGACTATGAGATAGCCTTTGATTCTGACGAAATTTGGGCGGTGCTGCAGTCCCTTCAACGGTGACAAGTGGACTGTCGGTATATCGAAGTGCCGAAGTGTTTATACAGTAGGGCTACGATGATTATCCGAGTACAGAACCAGAGTACGAAACCTATCCAACTGCAGAAAGGTGTAAGATAAGGTGACGTAATATCCCCGAAACTCTTCACCACTGCATTGGAAGACGTTTTCAAGCTACTGGACTGGAAATGATACGGTATTAACGTCAATGGTGGGTACATCACTCACCTTCGATTTGCCGACGATATAGTCCTTATGGCAGAATCGCTGGAGGACCTAAGCACTATGCTCAATGACCTCAATAGTGTCTTCCAGCGGATAGGTCTTAAGATGAACATGGACAAAACAAAACTAATTAGGCTGTAATGTTTCCTTTTTACAAACTATATTAATTATACTTAATGTAACGTCGACTCTGGTCGCGTCATCACAAACCTTAGTGGTTTTCTGTATGCGACTTTTTAGTATAGTTTTTTTGTAATGCTTTGTAATATGGTAAATAAATTTAAAAAAAAAATCATGTTTAACGTCCATGTCACACCTATACCGGTAGTTGTTGGGAGCACTAAGCTCGAAGTTGTTGACTAGTATGTTCACCTGGGACAAATAGTCCGACTAGGTAAGTCCAACTTTGACCGAGAGGTCAATCGACGGATTCAACCCGTGTGTGCAGCGTTCGGGAGATTACGACACATCTTCTCGTCAGACATACCTCAAAACCTCAAAACTAGATTGTACAACCAGAGCATGTTGCCAGTGATGACCTATGGATCTGAGATGTGGTCCCTACACTGCTGGCCGTATGAGGAAGCTCGAAGTAGCTCAGCGAGCTGTGGAGAGGGCTATGCTCGGCGTTTCTCTGCGTGATAGACTTAAAAACGAGGATATCCACATGGTAACCAGAGTAACCGACATAGCCCAAAGAATTAGTATGCTGAAGTGGAAATGGGCCGGCCATATAGCTCGAAGAACCGACAACCTATGGAGAATAAAGGTTCTCGAGTGGCAGCCTCGTACCGGCGGACGAAGTATAGGGCGTCCCCCCACTAGATGGAGTGACGACCTGGTAAAACATGCAGGAAGTTATTGGATGCAGGTGGCTTGGGACCCTGCTTTGTGGCATTCTTTAGGTGAGCCTATGTTCAGAAGTGGACTTGTGAAGGGCTGTAATGATGATGATGATGATGATGACAGGCACCGCCTGGCATTGCAGACATTGTAGGCGGGCATTATATTTTTGTCTATTTATCCTTTATTGCAAACACTTCAACTAGGGGTTACAAACTTAATCCTCAAGGGTGACAACGCCTCTGTCATCTTATTTGTAAAAAGTTACCTGCCACTTTACACACACACACACACACACACACACACACACTACACACACTGATTATTATATTTATATGAACGTCAATCAAACATTCATAATACTTACGTAAGTATACTTTCACGAGATATTTTTACGAGTCAACGCTTAACCTTACATAGGCTTCGGTAGCTTTCTCCGAAATATTAAATGATGATTATCATCAACAATGGATGATAGAGAATACGAAATTGTTTTTGGAAGTAAAACTTCTTGAGTCACGACTTAAACTCAAATCTTTTTTCGGACGGAAGTAACGTACCATAGAGTCTTTAGCTTAGTTTGTCTATTGATCGCAAACGAGACTGTTGATCATAAGGTACCGGGTTCCAATACCGGGACGAATCGCAAAAAAATTTTGAATTATTCAGAAGTCAGGAAAATTAACGGTGTTTCATCCCGTGTCTCGGATCTCCATCTTTTTCTACGTGGTAGAGCCATGCTGCAGCTATATTATGGTTGTAGCACGAATGGGTCGGCTCGACCGGGGAAGGACCACGCTCTCACAGAAAACCAGCGTAAAATAGCAGCTTAACGCTGCTGTGTTTCGTATGGTGAGTGTAGAGAACCGGAGACCCTTTTTACTGGCAAAGAGGCATTCCATCTTAGTCCTCACGGGTGACAACGCATCTGCATCTTGAGTCTTTATTGAGGATAGATGTAGATGTCTATGGGTCACGGTAACCACTTACCATCAGGTGGACTGTGTGCTCGTTTGTCACCCGATCCTATAAAAAAAAACCGTACGTTCTTCGCCTGATCTCTCTGGTCGTGTCGGTTTGCCATGCCAACGCACTATGTGAGTAAGATAAGATAATAGAGAGTGTATCTGTGCCTGCGCATAAACTCGGGCACTGTATCCTGTACTGCGCAGTCGGCTAGTCTCTGTATACTGGCCTCCGTGACCGAAATTCGGTATGGAGGACATTATTATTATTTGTACGTGGTAGAGCCATGCTGCAGATATATTAGAAGTAGTACCGCGAATGGGTCGGCTCGACCGAAGAAGGACCACGCACAGAATACCAGCGTAAAATAGCAGTTTAACACTGATGTGTTTCGTATGGTGAGTGTAGAGAACCGGAGACCCTTTTTACTAGAAAAGAGGCATTTCATCTTAGTCCTCATCTGCAGTTTCATTCTTTATTGAGGATAGATGTAGATGTCTATGGGTCACAGCAACCACTTACCATCAGGTGGGCTGTGTGCTCGTTTGTCACCCTATTCTATAAAAAAAACAGGACCACCTATCAAAGTCCACTGCTGCACATAGCCACAGTCTAATACTACTAAAAGTCGGTCATAAGTCGAAAGAGTCTAGACGTGGCAATCGTGCGGTTCAGTACGGTGTGAGACGCGGGGGGAGGGCTCCCGAGCAGCTGTTAGTCGCTCGGGAGCTGTACGCTAGTGTTGTCCTGTCACGCAAATAAATTAAAATGGTTCGCACTACATGTACGGTAATAAACCGTGGGTCGCGCACATTTAAAGATAATGAACTAAAGTATCTTCATTTTCCACATACATAGAATTTGCTTAAACGTGGAATAAAATAAAATTACTTTTTGTTTTTATTTTCCGTTCTGTCAAACCAGGAATTTATTATTTATGTCGGCTTTTCCAACAACATCAAACGCGATGTTCTCTGACATAGCTTATATATTTATAGCTTCATACGGATGATATTTTCAACAGTTTTCACACTTGGCAGACAAGCAACAGCAATTTTTTTATTGTTCAGTTGTTCTTAGAAAGACGTTGTGGCCTATCTTTTCTGCCGAATTATTCGGTACGGACAGTACTCAATCCGACTGTATGTTTTTTTATGTGTGTTACCTCATAACTTTTTACGGGTTTCGATGATTCTTTTTTTATTTGAAAGCTGGTACTTCACATGTAGTCCCATATGAATTTGATTAAGGTCAGAGAAATAATTTTTGAGTTATTACTAATACTTTATATTGAAGTCGGTTGTACAAAATTTTAAATTATATTTCAGTGTTCCCCTGTCACCTCTTACGACATCCACGGAATGATATGTGGTAGCGGATTATCTTTCGCCACCACTACACCGTGTAATATGTTGGTTATATATAATTCACATAGGTATTCGTTCAAGCCTATCAAACTAAGATTCGAGTAAAAGCGAAATTGAATACTAGACCGATTCGCTTTCTACTGCGAACTAGGAAGCAATGAGACACGCAAGCGCGCACACGACAATAACCTGTCGCACGATTGCTCGTTACGCGTCATATTTATCTTAGCCATATTTGTGACGGCTGACGACTTTCTTTGACGCATAAACACAGGGTAATGTAAACACTAAACACAAAGCACGCAGTGTAGTTACGGTTGAGTTGAATTTGTCGTCATATTCTTTCATCTAAAATTGAGAAAAATGGTTTTATATGAAACTGACGTGACAAATGAACTTATTTTAAAATATCGGACCAAAAATTAATTTTAAAAAGTTGATAGTAGTCTTCGTTAATTATGACATCAGGTCATTAAACAACTCAGTCCGCCAATATTGATGTAAAGCGTTCGAAACGCTAGGAATTGGGAAATCAAAATTAAAAATAAAATAAATAAATAAGATATAAAAACACATTTTGTATGAGTGTATCAAACAGCACACGGACATGATCCAGATCCGAAAAACAATTTATATTTGTTTTTAATATCAGAACGATAAATGAGTCAATTTCCATCTGATGGTAAGAAGCTATTGCAGACCACGGACACCTGCAAACAAAGAAGGCTACAGGTGCATTGTCAGCTCTGTGGACTAATAATTTCATCCTGCATGGGCTAGGGACAAAAATTTTACCTCCGATTATATGTACTGACAAGAGATAAAATTATTTAGTCCCTATGCCAAAGCACGGCAACGGGGAGAAGTATACCCCCGTTTGACATAACGAGTGAGACATATATCCCCCGTCCGTAGCATGAAACCAAATGAAAAATAAAAAATTATGTCGTTTTGACATTTGAAAGGGACAATTTTATCATAGTTCATTGGACGTGGGTTTAAGTTTATATTCATACAAAAAAATCTATCGAAGTCTAAGTCTATCTCCCATTTGATTTACTGTGAATATTATATCCACCGGTGTGCCCATGCTCGAAGTTTGGATAAAACTAGCGAAGGGGTAAACATTTTCTCTTTTCCCCGGGGATAAAATTGTCTCCTGCCCAAGCTAGCCTTGCTGTAGTTATACTGGCTCTTTATACATATACTCCAGACCGGAACACAGTAGTGCACGCGCTGCTATTATGCAGTATAAATATGTAAGAGGATGGGCTCAGACGGACTGCTCTAAGTTCTTGTCGCCAAACAGCACCGCTGTTCCGTTTATTAAGATATAAAAAGAGTCATTTACCAAAAGTGAAGAATTTCGTGATATTCATTAATCATTCACTACAGCCTATGAAAAGTCCACTGCTGTACATAGACCTTCCTATATATTGTTTCGTAAGACCATAGTTGCCTAGCTTGGCAGGCGTGTTTACAACCGCATGTTTTGATTATTTTGAGATATTATCAGAAAAATGGTTTTTTGGGGTCAGTTTAAGTTATAAAAAGGTTTCCTATATTCAAGCGAACACTACACATTGAATAAAACAATTTTTACGGATTTTATTCCCTTTATTTTTTAATTCCCGACGTTTCGGGTGCTTTACAGACCACCGATGGTCACGGGGGGGAGGGGGGGGGACTGAGTTGTTTGACGTCCTGATGTCATAGTTGGCCCGTCTACCTGCAGTTTCAATAATTAATATTCAAAAACCATGTTGTAAACAAATGAACGCGTATAATATACCTAAGTCAATAAAAAAACTCAACCACTTTTTATTTGTACCAAAACATTTATATCATAGACCACGTAAGAATATCCACTACTCCATATCGTCACGTCAATGTCGTAAGAGGCGGCAGAGGCTAACAAAACAGAAGATAGGCAGCAACGTCTTCCTAATAATAACAAGACGATAAATTACTGCGGTTGCCAACCCACCTGCCAAGCGTGGCAAATACAAGTGGTAAAATTTTAAATTTTGTACAACCGACTTCAATATAAATAAGTCAATTAAATACGCATTATTAAGAATAACTCAAAAACTACTTGTCAGATCTTGATCAAATTTATATGGGACCACATGAGAAGCCAGCTTTCAAATAAAAAAGGAATCATCGAAATCGGTTCACCTAGAAAAAAGTTCTAAGGTAACGCGCATAAAAAATACATACGAATGGAATACCTCCTTTTTTGAAGTCGTTTAATAAAATACAATTAACGAGGCAATCTATGGGCAGGCTTTTGTATAGCAGTGGACTTTGATAGACTGTAACGATTATGAAACATTTTTATAGGAACATTGCAATTCAAACCGGTAAGTACATAACTCGTATATAAAAAGGCGTGGCGGTTCCCGCGGATCGTCTAGGAACCGGTAACCGCGCCGTTTCCTCGAGAAATTCAATCCCGTCCCCGTTCAATCCGAGGAATAAAAACACCACACTTTTCTTCCGCTGTGTCTGCTTTCTGTGACTTTTTATCGCGCTCTTACCACGCTCGAATCACTGATGACTTTCATTGCAGTCCGGATATAAAACCGTGTTCCTTTTCATTCTACACGCGATTGTATTATGAGTGACTAGCGACGCGCCCTGACTTCGCCTGGGTGAAATCAAATAATGTGACGTGGTTCAAATTTTTTAAATAGTCATCAATGACCAAATGCCAATATGTGACTTATTTTATCAATTATTCTATTTTACAAAAAAAAATGTTTTTCGAATAAATTGTAGCCTAGATCTCTCCTGGTATTGTTTTATATCTGTTCGTAAAGTTTCATAACAATCAAAGCAGACCAAAAGACAAACTGTCTATCTTCATTGATGTGTTAATGGCATACAAATTTAATAAATAACCCTCTGATATTGATAATAGAGTCTAAACAGTTATTTCGATAATACAAACCCACACTTCAATTTAATATATATGTATGGATGTACATATAGATAAATTCAAGTTTCTGGTATATTTCCGTCTTTCGAGACAATTTTAATTGACATTTTTTTAATTTACTTTCACGTACGGATGTGATAACTTATTAAAGGATGTCGGTATGTAAGATACATCCAACAGCGCAAAAAATAATTACTTAATTTCATTTTACTTCGTGATCAATGCAGATGTCATTTTGTAAAATAATAATACGATACCTAAAGTAAAGGTGTTTGAACATCTTAATAGTTTGTGTTGGTGATCCAGAAAAATGTCGGCACAACCGGGGTAGGACCACGCTTTCACGGAATACCGGAGAACCTTTTTACTGGAAACGGGCCATTCGTGACAACGCATCTGCATTTTGATTAATAATTGAGGATGTCTAACTATAGACTACATCTAGGCTTGGGCAAAAAATATCGACATATCGTAGATATTTTAAATCGCGATATATCGATATTTATTTTAGAGTATCAAATTCAATATATTTTAAAATGTTGTATTAATGGCAAAACTTCTAACAACAAAAAGAGGTACAAAAGAAGTAATGTGTGGTTGGTTTTCGTTTTTTTTCGTCGTCCAAAATTTTATATTACTGACGGTTGGTCAGTAATATACAATTTTCGACCTTATCCTTACATCATACAAATGATGACGATATATCGATATTTATCATGCGATATATATATCGCTACTGTTTAAAATATCGATTCGATATATATCGATATATGTTTTCCCTTGCCCATCCCTAACCACAGCATCCACTTATTATAAGGTAGACTGAGTGCTCGTTTGTTATCGTAATTTAAATAAAAATCAAAAATAAATAAGAGCGATTCGGTAAATGATCGTATGATTGAATTGTGATAAAACATTATTGCAATAAATTGCAAGATAATCTCAACCCAACAAAGAAAGAAAGACTGAGCGCTGCGTATTTTCAAATGACGCTAAAATCAGGCCATAACCATGCTCAGCTTATTGCAAGAACACACAATAACGTACATATATGGATGTATGCAACTAAAATCATTTGTAACTAACAACATGGTTTTAAGTGCATGTGTGCGTCTAGCAGTGAACTTTTACCGGCTGATAAAGAAATAAAGAAAACTGATGTGTGCGTGAGTACCTGGTTTCGGTATCACTTGAAAGTTGAAATGTACGCTGCGCTACGTCTATCTTTCTTCTTTATTCATGGTCTAGAATGAGAATAAAGACTATTCAAAGGGATAGTCCAAAAACATTAAGAAAAATTGAGCTAGTTAAATACAGAGCAGCAAACCGAATTGATAACGGTATGAATTTGGCGGATGGGGGCTAAGCGAGAAAAAGTGTAAGATTTTTCCGTTACGACCCCTTGACGTAGTGTAGAGTGTAGACGGCCTTGGCGGCTATAAGGAAGCGAGATGGATTAATATTCCTCTCTCTCTCGCACTTTTTCTTATCTTGTTACTTGGAGTAGTTAACGAGTATACGAATGGATATTTTTTTAGAACATGGGAAACGAACACATAATCCACCCGATAATAAATGGATACTGTGGCCCATAGATATCTATATCTATCTTCGATTATAAATCAAAATTTAGATACGTTGTCATCCCTGAGAACTAAACTAGAATGCCTCGTTACAATCATACGTGGTAGAGCCATGCTGCAGCTATATTAATAGTATAGTTGTAGCACGAATGAGTCAGCTCAAACGGGGAGGGACCACGCTCTCACAGAATACCAGCGTGAAATAGCAGATACTGCTGATATAGACACTGCTGTGTTTCGTATGGTGAATGTAGAGAACTGGAAAAGAGGCATCCCATCTTAGTCCTCACGGGTGACAACGCATCTGCATTTTGATTCTTTATTGAGGATAGATGTAGATATGTATGGGTTACAGCAACCACTTACCATCAGGTGGACTGTGTGCTCGTTTGTCGCCCTATCATATAAAAAAAAGTAAACACGATCTGTGGTTTTCTTCATTTCCCACACGAGCATTAAGCTAATAATTTACTCTGGTATTCGTAACAGCGTCGTCCTTCCCCAGTCGAGCTAACGCATTCGTACTCCAACAATAATATAGCTGCAGCGTGACTCTATCACGTCGAACATGTTGAATATTTTAATCATTTTAAAATCTTATTGTGACATAATAATACTTGTAATCTATTTATTTTCATCATAAACTAGCTGACCCGGCGAACTTCGTACCGCCTAACAGTCGATTCTTTAATTGTTTTTAATACTTATTCTGCTATTCGGGACACCGGGTTAGCTAGTAAGATAAAAAAAAGTTAATAAGTCAACAATTACATTATGTCAAAAAATAAAAATTATAAAACACTATTGACAAATATTGACATCAATATTTATACGATACTAACATCACTCAATTGTTTTGCCTTCCAGGAACCCCTCCACTAACACTTAAACTTTATGATATGGTATTAAAGTTCAAATTGACTTTTAAGTATTATTATGAATCTTTTGTATGGGAAGAAAAGTGTCGTTTTTAGATGTTTTCAGGCAATTTTTTAAATTTTTCTCTCCGTAAGAACCATCTTCATACTTCAAGGAATATTATAAAAAAAGACTTAGTGAAATTGGTTCAGCTGCTCTCAAGATTTGCGCTTACCAACACTTTCAGCGATTCATTTTTATATTATAGACTAGCTGCCCCCCGCAACTTCGCCCGCGTGGAATTTACTACGATTTCCTGGGTTATAATTTTTTTGCGCGGAACCCTAATTTTTTTTGTAAAATAAAAGTATCCTTAGTTTACCTTATAACATCAGCTATATGCCAGTGAAAGTCCCGTCAAAATCGGTCCAGCCGTTTCGGAGATTAGCCCGAACAAACAGACAGACATATAGACAAAAATTTTTAAGTGTTTTTTTTTTGTTATTAGTACCGTATATACTTCATATGCATTTAGTAAAAAACTGTTATTTTAACATTACAAACAGACACTTCAGTTTTATTTATTTCTATTATAAATGTACTCTAAACTCTGCACAAACTTTTGTATGATGATTATTATTTTAAAACTAAGAATTCGTGGATAGAATTAGCTTCCTGGGACTTTATTGAATTATTGTTTTTGATTCAATAAAGATGAAATTGTAATGTTTGAAAGAATTTGTCTAAGTACGAGTACGTGTGAGATTATTGCCGCTTCATCTCGCAAGCTATCTTGCTATAACCACTTATTAAAACAATTACGTAGCTTCCTTGACTTTTAAAAAAGATTTCATGACTTGTAAAAGAGCTGATTGTGAATAATTTAAAACCTTATATTTGGACAGTTCTTGCTGGAAGCTTAAAAATTAATTTGACTTACCACTTCACCACATAAAACAATTACAATATTATATTTATAGTAGTACGTTATATAAACTATAATAGTTATCTAACACTGCAATCGCAAACTGTTGCAAATGCTGGTCGTTATACTTTAAAATTAGAAGAAATCCGGTAAATTCCAAACAAAATGGCGACACCTATCGACTATGCCGCATACGGTCATGACGCTGTGCCTCGCGAAATTGATCACTGTAAGACACCGCTTTATAACCGTGAATCTAATTACGTCAATTAATGCATTGTATTTTGTTTGATTAGATAAAACGATTTTTATTATTGAGTTTCCATTTTCCACCCACTTCCGGACGTCTGAATAATGTGAAATTTTGAAGACGTATGACTGACGACAATACAACAATTTCATGACTACGATCTAGTGTATTCTTACTAGGATCATCACAGTTTCATGATCAATGCGTGTTGTATAAGTTTTTGAAGTTTACACATTTTTGAAAATGTTTAATATGCTTACCTTGTGACTTATATATGTACCATATAGTGTTAAAAATTAATAGCTGTTAGTTTTCCTGTTACAAATAAATAAATAATAACCGTTCTTAATGTCGTTCCAATAAGCGCTGCTTTTTCTATTTCTACAACCCCTAGGATAGATCGCGCACGTCGGTGAAAATTCTTTCTTTGCCTATACGAAAACGCGTGAAATCGTTTATAACTAGTACCATTATAACTGACTAGCTGTTCCCCGCTACTTCGCCCGCGTGTAATTTAGGTTTTTAACTATGTTGCGCGGAACCTGAATATTTTTTTTAAATATAAGTAGCCTAAGTTACTCCTTATCATATTAGCTATCTGCCTGTGAAAGTCCCGTCGGAATCGGTCCAGCCGCTTCGGAGATTATCCGGAACAAACAGACAGATAGACAGACAAAAATGTTAAAAGTTGTGTTTTTGTTATAAGTACCGTATATACTTTCATATGCATTTAGTAAAAAGCTGTTATTTTGACATTACAAACAGACACTTAAATTTTATTTATTTGTATAGAGTATAGATTAATCGATTGTACGTAAATGCTAGAAATATCTTATAACTTCCGATAAATAGCGGTATTATGTCTTAAAGTAAGCCATACACAAAAAGATTTATTTGTTTGATATTATATAATAACTTCAATGGCAATTAAATAATGCAATGGTGTGAGATGTAGAAAAAAATATCTCGGACTAAATAGTTTCGCAAATAACGTGTCCATCGATCTGTGAACTGTGAACATTTCTTATTTCATTCCGTAACTTAGCGCCATTTTGTCGTACTATGTCTAAACTAATGGATTTCCCAACGAGATGCAATCGATTTAATTTAATGACATCGTTTTGTTGTTTACAAAACTCCTTAATTTAGCTTCACATTAAGATTCCTCACGATCCAATGTTAGGTATTTAGGATGTCTCAGAAAAATAAAAGTCGATGAAAAATACACATTTTCCTGCGATTTTGACAGTTTAAGTCTATAAAAAAGACATATTAGTTTATGATTTTCTTAATTTAATAATATTCACTGTCTCCATATTTATCGCATGGTAGCCATACTCACATAAAGATTCTATTACCATCACATCAAAAGTCCGAAATATTTTGGTATTTTTCTACATTTCGTGGTAGAGCGCTGTTGCATCTAAATTATGGTTGTAGCACGAATGGGTCAACTCGACAGGGCAGAACCACGCTCTCACAAAATACCAACGTAAAATAGCAGCTTAATTTAGACCCTTTTTACTGGATACGAGGCATTCCATTTTAGTCCTCAGGGATGTCGACGCATCTGCATTTTGATTGTTGATAGAAGATAGATGTAGATGTCTCTGGGTCACAGTATCCACTAACTATCAGGTGGACTATGTTCGTTTATTACCTTGTTCTATAAAAATTAAATTAATACAACATTAAAAGAGTACTATGGCTTTCAATTAGGTTACAAAGACCGTGTCTTTTATATTATTTTGATAAGCAAAGCAGTGGCGCTTTACGACCTCCAACTACATCACCACTTACCATCAGATAGGATGGATATATGTTCAGCACTGGACTTTTGCGTACATCCTGTGTAATAACGTCCTCCAGACCTAATTTTGTTCACGGCGGCCAGTCTCAACGGAGACTAGCCATCGGCGCGGGACAGGGTTATATTGCCCAAGTGTATGCGCCAGCACAGGTGTACTCTCTATTCACTCACTCTCATAGTCCGATGGACGCTAATCCGACACGAGCGGAGAGAGATCAGGTGCAAGACAAAGGCACGGGGGTAAAACACCGCTACCATCCAAACTCAATTTCTGCTACCGAGAATTTCTTGATCGGAAAACCCAGTAACCGATTTTGGCCCGACATCCTGTGTAGTGAATTAATAGATTATATAACATGAAAAGAGACTGGATCAATATAAATTTCCAAGTCCAAGCCAAGGCGCGAACACATTGTGCGACAGAGCCATGCTGCAGCTATATTAGTAGTATAGTTGTAGCACGAATGGGTCGGCTCGACCGGGTAAGAACCACGCTCTCACGGAATACCAGCGTAAAATAGCATTTCCATGCTTCTTTGTTTTGTATGGTGAGTGTAAAGAAACGTAGACCCCTTTTACTGGAAACGAGGCATTCCATCTTAGTGCTCGAGGGTGTCAACGCATCTGCATTTTGATTCGTAGTCGAGGATAGATGTAGATGTCTATGGGCCACAGCAACTACTTACCCTCGATGGACTGTGTGCTCGTTTGTCACTATAATCCTATATAAAAAAAAAGAAACATTTGTAACGTTAAAATTAAAATAGATTCAATAATCGAAAGTATTTATTAAGAATTGAACGAAAATAGAATTGATCCTAATTTGATTTTAATGATGACAAGTTAAATTGAAAATGAACTAAAATGAAACTTCGGTGAAACTGAATGCTTTTCAAATTGCCTCTTTATAATGTTACTGGCCACTAATGATGCCACATTAACGTTCTATGATGAAAGTAGATATTCGCAAAAGTTACAAGCGAAATTAATATCTACTTGCAAAGAAATCTTTACTGGCTGTATCAGTTACTAGCTGTGCCCCGCGGTTTCACCCGCGTTTTTCTCGTTTCCGTGGAAATACCGAGATAAAATATTGCCTATATTATAGCCTCCCTCAATAAATGGACTATTGAATATTTAAACAGTTTTCATATCAGATCAGTATTTCCCGAGATTACCGCGTTCATAACAAACAACCAAACTTTTCAGCTTTATAATATTAAGAAAAATATAGATTAAGTTAAATTGTATAAGTCGCAGGCAATAGTTGTCTGTCTGTTCGACATTCAGCCAGACACATAAGAATTACGACTACAGGCGGGAGTGTCCGTCTACTTTAAACCGGGTTAAAATATTATTTTAAAGTACTTCTGAGTAAATTATATTTTTCGTTTTATTTTCTTGTGGCAGAAGAATATATTGATTGTTTCCGCAACCTGATCTTGACAACGCGACATATAGTTGGCCGTGCGAAAAACAGTCTTGCCGTAAATCTAATCCTACATATTTAAATGTTTGCCCCTGTGATTTATTTATCGTTACGGCAAAAGATAATTTAATTGGGAATTGGACTCTTTTAAAATGAAAAGGTATCATTCATCATATCAAAGGAATCATTTGGAATCATTGGGATCCGAGGTATAAGTACTGTTTGACCAACCGCTGGACCAGTCAAAACTGTTGCAACGATCACGTTATTACGAAGAAATTTAACCTGAAGTCGAGTCCCGTTACATAAATTTGGTGGCTTAAGATTTCTAAGTAAAATAATTGGGGCACCAATTTTTAACTTGAGAGAATGTGGGGGGAGGCCACTCGGGTTTAAAGAATTAAGAAATTCCTGTGGATAATGGACTGCATCTTCTTGATCCATTACATTATCAATAGAAGTGTAGGTGACTATATCCCCTGGAAGTTTAGTTAAAATTAAATCGTTAATTTCGTCAACACTACTGTTTCTCGCCGCCAATATTGCTCGTTGACACATCCATTGATAATCTTTATTTTCTATTTCGACGATATCTGGGTAAACTTTTGATATTAAACTCTCAATGCTAGTCACTTTTTTTCCTAAATCTTGATCAATAGGTATTTTATTTTCAAAATGAGGTACTTTTCCGTCTCCAATTAAAAGTAACTTCAAAGGAAAATTTGTACTACCTCCCCCCAAATGTGCTCTCATGTTCGTAGATAGATTTAAGGTATGAACAAATTTCCATAATGGAGAACTTTTGAGGCAAGATTTTACAATGTCTGCTCTAGTTCCTCTTACTACTACTGGTAAAGTTTGCCGAAAATCCCCAGCAAACATGACAGTAATCCCACCCATGATTTTATCACAGCTTCTAATATCTCTAAGAGTCCTATCTAGAGCCTCCACGTGAGCTCTATGAATCATGGTACATTCATCCCAGATTATTAAAGAGACGTCTTGCAAAACTTTTCCTAAAGGGCCATTTTTACGAATAGAGCACACGCTATCTTTCTGTAACGAAACGGTTAGGGGCAGTTTAAAAGTGGAATGAGCTGTGCGTCCACCAGCTAATAAAGTTGCAGCGATTCCTGATGACGCTACTGCCAAAGCTAGTTTTCCCTGAGACCTTACTTTTGCTAATATCAAATTAGTAATGAAAGTTTTGCCGGTTCCGCCTGGAGCATCCAAAAAAAATATTTTTCCCTCATTGAAACGAACACTGTGCATAACACTATTGTATGCCATCACCTGGTCATTAACTAACTTAGGTTCATTTACAGTAATATACTCATTTAATTCATTTACATCGTATGGCTTCCGCAATGCTATTTCTAAAGGATCCAAATTATGGTGTGTGTTATTCCTTTTTGTTGCAGGAAGCCCAAAATCAGTTAATGATTTATCACAAATCTCATGAATCTTATCTTCAATTATGATAAGTCCATCATTGTATATGTCATCACTATATGCTAATGTCATATCCTGGGTCTCATTACGCATTCTGTATAATATATCTTGACACAAATCTTCCCGAAATTTGTTCCATAGCTGCAAGGGATCAGATGGTTGGCAAAATATGAGGATTATGGTAAATAATTCTCTTAATTTTGGAGCCGGCTCGGACATGACAGCATCTGACATAGTATTTTGCCAATGTTCATCTCCCTCCAGTAAACCTAATTTCTTGCAAGCTCCTTGATAAGTATTGAAAATAACACCATTTACTGTCCTTAGATGTTCAAATGACATTGGACCGCGAACATGATGCAGTAACATTCTTAAATAGTAACATTCAGTTTGTGTCGGATGAATGTTGTAGACACGACCTAAAGTTGAGTCTTTTTTTATACCGGGATATCCTTCAACATCTTGTCCACGTCTTCTTCTAGAAAATGAATTTCTTTCCCATACGTAATACTGGGGTACTTCGTGATATAAAAGGGTTTTGGCAAAATCGTCTCTTTTGCAAAGATCAAAGAACGCTGTAAGTGTCGTTGATGAAGGATTGTTGACGCGATCTTGAAGATTTTCATTATTATAAAAATAAACTCTTTGTCCATTTTCTAAATGAACTGCTAAATGAACTATTGCCGGAAAACGTTCATGAATCATAAATTGGAAAATTCTCCAGAGTGCTTCCGAGGAACTAATATAGCGACCATTTAAATATTTTTCTACTTCATCGTTATTATTTTGTAACGAAAATGTGGCTTGATCAGAACCTTTGTGGATATATTTACAGATGTACTTAATGGCTTTGACCGATTGGCAAAACTCTACGTTAATGTGTGCATTGAAACTTCGTGATAGCACAGGGTTATAGGGAACAACCCACCTATTATCCACCCTCATTTCTGTACATTTGACACGAATTATTGCGGTGTTTCCACCATTATCTGGTGAACGGCGCTTGTAGGTTGGGTAACCGTCATCCCCGGTTTGTGTTTCAGAAATAAACTGCCTGGGGTATTTTTTAGAGCAAACGTTTTCTTTCATACATGGTGACGCAGGATTGTGAAATCCGCAAGGCCCATGTATCATATTTTTTATGACAATGTTATAAAGCATTGGGTCTTGTTGTTTGTCAGGTATTTCAGCCGATATTATTGCATCTATGGAATCCGGTTGCACTTTGTTAGCCAGCCACAACAAAATGTGAGCGTGAGGTAAACCTCTTTTTTGCCATTCTACACTATAAACGAAGGCTTTCGATGGTCCAAATATATTTTTCTTCGTTAATAAGTCTATCATTTTTTTTAGTTTTAAATGAAATACTCTAGAAATCAAATCATGTCTGTCGTAAGAATTTTGATCGGGTAGTAACTCAATTTTTATTTCTGGCCATTCGGAGTTACATGTGAATGTTATAAAGAGATCTGGTCTTCCAAATTTCCTAACATAGATCATGGCATCTTGACTTTTTTCATTCATGTATCTAGGAGATCCTGTAAATGACGATGGCAATATAACGTGCTGGCCAACATTAGAAGCGTCTACATTGCCATCATTAACCACGGCATCTCTTAAATGAATGTACTCTTCTGCTCTTAATTTTTTTTGATTTCTTTTTATGAAGTCAAGCCTCTCAGAAATCATTTTTGCCGCCATATCAACACAGTATTGATTAAATAATCCTTTGAAATAATGTATGCTGTTAAAGTCATTTATTCTCACCATGAGTCTAAATGCATAAAACTGCATACATGATATAGTTTTAGATCTAGCAGCAGTATTTTGCTGTGGAATATTTATACAATATCCGTCATTTCCAAAGGGAAACAGTAAAGGATATTGAAGTGGGTCATAAGATCTATGTATTTCAGAAACTCGCTGAAGGCGCCCGTCTCTGGTATTTAACACTATATCTCGGGGACCTTTGTCTTCATCTATTAAAAGAACAGCTACTTCATCTACCATGGGCGCGTTATATCGACCTCGATGTTCATTAGGAGGTTTCACATCAGCATGAATGATAAGTTTAAAATCATTCGTTGGTCTGTTTTCGAGATTATATTTAAAACTTTGAATATAAGTATTGTGATCGTGAAGATATGTTTGGAGAGCGTCGATAAGATCGGTTTTTAACGTTGGGTTTAAATTTGAGCGTAAAGATACCTGATCTGTATGGGAAATAAAATATATTTGCAAAAATTCGGGTTGTGCGCCTTCAGGTGGAAGTAAATTACCGATTAGATGGTAAACTTGCCCCTGGACTTTAAAAGTGGGCATAAATTTTCCTTCACGAATTTCTTTGGCACCAAATGAAGTCATCTGAAACAGAGTATTATATTGTCTAGAGTGATTTAAGAAATGCTTAGAAGATGGATGTGAGCCTGATATTAGATCTTTAAGAATTGACGTTGGTGCTGGAATTTTAGGAATATTTACTTTGCCACCACTACAACACAGTCCAGGAGCTTCAGCCGGCCATTTTTTTGCTTGACATGAATTACATATTTTATTCATTCTGCAAATATTAGTACCATTTAGCTCAGCATAGTCAAGGGTATAATCATAAGCAAATGCTGAATTCAATAAATTATATTGCCTGCGAGTTCTGTTCCCTGCTGTTCGTGCATTTTGCTGTGCTAATCGATGGGAACGTTCAGCACTTGATTCCCGTTCCCGGTTTGCCAAAGTGCGGGAATTCTGTTTAGCTAAACGTTGAGAACGTTCAGCGCTTGATTCCCGCTCGCGATTTGCCGAAGTTCGGGAATTTTGTGCGGCTAAACGTTGAGAACGTTCAGCACTTGATTCCCGTTGTCGATTCGCCGAAGTACGGATATTTTGTGAGACTAACCGCTGCGAACGTTCAACACTCGATTCCCTAAAACGGTTTTGTTCACTGATCGCTCGTTGAGTAGCCAACCTGTGCAGATTTTCTTCGGGTGTTTCATTGCTGCGTAGAAGTCGCAATCGCTTTGCAGTAGCAGTCTGCCTAGAAAGCTGAGTTCTTTTTCTAGGCATAATAGTAAAGAGATAAAAGAAAAACCGTATAAAATTAAAACTTAATTAAAATAAACTGAAACGTAGTAATCAGGTAAAAGAAACGTAAGGTGAGTAATTATTAAAAGTCGCATGAAATATGTCAAAGGAACGATCGTAAATGACTTCAAAAAACGCAACGCTGCATTCAACCGTTCCGTAGGGAGCCGACCACGCGTCTGAGCCGCGCGGCATGGTACCTTGTAAACCAAAACACGCGGGCGGCGCGGCGGGGGGAGGGGGGAGAGCGACAGGCGGCCAGCAAGCGCGGCCTCCTCGTCTCGCCCGCCGCCGCGCCGCCGTCGTCTTGCTTACATCAAGCGCGCGTGGATTTCCTTAGCAGAGTTATTTTAGAAATGTATTTATTATACTCTTCAAAGATCTTACTTACTATATTTCGAAAAAGATTGTTACAGGATTTTTATGTTGATAAAAAACTCTATGGTCCATAACTCATTAATAGGTACCAACTCTTAACATCTTACACACGTGATAACTTTTAAACGAAATATCCGATTGAGATGAAACAAAAAGTATTTTACTTCTACATAAATACTCTTGATAACATAATGCTTAATTTCGATAAAGATTAATATTACGATACATATTTCACGTAGTTTTTTTTTCTTCAGACGATTTAATAATTAATTTGAACACAAAATCGGTTATTGTGATTAAACCATGATAGCTAGATACATGTTCTCGCGGACTTTTTTGTAGGTCTTAATGGGATCTACAAACCCATAGTACATCATTTTGTTTTATTGTCAATAGTTTTTGCAGCGCACGCAAAAATAGGTTTTCGATTTTACACCTTGTGTTACAAAATAGCAATTTTATTACGGATCCCTAATTTTGAAAAAAGAAAACATAGCCTATAGCCTTCCTCGATAAATGGACTACCCAACACTGAAAGAATCATTCAAATCGGACCAGTAGTTCCAGAGATTAGCGCGTTTAAACAAACAAACAAACAAACACTGCAGCTTTATAATATTAGTATAGATTTATGTAGATTTTTATCTTTGGTTATGTTTACTTTTTTTTTATAGAATTAGGGTGATAAAAGAGCACACAGTCCGCCTGATGGTAAGTGGTTGCCGTGACCCATAGACATCTACATCTATCCTCGTTTGCGAATCAAAATGCAGATGCGTTGTCAGCTTTGAGGACTAAGATGGAATGCCTCTTTACGAGTAAAAAGGCTCTCCGGTTCTCTACACTCACCATACGAAACAGCAGCATTAAGCTGCTATTTTACGCTGCTATTCTGTGAGAGCGTGGTCCTTTCCCGGTCGAGCTGAGCCATTCGTGCTACAACTATACCAGTAATATACCTGCAGCATGGCTCTACCACGTATTTAAACTGAATTAAAAAACTGGCCAAGTGCCAGTTTTATTTTTATTGTTTTTTTTATAGGATAGGGTGACAAACGAGCACACAGTCCACCTGATGGTAAGTGGCCACTGCGACCCATAGAATCTACATCTATCCTCAATAAAGACTCGAGATTCAGATGCGTTGTCACCCGTGAGGACTAAGATGGAATGCCTCTTTGCCAGTAAAAAGGGTGTCCGGTTCTCTACACTCACCATACGAAACACAGCAGCGTTAAGCTGCTATTTTACGCTGGTTTTCTGTGAGAGCGTGGTCCTTTCCCGGTCGAGCTGACCCATTCGTGCTACAACTATACCACTAATATTGCTGCAGCATGGCTCTACCACGTGTTTGTTTTATAACGGCAACAGAAATACACATACTGTGAAAATTTCAACTATCTACTAATAGGTAGATAGTTAAAAACTTCGTCGGCTATTTTGCATCTCTCCTAGATTCATATATAGGGCTAGAATTTCCTTTTTCAGAATTTATACGGCATCACCCCTGAAATATAACCTATTTATTAAAAAAAAAAAGATTAATCAAAATCGGTTCACAGTCTACAAAGATATCGCATAACATACCACAATAAAATGCCATCTTTTTTTTAAATCAGCTAAAAAGAATCTTATTTTTACGTTTGATCAACCAATAAGTTATTTCTTATAATTATAAAAATATTACTACTGTGTTTGATTAACAACAATATTCGTATGAAAGCTTCAATATGAAAGGAATAACAACGAAGACATAAATCTTGGTAAAAGTATTTTATAGAAATTTTTATTTTCAACATTTGAAAGAAATTAAATTATATATTTTTCGTCAATATGAATATCTCTCTCATATATTTTTTTCGTGACACTTTTTTTCCTTTTAGCCTAGATTATTTGAACTTTGATCACGTTTACGAAATTACGAGCTATTGTCATAGAACGTATTATTCAATAGAAAAGAATAGAACGGGAAAAAAACATTTTTATTGTCGCAAACGTATAAGTAAAACAAAGGCATAAGAAAATGCTTTATGTCGAATTACATTTGACTCAGCATACGAGAAATATTTATTCTTGTATGGTACAGGAATGGCTAAAACTAATAAGCCAATGTACTATAATGGAAACATAGTAAGGAGTCATTCAGATATGAAAGTATTAATAATAATTTAAAATTAAAAATTTTGTACAACCGACTTCAATATAAATTATTAAGAATAACTCAAAAACTATTGGTCAAACCGTGATCAAATTTATATGGGATTTTTCCAGCTTTCTAATAAAAAAAAATCATCGAAATCGGTTCACCCAGCAAAAAGTTATGAGACACAGATAAAAAAACATACAGTCGAATTGAGTACCGGCTCCTTTTTGAAGTCGGTAGAAAAAACTGCAGTTGCTCTCTCGTCTGCCAAACTTTTCAATTATGGCAAATTTCCCCTTTATCATGCCTATCTATATACCTATGTTCAGCAGTGGACCTTTGATAGATTGTAAAATATTGTTAATGAAAACAAATAAAAATCAGTGAATGGAGACTTCTCTGTCTTCGATTCGTTCAAGAAAATTAAACGTCGCAAATGAATTTATTGTTTACATTTGTTCAATTGAAACTTGAGGGTTTGTGTTCTTTGCTACTTGGTATTTGTCAACATAAGGTGTTACGAAACATCGTGGCGTGGAAGTGGAAATATATGAACTTGCTCGATCTTCCCCCCACGACAGTCTCGCTCGCTCGCTATGGCGGCCCCACGCTCATCGACGCGCGCTAAATTCAAAGACGCGATACAGACGTTGAAAATTCGAATTTGACTTTATCAGAGACTTGACATCTATGACTGAATTTTGACTGACTTGTGACAGTGACAGTACTAAGACAGTGAGACAGACAGACAGTGACTTGACCTGACTTGGATTTATCGTAAATTGACTGACAGTTTTTTTCTGGAGGCGGCAAAACCAAGTTTGTATAATTTTTTTATTAGAATAAAAAAAATATGTAAGGGTGGTGGATTAGATCTAAGGGTGACAAACGAAAACACAGAGAACAAATATTTTCATCGTATTTCGTTGTCACTGCTGAGAACTAAGATGGAATGCCCCGTAGCCAGTAAAATAAGTTTTGATATTTCACCGTAGAAAACAAAGCAGTATAATGCGCCTATTTCTCGCCGGTGTTCTGTAAGGGTTAGATCCCTCCCAGGTTAAGCTGAACCATTCGGGCTGCAGTCATATTGTTCAGTGTGGCTCTACCAAGTCTACCTCATGTGTCTGTAATTATTTCTTTTAACTTGTTTAATAAAATACAACATGCTTCATTTTAAAGCATTAGACATTAAAGTAAAATAAATACAATATTATATAAATATTATAATATAGTATCATCATCACAAAGATATAGTCATTTGTTAAATTCATTTCTTTCAAGATTTTCTTAACATACATTTTGGTTTTAAAGGAATTATGCATGTATTAAATTTATGAAAAATATATAACTTGCCCAACTTTATTCTTTTATTGAATGGAAATCGCCAATTTTTTTTATTAAATTGCTTTCTGTATTTCGGCCCTTAGCACAACTCGATACGATAGAAAAGTCATGCTCAGGACATTTCACTTTAGTCTTCTTTGTGTTAAGTTGGTTGCAGTCGCTGGTATCCATGTCAATTCACCAAATATTGTCTATATTTCCTTATGTGTGATCTTATCTTTATTTTGTTGTAATATCTATCAAAAGAAAACCTATATTAACCTACTTTTCTACCGACTTCAAAAAAGTACTCAATTCGACTGTATGTTTTTTTTATGTGTGTTTTATATCATAACTTTTTTCTACGTGAACCAATTTCAATGATTCTTTTTTACCTGAAAGCTGGTGTTTCTCATGTCATCGCATATAAATTTGATCAAGATTCGACCAATACTTTTTGAGTTATCCTTAATAATATATATTGAAGATGGTTGTTCAAAATTTTTAATTTTTAATAATTTCTAAATCATTGATCCCGAGTTAATTAACCGCTTAAGTTTATTAACGATATTAAAATCAATCTTCATATACAAATATGAAAAAAAGCAAAAAGAAAACCTGATCGATCTTTGAATATTCATACCAAATATAAATAGTCCATACCAATATCGTATCGGCATCGGATGCATCCCTAATTTCAATCAATATTTATGTATAAAATAGAAATAAAAATTTAAAAATTCCCTTCACGTTTGACATTGCTGATTAGTCATTCTCAAATAACTTTCCATAAGTATTATGTAATAATCTATATTAAATAAAAATTATTCAATTCTATTCCAATATTAAATATGTCTAGCCCGCAGACCAACAAAGAAATATACACCGAGCGTTGCTTCATCGCGCAAGTGATGCCGAAATTATGCTCAACTTCTTGACACGCACTCACGCACACATCTTTATTTTTTCTTTATTTAAGTATCAGCCCATAAAAGTTCACAAGTTCAGTAGGACTTCTAAAACCATATTGTTGGTTGCAAATGATTTTAGATGCACTTATGTACGTGAGTGCGTATTCTACATTGAGTTACGTTAGTTGAGGGTTTTTGCGTCACTTGAAACGTAGTAATCCCTCCGCCTTTCTTTCTTGATTAGTCTGAGGTCTAGCTGTAAATACTTCGAATCGTGAGGACAATGGGTGACTGTCCAAAAACAAATAAAAGTTGAAGATTACTCCTTTACGAACCTTTTATAATTTGTCTTATCGTAGTGGTCGTGACGTTTTATTAACCAATATTTTTTAGATCGGTTTGATGCACTATCCTTGCAAAGAGGTGTTGCATCTCAGCATTTTCTATAACATACCACGGGAAATGCTTCAAGGAATTATTAATTGACTGCAGCCGCTAAATTCCTACCATATTTAGGAGTTTACCGGTCGCTGACGGTTTTTCCTGGGCAGATTTTTAGTTAGTGAACCACAAAAAAGGGCGTACTACTTTCTAGCGACTAGTTTCTGCCTTCGTAGAAACAGAAACGCATTTATATTTATGCATGTAATTTTTATAATCCCAAAGTGTTTCTGGTTTTCCCTTGATGTTAATCTAGAATTTGGTCTATCTGTGTGGCAAACATCCAAATTCGTTTTATTGCGAATGGATAACGGACGTTGCGGTGTTCCTGTGTAGTGGCGGTGTGAGAATATTTACTACGCCATATCATCCCGTGAGTAAGAGACAATAGAGAGAAACTGAAACAGGGGATGGGCAGCAACATCTTCCAGACAACAACTCAAAATAATAAAAATAACTGCGGTTGCCAATCCGCTTACATAACGTGGCAACTATTTCCTTTATGAGGCAACCTATGTTTAGCAGTGGACTTTTGATAGGACGTAATGGATTTCTTATATCTACGCGAAAACTACACATTGAATAAAATTACTTTTACGGATTCTATCACGTTTAATTAACTTATTTTTATTCATTCCCGACGTTTCGAGTGCTTTACAGCACCCATGGTCACGGGGGACTGAGGTGATTGAGGTCCCGATGTCAGAGTTAACCCGGAGTACCTTCAGCTTTTTTAATTATTAATTTTGGTCCGATCTACGCAGAATGAACTTACTGTATCTTGAATTCTTGCAGTGGTATGCTTGGGTTTAGTTTCAATTTTATTAATTACGGGATCCCAAGCAGGTGGTAGTATCCAGCCTCCCTCTATTGAAGTCAGGATGTTTTTTTTTTAATTTCAATAGCCTCACGTATCATCCTGCCAAGGATGTAAAGTGGGAGTGATCCGTAAAAGGAGTTTTATTTAATCCTCACTAACGTTAAAATGTATTATGTTAGAGTATGGATAAAATAACCTTTTTTTGCTGGCCATATGAGGCAGCTCTAAATCGCTCAGTGAACTTATGGAGAGTGCTACGGTCGAAATTTCTCTGCGTGAACTTCGTAATGAGAATGTCCGCAGTAGAGCCAGAGTAACCGACATCTCCATCGAATCAATAAGCTAAAATAGCAAAGAACTGGCTCTGTAGCTGTAAGAACCAACAACCAATGGGGAAAAAAGTTTTTCAAGCAGCAGCCTCGTACCGGTAAGCGAGGTGTAGGTTGTCCCCCCCCCCCCCCCCCTTGATGGAATAACAACCTGGTAACCGTGACATTTCTTGGGAGAGGTCTATGGTCAGCAGGGGCCTTTTTTACCCTTTCTCGCATGAAAATCAAGTAAATAATATCTCCGGCTACTTCCCGCATATAAATGTAAATATACACTTATCGATTCGCGGAGAGAGCGAGCCGGTCCCAGCGAAAGTGAAATTTCACTTTCACCGCAGGTCATGGGCGGTGTTATACATCTGGCTATAATTTCTGACTATTTATGGCATTCCAAGTCGTTTAAATAATAATACCCCGATACATATTTGTTTTTATATTAACATCTTTGACAGCCGTCATAATTAATGCGAATATGCAAAGTTTTGTTTTACATATATAGTAAAAGGCTGACAAAAGAGAACACAGTCCCTATTATGTTAAGTAGATGCAGTGGCCTATAGATATCCACTTCTATTCTCGATTAAAAATCAAAATCCAGTTAGGTACGTTGTCACCTCTGAGGATTAAGATGGATTGCGTAGTTTCCAGTAAAAGGGGTTTCCGGTACTCTACAGTCACCATACGAAACACAACGGCATTAAGCTCCTATGTCACGAACGTATTCGGAGAGCGCGGTCCTTCGTACGAGCCGACCCATTCGTGATATAACCTATAGCTGCAGCGGGGCTCTGCCACGTTTAAATGGCCGGCGTTAAACACTATAGACTGGGTTGTAGTACGTAGTACTATTATTTATTCTGTGGTTGTAGGAGGTCTTTTCTATCTAATTGTCCGTCTGGGTTGACACCATGCTCTTACCTATTTCTGCCGCCAATGACTATCTACGACTTTTTCTGCCACCAGGGCGGCGCCACTAGAAAGTGAGGTATAATCTTTGACAGATTTCATAGTAGGGAAGTTAATTTAGTAAAGTAAAGTTTAGTTTTAGTAAAATACCTATATTGCTTTTCTTTCTGTACTTTTAGCTATATTTTATATTAATAACATTAAAAATAAATAAACCAAACCACAGATATTCATAAAAGTAGAAAAATTAAAAAAAGTTAAAAATGTGCAAAAAATTAAAGAGCAAACCACTGAGGCATTGTTTAGTGTATTAATATAATACTCTAGAAAGTGATAAACTTTATTGAAAACGAACTTCTCAATCAAATTACATTGTGTAACAAAAAAATTACCTCAGTGTCAACTAGCGACATCTGGTGAGCAAAAAATTATTAGCCCTCATTAGCAGTACCTGCACTGGTGTGTTCTACGCTGAAGAGTAAAGAAAGTCAGTGTAATAACAGGCTGTGAGACTTCTTAGTTCTCGGGGACGACACCGCATCTGTAGCATAATATGTGAATTATGCTCAAATTGTTTTTTATTTATTTATATACACCTTCCTCTTCACAATTACAGCCATCATTGAACATAGGCCTCCCCTCCCTTATCTCATCGGGGGATTTTTCTTAAGTTACAACCGCAGTTTCTTTTTTAGTTATTAGGAAGACGCTGCTATGTACCCATTTCTTCGTTTGTTTCTTTTACGACACCCACGCGCCACGGCCCGGTATAGGGTATTGGGTACACGTACTAATACATATTACACACTAAGAATTACTTAAATTGTTCATGAACAAACACACAAACCCGGAACAAATATTAGTAGGGCATACAAATATTTAAATTGTTCGGGAATGGAACCCACGCCCCTTATCGCCGCAGACAAACGCTTAACCACGGCGCCACCGAGTTGAATTTGTAATAGGGTACCTACTCACATACTCTACATATATAAAGAATAAATTATAGTAATACGGATTTTTATTGAAAATAGTTGAATTGTATTGAAACTACATTAAAAACGTTGTACATGGTAGTCACACTGCAGCGTGTTACTTCATGATATCTATTCAAATAGTGAAGTTAAGCTAAGTTTAAAAAACAAAACACTAGTGTACTTACATTCGTATTATCCTTCAATATATATATTTTTTTTTATCTTTACGCACAATCCCTGACGGGGTAGCCAGAGAGAACAGATCGCCAAGTGTCACGATCCTTACATACCTCTTTCGCTTCTTTCAGATTCATTATCTTCTTCATACATGCACGTCTAGGTATCCGAGTACTCTTGACCCTCCCCTCTTCGAGCAATTTGCTCACATGGTCTTCGAAAGTTAGTCTCGGTCTACCTCGACACCTTTTAATATTTACTTTCGCGCTATATATTTTCTTCACCATTCGGTCTTCACTCATTCGCTCAACGTGCCCAAACCATCGAAGCATGCCCTTATCAATTTTTGTGATAAGGTCATCTTTCAAACCTGCCATATTGCGAATCTCTTCGTTCAATATATTAAATCTGTTTTTATCAGTCGGTAAAGTTATTAACAATGGTGTTACATAAAAATTATACTAACGATATAATGTATTAAGTGTCACAAAAATTGTCAAATCTCTTTTCACTAGTGGCATAGAATTTAACAACAATTAATTGGTGGGTTCTGAATTTACGACTCGCGACTAACCAGGTACTATGACCACTTAACGACATGGTCATAATTTACAATATTTAGAAAGTAACAAAGAAATAGGTTTATTTAGTTCATAAAATATAACATTTGAAAACAAACAATTTAACATAACTGTACTTTCACAACCGATTAAAGATTTAAAATAACATGCACCAAAATGGTTTCCAGTCACGAACTGAATTTAGACAACAATTAGTGACGCTGACTTTCAGTAGGGCCAGTAGTGAGTAATAACAAATAAAAATAATAAATTATTAACTACTACTACTACAACTACGTAACGAGATAAAAAATGAATTGAAATTATTCTCTCTTGACAACTGTCTGTGTTTTAAATTAATAAATATTTTTTTACAGTGGCAACGATGGAAACAGCCCGGAAGGTAGAACAGAGGAACCAAACTTTCCGAACGCAAGCGCTCTGCGCCAATCACCATTACTGCAGCAGTGTCCGCATCGAAACGCGCCAAAATGTCCGCCAGCTTCCAAACGGTAATTTATTCTTAGCTGTTATAAATTTTAGTTGCTGTTTTGATTAGACGTATGCCTGATCTAGACCCAGCCAGAGACATCTGCGAAAAAACAATTTGTCTATTACCATGCATGGCAGCGTAAGAAGAATCCATCACCCCATTTCGTCACAACTTCTTCGTCATCATCAGTACGTAATAGTCAACTTCCGGACGTTAACTTTTCCCGTTGTGGGGGAAATTTGCCACTTAAAAGTGAGGTATAATATTAGACAGATTACATAGCGGGGAAATTAATTTGTTCGGAAAATGTAAAGGTTAAGGTTTCTTTCTGTACTATTATCTCTATTTTATATTAATAATATTAAAAATAAATAAAACCCCCACCGATATTCATAAAAGTAGAAAGATTAAGAAAAATTAAAAATGTGCAAAAAATTATAGGGAAAACCACTGAGGCATTGTTTTGTGTATTTAATATAATACTCTAGAAACTGATAAACTTTTATTAAAAACTAACTACTCAATTAAATGAGATATGTGCAAAAAACTTTACCTCAGTGTCAACTAGCGACATCTGGTGAGCAGAAAATTATCAGCCCTCATTGCCACGTTTGGCAGAAGGTTGTCTAGAAGAAGTCGCTTTAAGCGATAAGACCGCCAATTGTACTACCTTTTAATATTTTGTAAATTTTTTTCTCTCTTTTTGTATTTTGGTGTTAGCGTTCTCTATCAATCTATTAATTGGTAATCGCAGTACCTACCAGTCGTCTCCAACATTGATGCTGCTCCCCTCGCCGGTCTGGGTATTTCACGTCTACCGTGAAAGAGGATGAAAGTTATACCCACATCTAACGCAAGCCATGAGATCTTTCAATCAATTTTCCATAGTCTTCTTCTTCGTCAGCTCATAGAAGTCCACTGCTGGACATCGGCCTCTAACGTTGTAGTGAGACTTTGCCTTAATTTTAGGCGGATCGACAGCATCAGAAATCTCGTACCTTTGACTTTTTGACTCTTCGCCGTTATAGATACTTATCTGGCGTAAACCTGATGGTATACCGGCATTTGTGAGAAGGCAAAATATCTTTATACGTGGTAGAGTCATGCTGCAGCTATATTAGTAGTATAGTTATAGCACGAATGGGTCGGCTCGACCGGGGAAGGACCACGCTCTCACAGAATACCAGCGTAAAATAGCAGCTTAACACTGCTGTGTTTCGTATAGTGCGTGTCTCTACACTCACCGGAGAACCTTTTTACTGGAAAAGAGGCATTCTGTCTTAGTCGTCACGGGTGACATCTCATCTGCGTTTTGATTCACAAACGAGGATAGATGTAGATGTCTATGGGCAACCTCTTACCATCAGGTGGAATGAGTGCTCGTTTGTCACACTAATTCTGTAAAAAAAATCTTTCTGGCATTTCCTTTATTCGCCTCTTGAGACCATCACACGGTAAACTTCCCATTGTCACCTCTTAAAAATAAATTCCAATAACCTTAGGATACTAATCAGTTAATATTTTTTCTATTAGATTTTTTGAATTGGATTGTAGTTTATATTTCAAATATTTTTAATATTAATGACAATACCATAGTACCAATAATTGGTGATGGAGCTGTCTTATTTGGGCAATATCTTATTTGTTGTATGGGAACCAAATGTTGGCTAGAGAAATTCGGTAGCAAATTATGGATTACGCTATTGCGGTAATTTTGTTGTTTATTTACAATATGAAACACAAGCGTATAGTTTGCTCAATTCGTTTCTTGGTTCTATTGTGGGTTTGTCAATTAATTCGTTTGTAGGACCGTCTGTTTGTTCGTTCGTAAGTTTGTCTGATTGACTAACTGAATGTTTTTATCCTGATTAGTTTCTTTCTAGATCTTCGTGACAGTTAAAAGTACAAATAATACATCATGAATTATTATTAAAAATACTTATTCCTCGCGAACGAAGTCGCGGTCACAACTAGTTAAATATGAGTGAAATTAAACGCGATAAAATCCGTAAAAAATATGTAGTTTTATTCAATACTGATCAGTTATATCCAGATTATACGAGAAGTAATTGTATTTTTGAATAAAAATCCTTGTTTTTTCAGATACCGCACACATGATGGTACTTGCAACAACTTAAGCCGTCCACAATGGGGCTCCACCTTGACACCCGTCCAGCGTTTCCTTCAGCCTTCTTATTCCGACGGCATACAAGCACCTCGGCGTTCGATCTTCGGGAGCAAACTACCCTCCGCCCGTGAGATAAGCTCCCTCGTACACGAAGACCAGAATGTCGAGCATCCTATCATCACGCATCTGTTGATGCAGTGGGGCCAGTTCCTGGATCATGATGTGACATCGTCTTCTCAGTCCCGAGGTTTTAATGGTTCAGTGCCAAGATGCTGTAAGGATGGTGGGAGGGACTTTATGCCGAAAGAGCTTATGGTGAGATTACAAGTATTTAATACTAGTGTTCTACTAGCCAATGCCAGTGGTGGAAATGGATCTGATTATGGTCCTTCACTGCTGGCCGTACGAGGAAGGTCAAGCTCCCTCAGCGAGTTATGGAGAGGGCTATGCTCGAAGTGTCTCCGCGTTATAGACTTAAAAATGAGAATATCCACAGTAGAACCAGATTAACCGTCACCTCCTTGAGGGAGGACTATGCTCAGTTCACAAGTGTGATGATTCTAGTCAGTAGAACACATTTGTGAAGGGTAATGATGAAATGATGAAGATTCTACTAGGTCGTAGGGCTAGTGGCGCAGCATGGGAGTGGCGGAGAGCCATGACCCAGGGAGCCAGATTTTAGGTGGTGGCATGTTGAGAAAGAAAGGTTAGCCCAAACTAACTTTTTAAAAAATGCCAGTAAAATCTCAAAAATTTTGAAAAATAACTCTTACTGAATACATATGATTAAAATATAACGACAACTGTTTAATTGGCAGTTCTGAAAATAGAGATAATAATTTACAGCCATACATATTTGCCAAGGGTAGAGATAAATATGTTAGGGTGACAAACGAGCACACAGTCCACCTAATAGTATGTGGATACTGTGGCCCACAGACATCTACATTTATCCTCGATACAGAATCAAAATGCATATGCATTGCACCCCTAAAGACTAAGTATCACTCGTATCCAGTAAAAATGGTTTCCGGTTCTCTACACTCACCACACGAAGCACAGCAAAATTAAGCTGCTATTTTACGCTGCTATTCTGTGAGAGCATGGTCCTTCCCCGGTCGAGCCGACACATTCGTGCTACAACCAAAATATGCTGCAGCTCTGCCACGTCTTCACACTTGGCAGGCTAATATATGATAGTAGGGTACTACGTCTTTACTTAGGTGTTATGTAAATGGTAAAGAGATACCGCTATCTATCGGAAGTTATAAAATCTTCTTAGCATTGCCCATCCCATCGTCTTTTACGACACGCACGGGACGAAATAGGATGATAGATTATTTCGCGCCGCCAATACTTCCTTCGCTCTTTGGCATATGACTATAAAACTCTATTTGAAACTCAGAAGAGCTAGAACCCAGAGCCGTAAAGCCAGTTTTATAAAAAAAAGAACCCTATTTGTTAGTTTCTATAAAAGCACTTATAAGCTTTCTTACTTCGTTATAGTCCTTGCAATTCAGGAAGTCGAGCGGACTTTACTTGTAGTTGAACATGTACATGCACATTGCGATAGTATGCGTGTCTGACCTAACAATCAGTTGCTAGCGTGCCGTCGCTAACCATCTTAGATTAAAATGGTCTAAGCCAACCATACCCGCTTTTGGTCTCACGCACACTTTAACACGTATACAGATAAGCATTTACCACAAGTAAAGCCCGCTAGATTTCATGAATTGTAGAAACTATAATAAGTAAAGGTTCAGATTGAACAAAGGAACTCAGCCCTACTGTGGTAAACAGGTGTAGTGGTAATACTAAAGCCATTTACGTTAGATAAAGAATCTAGATAATAAATACTCGCGTAGAGAACTCCCATCAATGCCTTCCAATCAACCGTAGCATCCGGAGTGCCTGCCTATCGCGGTCCCGGCGTCGGATCCGTTCTACGGGCCGCGAGGAGTCCGATGCTTGGACTTCGTGCGCTCGTCTCCAGCACCGCGGGACGACTGCGCGCTGGGATGGCGCGAACAAATCAACCAGGTGTCCGCGTACATCGACGCGTCACCACTCTATGGCAGCTCAGCGAGGCAGTCCGACAAACTTAGGCTATTTAGGAATGGTAAGTTTGCAACTGTCTCGCCACGGGACTATCAATTTTCAAATCATACACAATATGCACTTATATGTGTAAAGTCTACTGCTGGACTTAAGCCTTTCTCGTTGTAGCGAGGATTTACTTTAATCGTCACGCTTATAGGTGGATTAACTATCTCAATACTTGGTCTTTTCGGTCAGCTCAGTAGGACAGCATGTTACAATACGAGCGCGTGTGATTGGAACACGTTCACCGATATTGTAATTGATTATAATTATAGACTGACTAGCTTGACGCAGGTGTGTGGGGCAGGCATGTCGCTGTATGGGTGCGTAGATTTGAAATAAAATAGATATTTTTTTATTCAGTATAGATAACAAACAATACTTATTGAAAGTCACTTATGTTTAATTTACCACTGGTTCGGAAAATAACTCTGTCCTAGGAAGAACCTGCAAGAAACCCAGCGGGATTGTAACAAGTCCTCTCGTACTGTTGGAGATTATTGTGTAGAGTGGCTGACGTGATGTGGGTGTGTGTGACAGGCATGTTGCAGTACGGGCGCGTGGTGCAGCGCAGGCCCGTGCTGCCGGCGGGGCGGCGCGACGAGCTGTGCCGCGGCGGCGCGCTGTCCGCCGACTGCTTCAAGTCCGGCGACGGCCGCGTCAACGAGCACCCCGGCCTTGTCGCCGCGCACATCGTGTGGCTGCGACACCACAACAGGTTACCAGCTCACGCTTTCATCGCCATCACGTGGTAGATCATTTCGCACGTGGTAGCTACGCTGAAGCGTAATAACGTCCTCCAGACCAAATTTCGGTCACGGCGGACAGTCATAACGAAGACTAGTCATTTAAGAAGGATAATAGCACATGAGTAAAGAAACTGTACATTACTCATGTGATAATAGTACCTATACAAGTGTTCATACACTCGTTATAGTTTTATATTTACATTAAAGTCTATATAATTATTATACCGAATAATAAAAAATATATTTACATATTTTATAAAATAACATATGAAAATATCTATACAAATAAATAAAATTGAAGTGTCTGTATGTAATGTCAAAATAACAGCTTTTTACTATATGCATATCAAAGTATATACGGTACTTATTACAAAAACACAATTTTTAAAATTTTTGTCTGTCTGTTTGTATCGGCTAAACTCCGAAACGGCTGGACCGATTTCGACGGAACTCACTGGTAGATAGCTGATGTTATAAGGAGTAACTTAGGCTACATATATTTTAGAAAAAGAATTAGGGTTCCGCGCAACATAATTAAAACCCAAAATTACACGCGGGCGAAGTCGCGGGGAACAGCTAGTATACAATATAGTTGTCTGTCTGCCTGTTTGTTCCGGCTAATCTCCGAAACGGCTGGACTGATTTTGACGGGACTTTCACTGGTAGATAGCTGATGTAATAAGGAGTAAGTTATGCTAATTTTGTTAGAAAAATAATTAGGGTTCCGCGCAAAAAAATTAAAATCTTAAATCACACGCGGGCGAAGTCGCGGGGGACAGCTAGTAAGAAATATTATATCAGAAGCGACTAACTATGGTAATCCATAGCTAGTCGCTCCTGATGTGAGGTGCCGTAATCGGCACCTCCTCAAATGAACACACTAACTAGTACATTTAAAAAAAAATTGTAAACTTAACGCTACGTCATAGAATGGCGCAAGAACTGGCGCACCTGAACCCGCATTGGAGCGACGAAAAAATCTATCAGGAGACGCGGAAGATCGTCGGCGCCATGGTTCAGCATATCACCTACAGAGAGTTCTTACCAATTGTTTTAGGTGATTATATAGTTAATTTTATTTATCTTATATACACAATTATGTATGTAGAGCGGACTCTACATCTACTTACAGGTCTACGAGTCTTTTCACGAGAGGAAACTATTGGTCGCTAAAACTTCCATTAAAATGTGTCAAAATATCCAAGAATTCTCTCTGAGCCATTGTCAAGTGCTGACTCAAATGGTGTATTATATAATGGTGGATTTAGTTGGTATATTGTATGTATACAAGTAATTTAATAAATTGTTTTGTGTTATTTGGTTATAAGGTACAATGGGATTAACATGTTTAAAATAAAGAAAGTGCCTAGTTAAAAAAAATGTCTAGTCAGTTAAAAAAATATCTATTTTAAAGTACTATACAAATAAATAGAGGTAGATGTAAAAAAATTACCAAAAGATAAACAAATATGATTTTTTAAATAGAATAAGGGTGACAAACGAGTACACAGGCCACTTGTTGGTAAGGGGATGTTGTGGCCCATAGATATCTACATCTATCCTCGATTACGAATCAAGATGCAGAAATGCTTTGTAACCCGTGAAGACTAAGATACAACGATCCTTAGGCACAGAATAAATAATAATACAATTAGCTTAGGTTATAACATATTTAAGAAGATCGTGGGTAACAACTCGTATATGTTATGTTAATATACACCTACTACTTACTATTTCCCTATACCTATATAATATGCCTATTTAAAAAAAAAAAAAACATAACATCGCTTCACAATTGGCGTAGATATCGCGTAACATACGGATACATACCTCCTCCTTTTTTGGAGTTCGAAATTTTCGAATTTCGAATTCCAAATTACGAAAGAAGTCTATTTTCTAGCTTGCCCGTACTGTTACAATACAAGTAAGTAGTACAAAATAGCATTTGAGTAAAAAGTGTGGATATTTCATCTTACATCCACTTTGTTTCGTTATAGTCTAAAATAAACCTGCTAATACTAGGGTCGGAGGTGATGCGCCTGTTCGAACTGGATCTATTGGAAAAAGGATACTACAAAGATTACAACCCGAAAATCAACCCCAACCCGGCGAGCTCGTTCGGTTCAGCCGCGTTCCGGTTCGGCCACAGCCTGGTCCAGCCGTCCATGGTCCGATTCGACCGGTTTCATAGGCCTATGAGTAACAGTGAGTATACATATTCATTTATTCAATACAGCTTATCAAATGTCCAACACTCAATAAAATTAGTTATTCAATGAGTTCTTTTTATTTAGAAGTTAGTTGTCTATGAACAGTGTAAAGAGTCCACTTGATCTGACTGTCACTTAATTGCACTTTTATTATATTTAAAAAAAAACAACGAAACTTTCTTAGATGGCGCAACTATAACATGAGAAGAAGTCATGTCAACAATATTCTGGTGTAAACAAGTTTTTTTTTATTTATTACTTGTCACCGCCATCTTGTAAGCCATGTGGAGGTGCCGTAAGGCAATTCATCAACCCCATTTCGTACCGTTTTAAGAAGAATGACAGAAAGTCCTCTTGGCCTTTGAAAGGTCACGATATACAATCTTGTCTTTACCAGGTTTCCAATACCCGGACCGAAAAGGGGGAACAGCTTTAAAGATGTGACATCACAGAAACAGAGGAACCTCATTTTAAAACGATATTAGATCACAAAACATGTTGACGTTCATTATCATCATCATTGCAGCCCTTCACAATTCCAGTACTGAACATAGGCCTTCCCCAAGGAATGCCACAAAGCACAAATAATTCCTGAGCCATCTGCATCCATTGACTTCCTGCATATTTTACCAGGTCGTCACTCCATCTAGTATGTTGACGTTTGATTAAAGAAATTATAATTTATTATGCAGAAAAATAAAGAGGTTTTATTTCTTTTCATCTGTATCACTGTCGCTTAAACAATATAATGTAATACATGTATATATGTAATACAGAGTTGTTTAAGCGAGACGTAGAAGTCTATTACCGGAGACGCATAAAATTTAATGTGACCCTATGACCCTATGAACCATTTTCCAAAAGTACTTAACCCACACGTGTTTTAATTACAATAGCTTTGTAATTTCTGTGTTTTCTAGACGTTTCCCTACACGATGAGATAACAAACCCATCAAACATCTGGAGCATGGGCGCTGTGGACCGGCTGCTAATCGGCATGATCAACCAGCCCATACAGAAACGCGACGAGTTCATCACAGAGGAACTCACCAACCATCTGTTCCAAACTCCTCACTTCGACTTCGGGATGGACTTGGCCGCCATAAACATACAAAGGGGAAGGGACCACGGTGTGCCTCCGTACACCACCTGGAGGGAACCATGCGGTCTGTCGGCTATACAGGACTTCGATGACTTGGTCAGAGTGATGCCGATGAGGCTTGTGAGGAAACTGAAGAAATTGTACAGGTGAATTTATTTTGACCTTAGACTGATATACTACGTCCACTTAAAGAGGATATGGGAATGCAGGTACAGCTGCAGTCAACTTTAAACAAAGAAGACTACAGATTCTTTAGCTCTAAGGCTTAAGCTGGGATCAGTCTCAGCCTGTACTTATGCTGGCTTTTTGTGTGTTTTGAAACTTAGACCAAATACGTGGTAGGAGCCAATGAGCGAAAAATTGCAATTACCAATTTGGGGATCAAACGTGATCAGTTTATTTACTGGGAAAATAACTAAAATTAAAAAAAAATTCAAAACCCCCTAAACAAAAAGAGCTCGATAAGGCACTTTTCAAACAATTTTTTTTATCAAAATTGGTTCATACGTTCAGGAGCTATGATACCAAAGGCAGACACACAGATACACACTACAAACATATAATACCCCCCTATTTTTGTCATGGCAACTAAGAGCTAAAGCTTATCCTCTAAATTATAACGGATCTCAATAAACAAATAGAGTACATAAAAACATAAAGTATATGAAAACGCATTCTATTTTAATTATTACATTTTGTTCCAGGCACATAGACGACATAGATCTTTTCACTGGAGGTATGGGCGAAAGACCGGTTATAGGAGGTTTGGTGGGTCCAACGTTTGCCTGTATCATTGCGCAACAGTTCTCAAATCTGCGTAAAGGCGATCGATTCTGGTGAGAAGTGCATTATTGATATACAATTAGAAACTCTTGGAATTTACTCTGAGATATAGGAACTGATTTCACATCTGTCACTACTTACGTATCGGTATCGTTCTATAAGAAGTTTTTTTAAGTGGTAGAGCCACGCTGCAGCTATGCTAGCTAAACATAGCTGCAGCTCGAATGGTCAGTTCGATCGAAGTAGGATCACGCTGTCACAGAATACCAGCGTGAAATAGAATAATGCTGATGTTTCGTATGGTGAATGTATAGAACCAGAGAAAAGGGTCTACTGGAAACAAGGTAATAACATCTTAGTCCTCAGGGGTGGAAACGCGTCGGCATTTAATTCTTCGAGGATAGATCTATGGGCCATAGCTTCCACTTACCATCAAATAAGTGGACTATGTGCTCGTTTGTCACTCTTATTCAATAAAAAAAGCATATTAATTCATTCCATTTATGCTATGAATTAATGTAAAACTCATAATTTTATACAATGTTTTAATGACAGTATCGAGTCATAGTCGATACTGTCAGAACAATAACTCGATACTATCAGAAAAAGTTTACAAAAGCGTCTTTGAGAGAATTTGCAGTGATTACAGCGTTTGGCAGAAAAATTTGCTACAGGAGATTGGATATCTTCGACGCGACCTAAATTGCAAAATATGTATGTACAGAAGGGGCGAAACGCAGTAAAAATTACTAAGATCATTTCTATGTAACGTAGATCTTATTAAAGCGAAAAGCATCAATATATGTAAAATAAATGATCTACCTGTTTTCCAGGTATGAGAATGGAGGTTTTGAATCATCATTCACTCCGGCACAACTACAGCAAATACGCCGTATATCGTTAGCTCAAGTACTCTGCCGTACCCTTGACAGTATAGACAGTGTCCAGCCTTTCGTTTTCCTATCACCCGACAACCCTGACAACGAAAGAATCTCCTGTCACAACGGACTGCTTAACAACTTTGACTTATCTCCATGGACCGAAATTAACTCCGACTCAAACAACGACATCAAAAAATCTGACAATGACATGTCTTTTACACAAAAACCTATAACTAAACGACCGACTACGACAGTAAAACCGCTGACTACTAAAAAAAGACAAAAGTTCACTGCTGCGATTAATACAGCTCCACGAAACGGATCGACTGTACTGAACAATTCGACCAAACCTGACAATATTAATCACAAACTTAATAATACAGACGTAAACCTAACAGACACTGACTTTAATGCAACTGACGACAACACGACAATTAACTCAACAATAAAACCGATAACAAATTTACAAGCAATCGACGACAAACTTGACTTTAAAAACAAAAGCAGACGCTACAGTGACTTTGAAAGCATCATAACTAGAAACCGTAAGCCGACTAATCATTACAACAATTACAACGACTATGACGACAACGTGCAAAGTGTACAATCATTAGTCGTGAACAATTTACAGCACCAACGACCCTATAACAGACCAGTTATTACAGTAACCGAAAACGTTGACAAATATACATACTTAATCAACTACGTACCACGACCGACACAATCTTGGAGACATAGCACTAGAAAGACTCACCACGACAGGGACGTTGTTAAAGTGACTTATCAGAATTACGGCGATACGTACGACAGACGACCGAACAGACCATATCACTATGACAACAGACGACCAAACAAACCTTACTATAATAGATACGACTCTGACAATGACAGCGACTCGTACAGACGTGAAAGACCCGACACGAAATTGACAAATATCGTAAACTCATCCGCTAGATCAAATGACTACGACTCAAATACAACTAAAGACAACACAGATGCAAATAATGACAAAACTGATCTCACGACTGAAAACTTTAATAAACTAACGACTTTTAGCTACGTCGGTACATATAGAGGTGACGGTACAGGCAGACACACTAATTTTGACAAAGCCAACGTTGACATAACAGAAAATAAACATAACAGTTTAAGCAAAGACTTTACGACCTTTGAAACTAAAAAATCTGAGACAGAACTTAAAGATGACGTGACCAGCACTGATAAAATTTCTACATTCTTTCTTTACGAAACAGCGACACGACCGTACAGTTTACACAGACCGACAAAACGTAGCGACGAAGAACAAATTAACATGAGCAATAAAAACAAGTATTATTACGTTAGAAATGTTTTGCATAAATATTCTGACGAGGACTTGTCTGATACAAAAACAAACACTGCGGCTGAACTGAGCTTGATCGAACATAATTATAATAAGCCCAGTATTTCTAACTTCGGAATCGAAGAAAGATCCGCCGTAAATAAAATGCCATCAATAGAAGAAACAAAAAGACATAACACGGAGAGACATAAGTTAAAGGCTCAAAAGCCGAAAAGTCCAGCTCAAACACCGTCAGTCAACTTCCAGATTATTCCCAGTGAAAATAGGTAAGATACTTAAGAGTACTTTCAAATGAATCATATTGTGATTGTTAGTTCTTTAAAATTTCTCATTTAAAACTACAAAATATACAGATTGTATTTTAAAACAGTTCAAGTGCAATATTGTGTGAAGTGCTATACTTTAACAATTTGTTTCGTGTCGTTTATTCTATCAATTATTCTATAAATTAGACTTAATGGAAAACTACAAATAAGATTAATTTTCTGATGAAAAAAGCTAGTAATCGGGGAATAATATATGTTTCCTTGCTCTCCTGTAATTTTTGAAATATTAAGATTTGCCCCTTTGCGGCGTTAGCGACGAATTAGGTAATAGTCCAAGAAATTTACCAATCCTTTAAAAACTAATTAATAATAATTTCGTGCTTCAGATAATTTTTATTTCCCTGTACGACGCTTTTTTATCACCGGATTCATCCCCAGAATCCAATTAGCAGAGATAATGTGATAGCTCAACTGTACAAATAAGTAAACCAAAATTCAAACTATAATGAAAAAATAGGTTATCACAATTCACTCATCCTAGTTTTGTTGAACTACTTTGATCTCATAATATTTTTTTTTGTTACACAGACAAAATTATATTATGTTAATGTCTTTCATAATTATATTATATCTGTGGTTTGTTTACCTCAATGAATAGCCAAAAACTAGCCCACACTACTACAAATTTTCTTATTTCTTTTTTTTATGACTTTTCAGTATACTACTCTTTGTAAAGGTACTGAATTCTGTTCTCCTTTCTTGTGTTACCATTGTTAAAATATACTTAAGTATTGTTTACATTCATTACAATCAATCAAAAGTAGGGTTGGAAACTGATTTTTTTAAATATTTTGAGTTGCTTTCTGGATGATGCCGCTGCCTGTCGTCTTTCTTATTTCCCTCTGTCATCTCTTACGACACCCACAGATTGATATGAGGTAGTGGATTCTCTCCAGCCACCACTACACAACAAATACATTTAAGCACGGGTTATTTTTAATTTTTTTTCTTTCTCTACAAATTTTATGTAGTGTACTGATTTCTAGTTGTCGTAAATAAATAAATATATAATAGAGAAAATTACAGCCCATATCAAGTGGTGAAAATTACACAAAGGCAAATGTGATTCCTTTGGCTTTATTCGGCCGTAATCGCTACGATTATGAGGGTACCTGAGTCTATAAAGAAGAACCCGCGTCATAAACTTCAAATTGTTTCGAACAAAGGGCTATATTTGCATAGACCTGAAAACATTGAATGTATCCATTACAAAAAATAGAACTAATCATTTAGATCATCTCCTTAATTTTATTTTTCTTTGCAGTCCATCGCAGTGGGCAGTATACGAAGAAAATGAGAATCTTCATGAAGGCTTATCGCGTCGTATGCCCTCTCTCAAAGCCGATCCCCACGCACTAAGGGAAATACCGAGGCCTATGGATCTAACGCGCCCTTTAAGACGTCGACCGGGAAGACTGTAGATAGGAAATTGTTAACAATAGCCTTTGCTTTAAATTAACGAGATGTCTTTCATTTAAAATTGCCTTAAGATGTCATAACAAATGATTAAGACGTCTCGTTGATGTACAATATTTTCAAAAAATCAGTGTATAAATTAAAAACGGTTCAATCGTTACTAATGACTGTTACTTGTGTTTGCGACTGTGACAAGACATGACTATTAGACCAACTTGACGTTAACACTGACGCCTTAGAATTAACAATTAATGCAAGCCTGATATAAAAGATAGACAGACATACACAACTAAATATAATGACCTGAGACTGACAATGAAACAGAGATGGTCCGCGTAGCCATAAAATGACTAGCACCAGTAAACTTACTTGACAATTCTGACAACTGATGACTGGCGTTGACATGACTGACTGACTGAAGACCTAGTAGACCTATTTAGACCTCTTTAACCATATATTTGTAATATTTTTAATGAGGGTTCTTACTTTTTTCTTACTTCTTAATTACGTTCTATAATAAACAGCATAGCATATTTTAATGGGACATAATAGTGTCGAAATTCTAACACCCATTATTGACTCAGCAACGAAAGACAGAAAAAAAAATTTTATCCCAGAACTAAGCACATTACACAAAAATATAAACAACGTAGGAAGAGAATAAAAAATATATATAGGAAAATTAATCGTAAAACATAAAATACAAATACATAAAACCGCCGAAATAAACCACATTTCAATACAGAAACGACTGACGAGCCGACAACCGATGTTATTCTTTTTAGGCACTGTCCCTCCGCCAACGGTGAACGAGAAGAGAGTAGGACTAGAAACCAAAAAAGAAATAAGTGTTGGCGAGCAGCGAGAAGCGATTTTGTGTAGTTCCAATAATTTTGTCCCTGGGCTATAAGCGAGTGCACTCAGATCCGAACTGTATAGTGCTGGTTGGTCTCTCTGCGTGAGTTCTAACCGCCAAACAAGCTGAACGAGTTTTATCTTTGATAGCTCTTGTCGGTGTGACAAACTAGCGGAGAGAGTCCTCGCCGGCTGTGTGAATAGCCAGATATCAACTATTAATTTAGTATCTCTTACTTTTACTGACATGGGATCTATATCTAGTACTGTTCGTTTCTTGAGCGATAAAATAGAGGATAGACAATCGCTTCCTCATCAAGTGCTTTAATAATTGTTTTATCTGGAACTGATTTATAAACAACAGAACTAATATGTAACGTAACGACATATAAATATGACTAAAATATACACAGGTGGCGCCGCGTTACCTACAATAAATGGTATTACTAACTACATCGTTTTTTTATCATGTACACAAAAAGAAACAACCAGGCGAAAGTTAATTGGTTTATTAAATTATAGTTACCTGCAATATAAAAAAAAGTGTTGTTGCCACTTGCCACTTTAAAAATTTTATGTTATACATAGTGTTGCAACTCATGTAAAATATTTTATTTTTAATTTTGACATAAGATTTTACAGAACTAGTAACTAGTAATGACCTGGTTAACATTTGTATATGAACTTAAAATGTATATGACTGACTGTACTTCATGAATGTTGTCAACAATGTTCAGATATAATGACTGATATTAGTTACTCCTTGGTTCTTACATTATAATATGACAATAGCTAAATAGGGTATGACTTATCAGGACTTGCCACTGTAACTGACAGTAATTGTTTATATTTCATTGAAAAATAATATGTAAACATAAAAGCTATTTATTTGCATAGTATTAATTTCCTTATTTGCTATTGCATGAGAATGAATAATTTTTAAAATATTTTATGATTGCGTGAAATGCAAAAGCTTTAGTGTTACTAATAATCAATAAAGATAAATAAAATAAAGCAAACCAAAACCACAATTATTATGAGACATGACAATGACTGAAAGAACACCATGACAGACTGGAATGTAGAAAAAAAGACAATATTGACACACAGGTTATATTTGCTTAAAATACATAAACAGATATAATATAATATGTGTATAATAAATTTTACAATAACATAAATTATTAAATCACATACGTACACTATGTAATTGCAGATTGACATACTTTACAAGTAAACTGAGTAGAACAATATATGCAAGACATGACACAATTTATCAAATGCATTTGAGTATCGACTGCAATTTTAATGCATTTTTATTCAAATTTTGTGACTTATATATTATACTTAAATGTAAATAAACTCTCACAAAATAACTGCTATTTTATTTGTCTCTAATTACCCTCATCTCAGCACACTTCTAGTCAACTAATTACAGTGCCAGTTTTATGATATCTCGGTGATTTCAAATACAAATATTTAAATACAGTGGTTTGATCAGTCAGACAAATAAACAGCCAGCCTGTAAGATGAAGATAACCATGCATGACAATAACTTGACACAACAGACCATATGAGTTTTGAGAGAGCAGAATCAAGCCTCCAAGGTATTTAAAATAAGTTCCTTTTCTCTGCCATTGGCATTAGAGCTGGTGTAATTTCACCAATGCAAGTGGTATGTGGTGCAAAATTTCACAAAAGAATACTTGGATTTACACATGATTTATGAAAGAAAAATATGATTTAATTTGTAAGCATAATTATTTTAAAGTGAAATCTCTATCAAAAACATCACTCTCATTGACTCTCACTCACAAGCTAAATATATTTGCCCCAATGGCTAAACACTGTTAGCCATTTAATCTGTAAAACATTTATATAAATAAAGAAATTACTTAACATAATGCTAATTAAATTGAATATTGTCACACTTAAGAATCTGACTTAACACTAAGCCATTAAGATTATAACACAACTTATAATTACATCTATAGATATAAAACAATAGACTACTAAGTAATCAATCATTCTATGTATAACCATTATATATAAAGTATAGTAGAAAGTATTGAAAAAGGTAGCAAAGAAAACCATTACAATTTCCAATTTTTCTGATTTTTTTGATTTTATTTATTCTACTAGATTTCATTTAATGATACGAATTACTAAATACTAGATTTCATATAATAATCACAATAAATCTCTGAAATTATATTTCAAGTATATGCAACAAATACCTAGTTTCTTTTTCCAAACTTCTTCCAAATTTGTTATCAATCAATCAAAAATTAAAATAACACGAAACAAACAATAATATATTAGATATATCATTGTACAAATGTACATTTAATACTGAACTTATTTCACATCTAATAATGTTACAAAATAGCATTTTAAATGATATTATTGGAAATAATTATATAATTAGCTACTTTTAAGCATATCATAACCAATATCTACCACAATATATAATAATATGCAATTACTCCCTCTACTATTCCCTCTCTGGATAATATTGACATAAAACTTTAGATATCTCTTGGGCTAATTCAGGAGTAGAAGCACACAGAACTCTCCTTGATAGTATATCAAATGGACCCCCAGCTGGATCTATGCAAACACCACCAGCCTCCCTAACTATGATGTCGCCCGCAGCTACATCCCAAGCATGAATACCAAATTCAAAGTTGGCATCAGCGCCACCCAATGCTACCATAGCCATATTTAAAGCTGCAGAGCCTAATGCTCGCACTCCATGTCCTTTACTTACAATCTGTTTATAATTTTCAAATACAACTTTAGTTTTTTCTTCATCACGACTTGTTCCTGCTTCAAATGCAACCAGAGCATTACGAAGCTCTTTCACTTGTGAAACGTGTATTTGTCGTCCATTTAAAAACGCACCCTGACCTTTCTTTGCTGTGAATAATTGCTCTAATATCGGATTATAAATTATCCCAGCAACTGATATTTTATTGATGACTAAGCCAAGAGAAATGCAACTGTGAGGAAATCCATGCACAAAATTCATTGTTCCATCTACAGGATCGATGACCCAAGTTGGATCATCGGTAAGGATACATTTTGCGCCATCAGCCACAGATTCTTCACCAATAAATTTATGTGAAGGGAACTTTTCTGAAAGACCGCCTATTAACGTTTGTTCAACCTTTTTATCAATTTCAGTCACAAAATCTATATCGCAGGACTTCAGTTCAAATACCTTGCAACCGGTTACATGTTCTTTTATAAGGTTTCCTGATGACTTTACAAGTTCTAATGCAGCATCGAAGTATTCGTCAATCTGGCTAGACATTTTCAATGTAATATGTAACAAAATTTGAATACGTACGTAATTTATTTATCTTCAGTTTATAATATTAAGTGATAGAACACGATTATCAAGCTATATTATTCTCTTCGACCGGTTACCGGTTATTAAATTTCATTCATAGAGTAAAGTAATCAAAGAGTATATATAGTAACTGTCCTATACAGGAAAAAGTAATATAATTTCATTATTCATTAGCCAAGTAGAGAAAACTGAGCTGTCAAAATCATAGATAAATAAATATGTAGCTAGTCAAAAATTAGCATATTATTGTATATGACAGATTTCCCTTTTCATCAAAGAGAATATAATCACTACTTTACTACACGTTTACTTTTCATATGCGATCAACATCATTGACTTAGGTCCGTATAAATAAACGTTACTCAGCTCAAGTACACGCACTTGAGTACAATCTTGAGGTTATGATCTTATTAATAAACGTATCTGAAGATGCGGTTTAGGTTTACGATATCAGCTGAGTGCCACACTGATTAATAAACGAAACTCGACTCTCAAGTGTGTGTACTTGAGTGCAAGTCACAGAACAGTACTCCTAAGTACAGCGATTTGAGATACTGTTTTACTTAGAATCAAAGATATTAGAAATAGAATAGCTATTAAGGGCCACCCAGACGGTCAAACGGTTTGATTCAAACCTCACGTGTTTGACCAAACCGTTTAACGTCGCTTTGAATTCGCATCAAACAGAAGAGCGCAGTGTGATTTTCTCGCGTTTACTGTATTAATGTCTTGCTTAAATAATAAAAAAAAAGAAAAAGAATTTGAAGCAAAGAATGGTACAAATTAAGATATCGTTTCTCACACGAACATCTACAAAGAGTGCTAGAAACTAGCGCGCCAGGTGATTATAAGAACCTTCTGAGGATGGACAATGATTCTTATAAAAATTTATTGAATAAAGTTCGACCATTAATTCAAAAACAGGATACCTACTAACATGAGGCAAGCTATTCCAGTAAATCAAAGATTGTCTATAACATTGAGGTATTTAGCATTTTGGAAACCACACAGAACGTATCGCTTTGCAATTCAGCACAAGATTGATGAGGTTTGATCAAACACATCGCGAAGACGATCAAACGGTGCTTCAAACAAAACCAAAATTTAAATTTCCATCAAACGAGCTTCAAACACGTAACGTTTGATCAAACCTGTCAAACCAACGGCGTAAACGATCAAATTGATTTGACTAAAACCAAAATCTGTTTGAATCAAACCGTTTGACCGTCTCGGGGGCCCTTAATATACAATATCTTTGCTTAGAACCACAAACTAGTAAGAAGTGCTAGCGCACTTAGAATATACTGGCATCATAGAGCAACACAGGAGGGGAGAAGCCATAGCGTTATTTTCCGATACCAAACTGTCCGTCATTTTTTGCGGGGTGAAATTGCGCCACGCACAGTTTTTCAGACTCCCACACAAAAATAATCGTCATACACTACAAAACTCAACATAACAATTAAAATGATACATTAAAAATTTCACACACGCATAGATATTATATTCTGCGCCATAACGGTGGTAGAGCCACGCAGCAGTTTTTGCTGTTGCATGTATGGGCCGGCTCGAGCCGGGTTGGTACCACGACCTCACAGAATACCGGCGTGAAGTAGAAGCTTTGCTTCTGCGTTTCGTCTGGTGAGTGCAGGTGGCCGGAGGCCCAATCCCCCCCCCCCTCCCCCCCCATCAACATGGTAGCGGAATTACACGAAGAACTACCCCAGGAGGGTACCAGCACCCCTGGAGAATCCCTCGCTGAGCATCCACGACCATGTTATTCCGATCCTGAGCGTGGGTGCTCAGGCTGCCCCGCGTATTCTGGGGGGGGGGGGGGCAAAATTCCGCTCAAAAGCATTACTGCTAGGGGCAAACTGAGCAAGAACACCAAGGCGACCCCTGCCACGCTATCCGTGAATTTCTGCAACATCAGGGGACTTCACTCTAACCTAAACGCCGTCCACTACCATCTCGAGACGGCGAAGCCGGCCTTGCTCTTACTGACCGAGACGCAGGTTTCCTCTCCGGCTGATATTTCGTATCTCTCCTACCCGGGGTACAAATTGGAGCATTCCTTTGTGCCTCAGGCTGGAGTTTGCGTGTATGTCAGAGAGGACATCTGTTCTCGACGCCTCGGCAGTCTTGAAGGTTCGGACCTGTCCATCCTTTGGCTACGCGTAGACAGCGACGACCATCCGCGCGTCTACGGGTGCCTCTATAGATCCCATAGCGGTAATGCCGAAACAGACCGACTCATCGACCACGTCCAAATGGCTACAGATTTCTTGCTACAACAGGTCCCATCCGCAGAGATCGTGATCCTTGGCGATTTTAACGCCCACCATGCCGAATGGCTCGGTTCACGTCTAACCGATCATGCGGGGAGATCTGTTTATGACTTTGCCTTGGCATATGGTCTGACACAACTGGTTACTTCGCCTACGCGGATTCCAGATGTGGAGGATCATACACCTTCCCTGTTGGACCTTCTGCTGACCTCTCATCCGGACGGATATCAGGTTTCCGTCGATGCCCCTCTCGGCTCTTCGGACCATTGTCTGATCCGGAGTGTGGTGCCACTCACGCTCCCTTCGCGGTTGCGTTCTGCAGGTTGCCGCCGTGTTTGGCATTACAGGTCGGCGGATTGGGACGGAATGCGGTCCTTCTTTGCATCCTACCCATGGGGGCGGGTTTGCTTCTCGCCGGATGATCCCAGCGCTGTTGCTGACTCTGTCACTGATGTGGTGCTACAGGGAATGGAACTATTTATTCCATCATCTGTGGTACCCATCGGAGGCAGATCTCAGCCTTGGTTTGGTCGCTCCTGTAAGACTGCATTACGCAGTAAGCAGGAGTGTTATCAAGCCTGGGCTGCGGCTTCGGCGACTCGGGATGTAAATACCAGCACACTTAAAAAGAAGTATAACTTCGCCTCCAGGTCCTTCAAAAGAGTTATTGCCAAGGCAAAGTCAGAGCACATAGGCAGAATTGGCGAGAAACTAGTTCGCCTTCCTTTGGGAACCCGTGCATTCTGGTTTCTCGCCAAGGCTGTCCAAGGGAATTTCTGTAAGCCATCACTACCATCTCTGCACAGGGAGGATGACTCACTGGCCCATGACGCAAAAGACAAAGCCGACCTTTTAGGCTCCCTTTTTGCGTCCAACTCGACTCTTGATGACGGGGGGAAAACACCGCCGACCATCCCGCGGTGTGAGTGCTCCATGCCGGATGTGCTGTTCTCACAGCGCTCGGTTCGCAAAGCACTGCTCTCCCTGGACATCCAGAAGTCGAGTGGGCCTGACGGAATCCCCCCAATTGTGCTGAGGACGTGTGCTCCGGAGTTGGCACCGGTCCTAACGCGTCTTTTCCGGTACTCCTACTCCCAAGGCGTAGTCCCGAATTCATGAAAGACAGCTTTTGTCCACCCGATCCCTAAAAAAGGCGACCGATCAGACCCATCCAACTATAGGCCTACCGCGATCACCTCCTTGTTCTCCAAAATAATGGAATCCATTATTAACTGCCAGCTCATCCAGTACCTTGAGGATCACCAGCTGATTAGTGACCGCCAATACGGTTTTCGTCGGGGTCGATCAGCTGGTGATTTTTTTTTTTTTTTAATTTATTTACTTCCAATTATACAATAAACGTTTTTAACATTTTCATCTGCCAAACTGCATTACAGTTTGTCGGCAGTAGTTCTCTTCTTACATGCTTATGTTTATACATATAATCTGAAGTATACTTTCTTATACATATACTAATATCTCCAAACATCTATTTTATTATTTTATTTATACATATTTAGTACAAAGTTTGTTATGAGGTCCACAACATTTAAATATCAAAATGGGTTCATTATTTTTTGAATTGTTTTTTTTATATATACGCACCATATACACATATACACTAATTAAACACATACTCAGACATCACACATCGCATATAGTCTGCTAATTTTAACAGTACGTTACTCGTGGCCTGTGGCGTATCTTTATGGACACAATGATAGATAATGTTTTCTTAGAATATTTTTTAAATGATTTTTTGATGTAACTTTACTAAGCAAGTCCGGCGGCAGCTCGTTATGTAATTGCGGGATAACCCATCGTCTCGTGCGCATACCGAAGTAATTTTTAATTTTAGGTACTACATATTTTCCTTTTCTAGTGGATTGACGAGTTGGGTAGCCATATTCTCTTTCTACTTTAAACTCATTTTTATTATACTGTTCCATTAATAACTTTATTTTCACTTTTTTCTCTACAGGTAAAATTTTACAAATTTTGAAAAGTTTATCATATTCTTTATTACACGCAATTTTCACTTTATTGTTTACTAGTATCTTTATCAACCTTGTTTGTAGTTCTTTGATTTTATTTAAATACACTGGGAACGTAAGTCCATAGCTGCCCAACCCGTAATCTATAGTTGTATCCGCAAGCGCATAATACAGCATATGTAACATACTTCTGCTTAGGCTAAATTTCAGGTGGTACAATTTACCCAACACACTACGTAATTTGTTACAGATTTGCTGAACATGTATACTCCATACAAAACTGGTATCTATAGTTAGTCCTAGGTATTTGTAGCATGCGACTTGTTCTAACTTCAGACATTTACAGTTATTTACATTGCTATTTCTGTGGAGACAATCGTAGGTATGTCCTTTAATTACAATTTCGGCATGTTTTTGTCGGTTGTATGGCGAAGATATTAACATAAATTTAGTTTTGCTTATATTAATTACAATACCATTATCATGCGCCCATTTAACAATGTTGTCTAAGTCTTTTTGCATAACTATTTGTATCGTTTCTGGATTTTTGTACGAGTACATTAGGCAAGTATCATCGGCATACATATACATTTCACATGATTGTACTACTTTGCTCATTCCATTTACATGAATGATGTACCCTACTGGACCGAATACTGAGCCGGTTGGGACTCCATATTTGATTTTACCTAAGTCACTACTAGTTTCGCTAATGCGGACTTCTAACGTTCTGTCTTTTAAATAGTTGCGGAACCATAAGTTTGTGGGTCCTCGAATGCCGCACTCATCCATAGACTGCAACAAGCCATCGTGGTCTAGTGTGTCAAAAGCTTTTTTAAAATCGATAAAAATAACACCTACTAGGTTTTGGTCATTAAGAGCGTTATTCACGCCGTCTGTAAATTTAGCTAAGGCCATGTCTGTGCTTCTCTTTGGCCTAAATCCGTATTGTAAATCTGTAATAACATCATTATTTTCTAAAAAATCTGAAATTTGTTTGACAACAATTTTTTCGGTAATTTTATTGATTACATTAAGTATGGCGATGGGTCTATAGTTTGTATATTCTTGATGCGATCCCTGCTTATAGATAGGTCTAATTATCGCTTTTTTTAGTTCTTCTGGGTAAACACTTTTTTTAATACACATATTAATAAAATTCGCTATGATAGGACTAATGACTTTTTTAATAAATTTTAAATCCTGAACTCTAATTCGATCTGACCCCGATGACTTATTGCAGCTTAGTTTGTCTATAACTTTAGTCACATCATCAGCTGATACCATTTTATATCGGAAGCTCACATTGCACTCGTCTATGTATTCTTTTCTCTTCAAGAAGGTTTGGTTACACTTGTGTTTAATATTATCAATTTCGTCAGTAAACGTTTCACAAAACTTATTACAGATTGTTTTCATAGATTTTTCATTTTTCATATATCTTTCAATAATGGTATCAACTGATGTTTTATTTTTCCCGAGCCACTGGTTTATTTTTCCCCAAATTTTGCGCATATCCCCATTACAATTAACTATTTCTTTTTTCTTATAATCATTTTTGGCTTTATTTATTAACTTTTGTACTTTATTTCTGTATCTAGTATACTCTAATCTAAAATTATTATTACTAGGATTTGATTTCCACTTTCTGAACAAACTGATCTTCTGGTCTACCTGACCCATAGATGGGCGGAGGCAGTAGAGTCCAAGGGGGAGGCGTTGGCCGTTAGTCTGGACATTGCGAAGGCCTTCGATCGGGTTTGGCACAAAGCGCTTCTTTCGAAGCTCCCTTCCTATGGGCTTCTCGAGAAATTGTGCAATTGGATCACCAGCTTCCTTGCAGATCGGAGCATCAAGGTCGTTGTAGACGGTGCATGCTCTGACTACAAGCCTATTAACGCTGGTGTTCCACAAGGCTGTGTGCTATCACCAACGCTGTTTCTTCTGCATATCAATTATATGTTGCTAACTGGTAACATTCATTGCTATGCGGATGACAGCACTGGTGATGCTCTATACACCGGCCGTGCCAATATTTCTCGGGAAAACGTCGCTGAGTACCGGAACAAACTTGTGTCTGAAGTCGAGTCTTTGCTGAACAAAGTCTCGGATTGGGGGCGACTAAATCTAGTCCAATTTAATCCTCAGAAGACACAAGTTTGCGCGTTTACCGCTAAAAAGAACCCCTTTGTCGTATCTCCTCAGTTTCAAGGCACTCCCCTTCTTGCCTCAGCCAGTATCGGTATCCTCGGAGTCGACATATCGAGTGACGTGCAGTTTCGTGGTCACTTGGAAGGGAAGGCCAAATTGGCCTCTAAAAAGCTTGGCGTGCTCAGCAGAGCGGGACAGTATTTCATGCCGGCACACCGCCTGCTACTTTACAAGGCGCAAGTTCGGCCTCACATGGAATACTGTTCCCATCTCTGGGCAGGGGCTCCCCAGTGCCAGCTCCTTCCACTTGACCGCATCCAACGCAGAGCGGCTCGAATTGTCGACGACCGAGCCCTTTCCGATCGGCTCGATTCATTGGCACTGCGAAGAGATGTTGCATCCCTTTGCATTTTCTTTCGCATCTACCATGGGGAGTGCTCTGAGGAATTGTTCGGATTAATCCCAGCCGCCAAATTTCACGAACGCATTTGCAATCAGTAGCGGTTTGTTTGCCAAGTCAATTTATTTATTTAAAACATAAAATATTTTTAATATTGATATGGTCACTATAAGATGTTGTTAAGTTAGCTAATTACGTAATAACTTAAGACAGAAGGACTCTTAAGTAGGGACTGAATAAATTAACTGTCTTGGTATTACATGGATCTCACAACTTTTTACGGTAGAAGAACTGAGTTGAGAGACTTGGTTTTACGAGTTATGTTTTTGATGGCATCTCATTTCTTTTTGTAGATAATTATATTTACGTACCTACCTATCTACACCTATTATTTCATGTATAGGTACACTGATTCATTCACTGCAAATATAACTTTGTAATCCTATATACTTATATATATATATATATATATATATATATATATGTATATATATATATATATATATATGTATATAGGATTACAAAGTTATTTATGCAGTTAGTGGATGGTCCGTGTAATATTTGACAGTATGCTTTAAACTCATTATTGCTGTTGCTGTCGAGACCACGCGTAAAACCGTGCTGCCCATCATGTAGCGTACAGTGGTTTTCTAGAATAGAGTTAAGCACAATGTCAAATATCTTGGCTATTGTCGTTGCCAATGATATTGGTCTGTAGTTCGATCTCTCTGATACGTCACCAGTACGGTTTTTTACAATGGGGACAACTGAAGTTCTCATTAAGTCGGCAGGCAAGTACGAATGCGAAACACAAACATTAAATAATAGTGCCAAAACTCTAGGTAAATGCACACCTGCATATTTAAAATGCTCAATACTGAGACCATCGTGACCGGGAGACTTACCTGCAACCATAGTTCGAATAACACGTGCTATCATTTTGTCACTCGCTACCATTTTGAGTTCACGCTTGGTCTCAGTATTTGACACGGGGTGTGACGACGGCCTTATGGGTGACGTGACCATAAACTGATCCCTGAAAAGATTTGCAATTTGCTTCATGTTACTAACCCCATTTATTGCTTCAGGGAGACTAGGTCCAACGTTGAGTTTATTTGTGGACTTCAATCTACTCTTGAAGACACGGCGGCTGTTAACTATCTCATCATAGACAAAACCCTGCCTCGGTCGACCATACCATACCCAAAATCATAAATTTGGACCTAGCCTCACTGTGTGCCTCACCGACATGCTTATTCTACCCTATTAATACACGTTTTTTATCTTTATTCATATTTCCTTGGTGAGTTTCGATTGCAGCACATGATAAAACAGACACTATGTTTTTATATAAATCATCTATGACACTCCTATGGCTCATGTCGTTACAAAAACCATAGCTACATTTTATAAATTCCGATGGAAAATGTATTGACTTAAGGTTGTTGTTACATAATTCTGTATAATGAGTTATTTGTACATCAGTTCTGCATCCCCATTTTATTTTATTTGACGTTATAATTTTAGGAACAGCCTTAGGTATAACACAGTTTAACCTACATTCAATCAAGAGTGGGAAGTGGTCAACCAGTATACATCATTTAAAATCTTCGTGTTATTTATTAATTTATACCCTGACTCAGTGACTATACAATGATCCAACCACCTCCCAGTCCCATGCGCGTCACTGACGTATGTAAATGAATTACAGTCCAGAGTACTCACGTCCGCACAAAACCAGTCCTGTTCCGCGCAAAAGTTTCTCAGCTCATCATAAAACGGTCGCCCTGGGTGAGCATTATAGTCCCCCAGTAGGAACACTGTCTCACATTCACTTTCCTCCACTATAGCATTTAAATAGCTTAAGCAATCCGTAAAATCTGTTAAGTTTTCAGTGCAATCAACGGGCATATATACACTACACACTATTAGCTTTTGATTACCGATATCAATTTTAATGGCACAAATACGAGCACTTGAACACGGTATTACGGATACACAGGGGAGCACACTTTTTCTCCATAGCAGCGCGACCCCCCCATAGGGTCGCCTCTCCAATACTCCAGTCGTTGTGTCCACAGCAGACGTCCCGGTGCTCCCAAAATCAGCATCAATATTCTCTAGATACGACAGGTCATGTGGCAGGAGCCATGTTTCTTGAAGAGCTATTATATCAGCTGTCTTACATAGCTGACGGACCCCCTCGACCATAGATAAATATATATGTAGCAAGCCAAGCCCTCGACCGCCCTTTGTACAGATTTACAATTAAATGTGACAATACGGTTACATGACATGGCTTTATCATTTCCATCCATTATGATCCTGGTTTATTAGCCTCGGCACGTTGCTTCCCGTAAGAATTGAAATTAACAGAACGTCGGAATATTATTCCTTCAGGCCACAGCTTCTCTTCGAGGAACATATATACGAGTAGTTTATGCCGCGGGACGAACATTTTAAAAGCATTATATCCCCTTTCTTTGCGCTGAGATATTTTAATAAGTAATATTTTCTCATTCGTCTGTTTGTACACATACTCACTTATGGACTCTGCTTTAGTATCTTTGTGTACATTTGTAATGAATATAGGTACTTTTAAATCTGCCGATATAAAATTCGACTCTTGACTTGCCAATCCTATTTTACTTCCATATCGATTTGACTTCTTTATCTTTTTATTTGTCACCGTAATCCATTCATTTCCCTTTTTTACATTTTCTTCAGCAACAGAAGTTTGTCGCATGGTATTATGTTTCGTAGCAGTCGCACTCAGCTGATCGCTTACGTCACCCGAGTGCCCAGATACCGGTAGTTTGGGCGTTAACGGCTGCGGGGGTGACTCATTACATTCACTAGCTACCGCGGCGGCAGCGGCGTCCGATGATCGATTCACACTATTTTGCAGGTCTATCCCCAATTTCAAGTTATTCGTAATTGTTTGCTTTTCCTTATCAGGTGATTCTCCATGTTCAGAGAAATGTAGACCCACAGGGTCACTATCAATATCCGAGACATTCAGCAAACAAGTGGGTTTATATTGCAGTTATTTACTAGCGATGTACATTTTAGATTATCCAACTCAATTTTGAATTGAGTAAACTCACGTTTAGACACATATGTATCTTGTAATAACTTCAGATCACGTTGTAGTACATTCATAACTCTTAAAAGTTTTGAAGCATTCACATAATCAAAAGTAACGGGAGGTAGTTTATTTAAATTTCTTGCCTCAAATATAGGAGTTATATCTGGGTCACTTTCCTTGAAAAGACATACGAGTATGATGTCCTCCAAGTCCCTTTGATTTGCCCTCGCCTTTCCTGATAACTCTTCGTGCTGAAGTCGAGATGGACTCAAACAGCAGTTTTTTCGCCACTGCCACTTCTTCAACCGAGAAAGAACTGCAACATATACGACTTATACTTTCTTCATCCATGACCTGTATTTTATTTTGAATAAAGGCCAGTACTTCAGAGATAACTATGTTGCAGCTTGCACACTTAACAATTGTTGAAGTCATCGTTTGAAACGTAAAAACGCTATGTGCAAGCGCTGCTGCAAGCGGGCCCCGTGCGCACGCGACGAGACGCTGAGCGAGACTGAAAAAAAACTTTAACTAATGATTCAAATTTAATGAAATTTGAAATATACCGAGTTTATACAATGACTACTTGGTTACTGACACTTACAATAACTACTTGGTAAATTCAGGCTTCTAGTTATATCCATAATGAAGTTTATAGCATTAGGTGGCCTGAACTGCTTCGAGAAAAGGATGGTACGGCCATGCCGCTTTTTTGACTGACTTGGCGGGGGCACTGCCGTGGCCCGAGATTATTTGTACCAGTAAGTAAAATATTGTTATAATAAGACTTCAAAAATTTTACTTTCAAAACTTTAGATAAAAATAGAGACAGATTTTTATACATTACTAGCTGACCAGGCAGACGTTGTTCTGCCCTTTCCGACGACCATTTACTTTCCTAAAAAAACTCCTGAGATTAGCAATAAAAAATTGAGGGTCACTTATCGGGATAAAAACTATCCTATCTCTCAAGTTGGACCAAACTGCACACAAAATTGTGTGCAGTTTGGTCCAACTTGAGCAAAATTTCATTGAAATTAGTTCAGTAGTTTAGGAGTTCATCGTGGACAAACATAGTGACATGTAATTTTTATATACAGAATGGGGTCCCACATATATGCAATAAATTAAACCACAAGTAATACTAGTCCATAGAAGTGTAGAAAAATTAAATATTAAATTAAAACCCGTAAAATAAAAAAGTGAAATTTTCAAACAAAATAAATATTAAAATAAATTCAGTAAAAGTAAACACTCTGTTTAGACAACGTACCTTGACCCCTTGGAAGAGTGGCAACGTTGCACGCGGGTGGCATGGCGGTTGGCGGCAGGCAGCGTTATTATTTGTCGGCACGGCCTATGGTTCGTTGGACAATGTGCGACGAAATAAAAAGTTACTCACTAAACTGTTTAGGTATTTTACCGCCACTTTTTTATTTCGCGAAAATGGAACTGAACGAAATAAATATTATTGCATATTAGTAGCAAAATTTAATGAAACCCTATATTTTAAAATTTTCAAAATCGTTCTTGAATGCACAAGTTACATCGCCGCATAATGTTGTCCTGAAGCTTGCTCAAAAAATTTCGTTCAGGATCCAGAGCCAGGGCTTTTAATTTGTTAAAGGCGGCAACAATACGATTGCGCAGTTCATCTTCGGTTTCGAAAATCTTTGAGTACACTTCATTTTTAATAAAGCCACATAAAAAAAAGTCTAGAGGAGTGAGGTCAAAAAAAGTAAAGTAGTTTCAATATCACAGTAAAAAATTAACGTACTTAAAACACTATTTACACACACAAAGTCAATCAACTAATGTCTATTTCACCGTAAAATAATTGTTTGACTAATTGTATTTATCTTACGATAATACGATAATTATCTTACGATAAATAATTACGATGCGCGTAGGCAGCGAAACGCACCTGTATCTTGGAACAATTGCGCGTGAACTGGAATTACTGGAAGCTAAACTTCCAAATTCCAAAATGGCGAAAATAATAAAAGTAATAAATAGGGCGGCCACAAGGTGCAATAATCGTTTATCGATACTTTTCTTTTTACGTTTACTTACTTACTACATTTGAATACAAGTAATTTTGATTTTTGATTTCATAACAATCGACAAGTTATTGATATTTAAAAAAAAGTTTATTTTTGTACAATTGAACTTACGAAACTACCGATTTGTGACTTCCTGGGAAACGGTTAAGTATGTATGACTTTTTAATTGGTTGTTTTTATAGGTTTTTTATCATGTTAAAATAATTTATTATCTCTAAATCTACAAGAACACACTTAAACAAAAAAAGCTTTAAAGCTTAGCTTTAATACTTAGGTCGTAGTATTTTTAGGATTATCATAACAACACGATAATTCTAAAAAAACCATACCCAAAGTGTTTAAAGCTAAACATTTTTTTTGTTTATCGTTTATTACTTATTCCCTTTGAAAGAAGCTAATCGTCGATAAGAGGTGTCCTACTCTATGACAAAGGCGCGCGCGCCGTTGCGCCGTCGCCTTTGAAGTACGCCGCGTGCCTCGTGCCGCTTGTTTATGCACGCCGACAAAAGACACCGCTGTCGATCCGTCGCAATACCAATAGTTTGCACTGCGTGGCAACGTCGCTTTTTAATATTCAAGGATTCAAGTTCATTGAATCATTGACTTAGTGACCCAATTCTATAGAGGGTTCAAATATGCTTAAAATTAAAACTCTACTTTTTGACCTAATTACTGGGCCGATTATGTTCATTTTTTGCACATCGTCAGCAAAGGCGATAACAAGTATGTGGTTTCATTTATTGCATATATGTGGGACCCCATTCTGTATAAAGATAAAACTGTAGTACATCAAAAATAAAAAAATCTTGAGATTATCTTGTTTAAGCCATTATGAATTCAACTAAGTATCTATTTATCACCCGAAATAATATATATATATACCTTACTTAATCAACCGCACAGCCTCACGGTCACACAAGTACGATATTCATAGCATCATGCTATTTCCCTCTAGGGATTGAGCGGAGCCTCGGAACTTCTGATTATATTCCCAAGTCACAATGATAAAACGTTTAGCGTACTTAAGTATTGTTACGGCCGTAGGTTGCCCCGACAGAAGTCGACTGGGCTAGGGCCCATAGTAGCTCACTCGACGGGCAACCAGAAGGTTTGGGCCCAATGGCTTATGGATAATTGTTAACCAATGGCTGATAAGCAAACACAAACTTACCGAGTTCCGGAGGTAGGGTCGACCACAAGGCACCGTCAGGTGGTAAGTAAGTGGATGTAAAGTGGTGTGTGAAAGTGTGTAGATGTAACCTGACGTCACCGACGTAATCTGAGCGCAGACCCACAGTCGCTGCTTTTCTCCACAATGTGCGATCCCTCCAGTGGGCGTTCCCCAATAGAGACTTTCTGCTTTTATTTCACTATACTAGTTTATCAACTTTATTGTACATTTAATTAACTTCAAATTTAACTAAATCAACGTTAATCGAACTTAAAGCAAGTGACACACTGCACAACTTAAGAACTGTCGGTCAAAGTTCAATGTCCCATGTTCACTTAGCACAAACTTATACTCGAAAACGACCGCGGTCTCCTCTCGAGTCACAAAACTTTAGCGTTCCACCCGACAAAGCAAAAGTGTCTTATTACGGTATTAAAATGCCACACAAACAACTCGTCAATGCAAATTAATGGCAATCAAAGTTAAATTAATCACTCAAAACTCAAGGATAAGCCTCGTTGTCACGTAAAACGCACGAAACAGACAACGCAAAGGAGGCGGGCTTAACGCGACCTAACGATTCTCACGTAACATATAACCGACACGGCTGCCGCGAACCAACTCAATTGCCTACACGTCGAGCAGCCGAGCGGTGTGCGGAGAGACGCGCGCGGGGGCTGCCAGGCGGTGACTGGTACCATCCAATGAATGCGCCGAGCGCGCGTCTTGAATGCAAGTTTTTAAAATGTTAATATTTGGCCTAAACAAACCCACGTCCCGGACATAAGGACTTATGTCCGCGAGTAAATGGGCAAACGGGATAGGGTCGCGACGGCACGTTGCAAGACCGAATCTCCAACCAAAACCTCGGCCACCCTAGGCACCCCATCCGATCCATACGACAAATTAACAATGCGCCCACGGCGCCAATACAAGGGCAGAGCGTTGGGTTCTTTAACCAACACGAGGTCTCCAACCCGAGGAGGATCCGTCTTGTCAGACCACTTAACGCGCTGCTGCAAAAGATGTAGGTACTCCAGAGACCATCGGTCCCAAAAACTCTGAGTCATTTGTTGCAGCAGGTCAAATCTGCTCAACCGCGAAGAGTTTATTTCCCTGAAGGGGTACTCGGGCAGGTCGTTAAGCGGCTGGCCAATCAGGAAGTGGCCCGGGGTTAGAACCTCCAAATCATTCGGATCGGACGAGAGGGGTCTGAGGGACCGAGAGTTGAGTACTGCTTCAATTTTACAGAATACAGTGGCAAGCTCCTCAAATGACAAAATAGTTTCGCCAATAACGCGACGGAGATGCGTTTTTGCAACCTTAACCACCGCCTCAAAAATAACGCCCCAGTGTGGGCAAGCCGGAGGGTCGAATTTCCACTGGATGCCCTTCTTGGACATCGCAGTACCTAAATAAGTCCTGTTGCTGGACAGAAATTCGACGACCTCTTTTAAATATCTATCCGTGCCCTTATAATTCGTTCCGCAATCAGACCGGATCAGGTCCGGCAAACCGCGATGCGATACGAAGCGGCCCAGCGTGGCCACAAAGGCTTCAGTGCTGAGGGCACTTACTAGTTCTAAGTGAACGGCCATAGTAGCGAGGCACACGAAAACGCACAGATAGGCCTTATGTACGCGCGTTACGAAGGTTGGAGGACTTGACGAGGAAGGGGTCAGCAAAGTCTGTCCCGACTCCAGCGAAGGGTCCGATGGCCCAGACGCGGTCGGGTGGTAAGTTACCCATCATAGGCTGCGATATGGTGGCCTTCAGTTTATAACGAGGTATGCAGTATGCACTTAAAGAGGACGCTCCGAATGGTGCGTCGGCCAGCCAAAATCCAAAACTCCCGCTGCAAAATAGCCGAAAGAGCGTTACACCCCGCGTGGGCATTCTTAACATGATGGTGAGTAACCAGCAACCGAACAAAGGCTCCGTCCTTAGGAAGCAGTAACGGGTGTCGAGCCCCGTACGGCAGTTCAGAATTTTTCAAACGTCCGCCAACGCGCAACATCCCTGCGTCGTCCAGGAAGAGGTTCAGACGGGCCAAAGCGCCCTTGACAACGGAGCCCCGCTTCAAGGTTTCAATCACGGGCTCAAAATGCTCAATCACAACGAACCGCGCTGTCATTTATACGGACGTTAGGGAGAAAACCTACAATGTCATCGAGGACATTTACTCTAACTAGCACGTGAAGGTGTTCGCTGGCTGGGCCAAACACCAACTCCGCTTGTGCCCTAGGAGCAGGAGGCTCGGCACCTCTGATACCTAGGTACCATTGGACGTGATTCAGAGCTCCAGGGAAGCCCTAGTCTGCCCACCAACCAAGTGGAGGCCACACAGCGTTGTGAACCCGAATCCAATAGAGCGCGAACCGATAAACAGTCGCCACTCGGGTTGTACACCTTCACTGAGGCCGTCGGCAATAGGACAGTTTGACAAGTGGACTGTTGACGGTTCAGAGGATCAGTGGAGGCGGCCGTGGTGGAAGCTAGGGCGGCAGCTAACTAGCTGGGGCTGCCTCCATCGGACCGGCACTCGAACCGGGGGTCCCGAAAGCGGTATTCCGGCGGCATTTCAATGACCCGTGGTTGGAAATCACCGAACGGGCCGACCTGGGGAGCTTCGGGGAACCTCGGCCTTGAGGCCCGGGACAGATTCGAGGTCGCAGGAACCCCGTAGTACCGGTACCAACCAAAGGGGGGAGGGTGGTACTCCAGTCGCGGCCGCTCAGCTAACGGGGGTGAGAAGGATCTAGCTGACCGCTGAGTGGCCGTGAAGTTCCTCTCAACACGCGGGGAGGGGGGGGGGCGACGACCCCCCCCCCCCCGCCCCGCCCCGTCCCTGTGGGAACGACCCCCCGATTGGTCGGAGGAGGGACCTCCTTCAAAACCAGGGGCACGGTGGCCGGCAGGCGAGCGCCGAGCGTCGCCCGACAGGGGGCGTGGCTGAGCGCCTCCACCCGTGGGAGTTGAGGGCCCGGCAGAGCCCCAGAGGAAGCGCCATTCGCACCACCCAGGCACAAAACGGCATGGTGGTTGCCCTGGCAGTGCGGGCAGGGCCGCTGGTGCGTGCAGTCTCGTTGAAGGTGCCTTTCCAAGCACGAGTAGCACCAGCGGCGCTCCTTGGCGATAGTCCGCCTCGCCGGGACCGGCTTACCCAATAACTCCGGGCACGACGTCACCCGGTGATCGGATGCTCGACAATAGGAGCAGGGGGGCCTCCCTAGTCGCTAGGCCGCTATAAGATGGTAGGGGGCGGCGCCCTCCCGCGGGAGCTCCGCTCGGACTTAGGAGGGGTTGGCGCCGACTTGCCCGGCTCTCCCTGGGCACGGCTCGGTTGGTAACCCGTAAGTCGTCGACGGTGCCCGCTGCGTTCTCAATTTGCCGGCACTGCTCCTCCAAGAACCGCAGCAGGTCCTTGAAGGGCGGAATATAGGAGGCGCCGTCCCCGCCGTACCTCTCCTCAAGATGTATCCGAAGGTCGAGAGGCAGGCGGGACAGCACGATGTGGAGCAACAAGAAGGACCATTCGTCCACCGGTAAATCCAGCCGCCTCAACGAATTACAGGCCACCACGACTGGATTTACCATGTCCGGACATAGTTTGGCCCGGTCCCTAAGCAGCGGAAGGTTTAGAAGCTTCCTAACGTATTCGTTCGCGATTCGCCGGACGTTGGCGTATCTTCCGGCGAGGAGGTCCCGGGCAGTCTGGTAGGCGTCGTCCGACAATCTCAAATGGCCGACAACGCCCAGCGCCTCCCCCTCCAGTGAGGCCAGGAGGTACGCCATCTTCTGGCTTGGTGTCAAGTTCCTCCGAGCGTCCACTAGGCTATCAAAAATTCCAACAAAGGTCATCCAGTCGGAGAGGACCCCGGAGAACTATAGCAGGACCAGAGTTGGGAGTCGACCCAACAGCTCCGGCTGAGTTGAGCTGAAAGAGGCTGCTTCCGAGGGGACTCGGGCAGGCCACTCAGCCGAGCTTCACGTGCTTCATTATCATACTTGGCCCCCGCCTCGATCAAGTCGTCCGTGAGCGAAAAGAATTGCTCGTAGTCCGCGAGGCAGGAGTCTAGGACTCCCTGTTCCGCATCTGAGGCCAAAAGCTCTCAAGTGCAAGCCTCCTCCACTACGGTCCTTCGGGCCACGACCTGCTCGTGCATCTTCCCTAAACTATGGACCCGATCGGGTCGCCCTATCAAGGTATGGGCGTTCGCGGCCCAGCGCAGCTCCGCCTGCCAACGAAACGCCGGTAGCTTGTGCGATGGCATGACTACTAAATACAAATTACTATTAAATTAAATTAAATACAAATTACACTACACGGCAAGTACACACTACAGTCAGTCAGCAAGATGCCTCGCCAAGGCGACCGACCCTTCGGCAATTTAATCTACCTACCCGAAATACCTGACGCGTAGGTACCTAACCCTAAACTACACTCTTGCTTGCGCAGCCTAACGGGCGTGGTTCTAATTCTAACCACCGATCCGCTAACAAAACACAACAAATATTTACTTTTTTGTTACGGCCGGGCGTGATTGGAGAAACAATCAACCACGCTCTGCTACCAGAATATGTTACGGCCGTCAGTTGCCCCGACAGAAGTCGACTGGGCTAGGGCCCATAGTAGCTCACTCGACGGGCAACCAGAAGGTTCGTGCCCAATGGCCTATGGATAATTATTAACCAATGGCTGATAAGCAAACACAAACTTACCGAGTTCCGGAGGGGGTAGAGTCGACCACAAGGCACCGTTAGGTGGTAAGTAAGTGGATATAAAGTGGTGTGTGAAAGTGTGTAGATGTAACCTGACGTCACCGATGTAATCTGAGCGCAGACCCACAGTCGCTGCTTTTCTCCACAATGTGCGATCCCTCCAGTGGGCGTTCCCCAATAGAGACTTTCTGCTTTTATTTCACTATACTAGTTTATCAACTTTATTGTACATTTAATTAACTTCAAATTTAATTAAATCAACGTTAATCGAACTTAAAGCAAGTGACACACTGCACAACTTAAGAACTGTCGGTCAAAGTTCAATGTCCCATGTTCACTTAGCACAAACTTATACTCGAAAACGACCGCGATCTCCTCTCGGGTTCCACCCGACAAAGCAAAAATGTCTTATTACGATATTAAAATACCACACAAACAACTCGTCGACGCAAATTAATGGCAATCGAAGTTAAATTAATCACTCAAAACTCAAGGATAAGCCTCGTTGTCACGTAAAACGCACAAAACAGACAACGCAAAGGAGGCGGGCTTAACGCGACCTAACGATTCTCACGTAACATATAACCGACACGGCTGCCGCGAACCAACTCAATTGCCCACACGTCGAGCAGCCGAGCGGTGTGCGGAGAGACGCGCGCAGGGGGTGGCAGGCGGTGACTGGTAAAAAAGTATAGATGTTTAGTAATGCCCCTGAAGCGCCACTAGGCGCCCGCGCAGGAGAAGTGATAGTATAAATTCTATAGTATTTGATACTCACAACGCTCGATGCCATATTCATGCTTGATGTCCGACGACATTGGGCCGAGGGCTTAAATAGCGTGGTTCATCCCCTACAGCGTTATTCGTAAAGAAGAGGAACTCATGGTTAAGTAATAGCTGCGCGGATCAATAAATCTGCGAGATTAAGTTGCACTTGCCGCGATTAGTCCATGAATGAGTGACCATTTTCTTAACATACCGAGATTGAGAGAATAGAGCGTGCATCTGTATCCTCAGACACTTGGTGCACTTTACTCTGTTAAAATCATTATCTTTTTAAAATTCATGCAGCTAAAATGATAATAAGTTTATTATTACTTTATACTTTTCAGGGACAGATGAAAGAATATAAACATGAAGTATGATGAAGCCTCATAAACATATTGGCGTTTAAAAACCAATCTTATTTAATTGATTCCTACAAGTTTCCTTATTAAAATTATTAAACTTATATTCATATTTAAGTCTAATGTTAAAATAAACTTCTATAATGTATTTAATTATTAATTATTAAATGCTTGTTATTATCAAAAGTAATACTTATATGAAAAATAAAGCAATCATTATGTACTACGTGTCCCCATTTTTTATTTCCCCAATCGAAACATTTTGTGAAATATATAAAATATACTTACTTACTTATACTTATCTTCACGCACAATCCCTGACGGGGTAGCCAGAGAGAACAGATCGCCAAGTGTCACGATCCTTACAAACCTCTTTCGCTTCTTTCAGATTCATTATCTTCTTCATGCATGCACGTCTAGGTATCCGAGTACTTTTGACCCTACCCTCTTCGAGCAATTTGCTCACATGGTCTTCGAAAGTTAGTCTCGGTCTACCTCGACACCTTTTAATATTAACTTTCGCGCTATATATTTTCTTCACCATTCGGTCTTCACTCATTCGCTCAACGTGCCCAAACCACCGAAGCACGCCCTTATCAATTTTTGTGATAAGTTCATCTTTCAAACCTGCCATATTGCGAATCTCTTCGTTTCGCTTTCGGTCGGCCATGGTAACGCCGCACATTTTACGAAGAGATCGCATCTCCACTGCATTCAACTTACTTTTATGCTTCTTCTGGCATACCCAGGTTTCGCTTCCATATAACAAAGTCGGTACCAACACTGCGTTATGTATTGCAAGGCGTGCACTCTTCGCTACGCCCTGCCTTTTGACTAACGCAGTCAGGGCACCATTGACTTTGTTCCCGGCAGCGACACGCCTGTCCACATCTAAATCACATCTTCCATCCCGGCTAAAAGCACTCCCCAAGTATACAATTTCATTTACCTGTTCTAGACATTCCTGATTTACCCATATTTCACACTTCGTTCTCTCTTCGTCCCTTTCAAATACCAGAACCTTAGTTTTATTAGCATTCAAACGGAGACCTTTAATTTCACATTCCTCTTTGATACACGTGACTAATGCCTGTAGTTCTGCCTCTGATGGTGCAATAAGCACTGCATCATCAGCATACAGCAGACAATTTACTTTAATGTCACCCAGTTTCACACCCAAACAACTATCTTTCAGCTTCTGTAAACAGCTGTCGGATACAGTATGAACAGCCAGGAAGACATGACACAACCCTGCTTTACGCCCGTTTGGACGTGAAACATGGGTGACAGGTCATGCCCTACCCGCACACAGGCTTTACAGTCACAGTAAAGAGACTGCACAGCCCTTAGCAATCGACCATCCACACCATACCCCGGCAACAGTTCCCACATTTTCTTCCTTACAACCTTATCAAATGCTTTCTCAAGATCCACAAAAGCACAGAAAATCTTCTGGTTAGCAGCCAGAAGCTTCTCCGTGATCATGCGGAGAGAAAACATTTGATCCGTGCATCCTCTTCCAGGTCTAAATCCGCATTGTGCCTCCCATAGAAATCTTTCCGATTTCTCTTGCATCCTACGTGTCAAAACCTTCGAGTAAACTTTACTTGCTAAACTGGTCAAGCTGATCGCCCGATAGCACCCGCAGTCAAAATCCTTTATATAAAGGTAAAGGTTCACACCTTTACCTTTATATAAAGGCACAATGACTGCGGATCGCCAATCATCCGGGACATCCCCCGTCCGCCAGCACAAATTGCACAGCAGATGAAAGCTGTCCCAGACGCGAGGCCCACCATACTTGACCATTTCAGCAGTAACTCTGTCTAGTCCCGCAGCCTTACCACATTTCAAACTTCGAATCGCACGTTCAATCTCTTTCATCCTGATGACCTCAGTGTCATCGAGGTCCGGGTCTGGCGTACCAGTCACGGCGTCATCCCCGGATCCCTTACTAAGATCATCACACGCATACATTTCTCTATAAAATTCGCTCCATCGCTGCATGACGTCCGATTTTTCTGAGAGGACGTCATTAGTTCTCGAAAGCACTTTGTTCATTCTTAAGGCCGTCTCACCACTTCGGGTCCTTCCAACCTCTTTCCAGAAGAGTTTGGAGTTCTCCTTGAAGTTGTGCGACAACCTTTCGTCCGCTTCCATTCTACACCTTTCACGCACTTCCTCAATCAGTGCTTTCGTGTGAACTTTCTGCAGCCTATATCTTTCTTTCATCTTCTCTCTCATATCCTTATCATTACTAGAGGCCAAGTAGTCTAACCATGCTTTCTTCTTCTTCTTTACAGCTTCTTTCACTTCATCATTCCACCATGCATCTCTTCTTTTACTACTGCCTCTTTTTATTGTTCCACACACTTCTTCCGCTGCACTTACCATTCCATCCCTAAGGTTCTGCCAAGTTCTTTCTACACATTCTTTTCTGCCATCGATGGTGTCAAGCTTTTCGGCTACCCTCGCATGATATTTGTCCCTAGTATCCGCTTCCTGAAGCTTCCAGCTTCGGATGCGACAGACCGACTGTGGTTCTGTTACTGCCGTCCGGTAGCGCCAACCCGCGAACAGACCCCTAAATCTAGTAATCACTAGATAGTGATCCGTTCCCAGGTCAGCACCCCTGAACACTCGCGTATCCATCACCTGTTTTCGCAGTCGGTCATCCACCAGGAACAAATCAATCATACTTCTCTCATTCTTTCGTTCTCTAGTATACATATGGATTTTCTTGTGATTAAACATAGTGTTTGTCACAAGAAGACCCTTTTCCTTGCACACCGCCAGTATAAGCTTGCCAGCATCATTAACCCTTTTATCGCCAAACTTTCCAAGTACCGACTCGTACCCTGGTCGAGCGGTACCAACCCATCCATTCAAATCACCACATACAACAATTCTTTCGTTTCCCCTAGCCAAATCTAGAACTTCTCTTACATTCTCCCAAAACTCCTCCAGCTCAGCCCTGGACGACGAAGCTACCGGCGCATAAACAGCCAAAAGGAATAACTTCGTCAGTCCCAATTTAAAGCGAAGCCAGAGAAGTCTTGAGTTCACAACCTTATATTCAGTCATAACATCGACCAACCGAGAAGACAGCAGCACCCCCACTCCCTGGCAGGCGCTCTCGCTCTCCGGGACTCCTGACCATAGAGCTAACGCCCCGCCAGGGAGCTCTTCAGTACCACTGCCCTTCCGTTTGGTCTCCGACATACACACGACATCTAATTCTCTTTCTTTCATTATTTCGATCAACTCATTCGTCTTATCTCTCATGCCTCCTCTAACATTCCACGTGCCAACTCTGCACTCTGTCCTCCACCTTCCGCCGTGTCGGGCTGTGCGTGACGGGTGGCGGTCCCCATCGCCGCTTTGCACGCTGCATTCCACACCAACGGGGACGAGCTGGTGTGCGTCGCCTTGGGGGGACGCCCTAACCCTCGTTGGCATGGGTGCGCAGCTAGTAGAATTGCAGCCCTGAAAAGGGCTGGCAGGGGTCGCGACGAGCACGCTTCTACAATGACCCCTGATAAAATATAAATAGGTATATACCTATTTAGTTAAGTATCTACCTGTTTATATTAACAATATGTTAAAAAAGAAATTCTGGGGAAACTGCCCACGGCAGTAAATATTTTTCTCCAAAGATCATAGCTCGAAAATACAACTTTCCGATCTGATTCTTGGGGAGTTTTTTAAGTTTATCGGTAAAGTCACCTGGGATTTTATACCTTTGAATTAAAATCTAACAAAAGGCAAGTAGGTTCAGCTTATTCCTAGGAACATGTTATATGAATGAAACCTCCCACCCTCCCTCAATCGCGCGCACTACCCGTCGCCGTCAATCCCAGCACTACCATCCCCAGCACCACCACACTAGACACGACACACCACTCTCTAAAATACGACACGTGTTTCCTCACCTGAGGATACCTCTACGCGGAATTAAGCAAATTAATTTACAACAACCGCATTATAATGGATTTCCGCAAAGTAACGCCTGTTTCTATTAATTATTTTATAGCAATCTGATGAACGGTATGGCTGCCTATAAAATACGAACAAACAAACATTAATTTTTATATATTAGATCTTCCAGGAGCATATCAGAAAATATATTAAAAGTAGTAATAATATGATAACAAAGCTAAACGTCGAAAAATCTAGAAGACAATCTCTCGACTTAAATCCTGAAAACCGCACCCGTACTAAAAGTAGAACAGGTTCTTAACCCCTTTTTTTTTGCGGATGGAAAATCATCAAATGACGCCTTTCGCTCTGGGTGGAGCGGAAGGGAGTGTCAGACTTTTACTGACTAAAAACCATCCGTGTTCCTTCAGTGCCCTTACGTTCCGGAGCCGCGGTATCTCTTTCGAACAGCCCGCAGCCCCGGCAGGCGTCGGCCCTTGCGGGCCCCTTCACGCTGCTGACAGCTCTTTGAGGCGCGCGTGGAACAAAACGCGCCGTCGACACGGCCTGTCGTCGTTAGACGGACGGACGGCGAGCTACCCATTGCTAGCCGTCCACAGGCCCGCGCCTACGGTGGCCGGGGGCCACGACGTAGCCCCCGACGCCCGGGGCGTCTCCCGCGGCGGCCAAGAAGGAAAGCTGCTGCTCTCTCCTTCTCCCGCTCCGCCACCTCCTTCGCTAGCATCACTGCTTCGCAGAAGGTGGTGACGGCATCCCATTCCGTCTCGCTCCGGACCATGGCTTCGACCAGGGCCGGACGCGAGAGGTCGCCGCCGCCTATCGCCGCTACGAGGACACGGCGGTGCTCCGCCCAGGCAGGGAGGTTCTTAAACCCTGACACATGATAAATTCTAAACATAGAATAGATGAAGGAACTTAGGCGGTGTCTAAATAAAAATTCTAAACCAAGTTCTAAGTAGTATATAGATATTTTTCTATGTACATTCAAATTATAGCTTTTAACCGTGCACCTTTACTTAAAAGCATTACAATATGATTGCAGTTTTTTCATGTCCACATTACTTGCCAATTTGCCGAAGATCGCTTGGTGAATACTTTTAATTTGCCTTACACTCCTAGGCTTGAATCAGGCCAATATGATGTATACATAGTATTTTACTTTATGTCTTAAGGTCAGCCTAGTTTGCAGTTACTTATAGTTAATATCTGTTATTATTTATTCCGAAGATATCCCGGACGTCAGTCTGAGCGAGATTAGAATGGCACTCCAGCACCTCAAGGGGCTACTCCATGCGAACGACCTTGAGCATTAGACCGGCGCGCCGCTCGCTACAATATATTATTGCGTAAGAAATATGTAAGACGCCACCTATTGTACGAACGAAAATTATTTTTTCAACATCAATAAAACTATTTTATGGAAATACACACAGCATACAAAGATAAATGTATTTTAATTTTTTTATTCGGTATATATTAATTGCATTATATTAGAATTATGTATTTTCATATATTATCTAATTATGAAATTTTATAATTAATTATATATTAAAAATGAAGCATTGAAAATTGTGAGTTTAAAAGATACCTATTCACTATAGGTAAATAAATAGATAGTTTTTTTTTATAGTATAGGGTGACAAACGAGCACACAGTCCACCTGATGGTAAGTGGTTGCTGTAGCCCATAGACATCTACATCTATCCTCAATAAAGACTCAAGATGCAGATGCGTTGTCACTGTTTTTCTGTGAGAGCGTGGTCCTTCCCCGGGCGAGCCGACCCATTCGTACTACAACTATACTACTAATATAGCTGCAGCATGGCTCTACCATGGCTCGGCTTTTGTACAAATATTTGGTGCAATAAAAAATAAATAAATAAATAGGATGTTTCGCAGATGTGTTTTTGATTATTGTTAATTTTTACGTGTCACGTATTGAAAAGTAACATACCTACCTACTAATTTTTGAACTGAGCACCTTGTAACTTAGCCTGCTTATTACTTATGCTGGCAGACATTATCCTCACCCCAATGATTGATGAGGATGAAAATCAATTTTATTTCTACATACGTAATTATATTTATATATACATAAGGGTAACTTTAATAAAGGTAATACAAAAATCAACAAGAAGTATAAGGGTTCAATCTTTCAATTTCAATTGTAAAAAAAGTTACCCCCACACTAGGATTTTCTCCTGTGTCGTGGAGGCAGTTTACAAACATAAATTGCACAAGGACAAACATCCAGACCCGGAACAATTATTTGTAGGCCATACAAATACTTGTTCCGTGCGGGATTCGAACCCGCGGCCCCCAGCGCAACAACTGATTGCTAAGCCACTGTGCCACGGAGCCGTCGCCGGGTTATAGCTAAAGTGATCATACGTCCCGTTTTGAACGGGACTGTCCCTTTTCTCGGTCACCTGTCCCATTGTCCCCAAACAAAGCTCCGGGACACAAAATTGTCCCGTAACTCTTTGGATGGAAGTATTCAAAGTCAACAATCTTCAACATAATTTTTTTAATCGAATATATTTTATGTCTCCCTGGTACAAATGCTCCAGTAGAAAGAGTATTTTTTTATTTTGAATAAATTGTGGACGTCTGAAAGAAACACTTACGGTTCCAGTTCTAAAGGCGATGTTGTTAACAAAGGTAACAATAAAAAAACTTGAGCAGAATTTTATTCTTATTTAAAATCATCATCAACTTTATTAAAGCAAATTTAATCCACTGACAAATGTAATTAATAATTTTAAAAAATATGTTGCATTTAATAATTACCGTCTATACCGAATATAATTTAATATTGAACACTAATTGTATAAAGTTATAGTTTTTAGAGTATAAATAAACCCATGTCCTGTTTTGAGTTAAAAAATAAATGGTCAGTTTAGTATTTTTTAGTTAAATTTATTTTTAAAAAATTTTAGTTTATAGTAAAAAGTAGGTATATTAATACCTATTTAGATACTTTTTACCGAATTAGGGTGGAAGCCCCTAATACCAGTCATGCCCCTAATTCCAGTCTTTTCGCCTTTTTACTCCATAAATAAGATTTCTAGTAGTCTTAACTACAAATATTGTCATCTAAAAAATTCTTTGTACCTAGAGGAAAGTATATTTATTCAAATATTACCTCGAAGTTTTAAACCTAAGTGTTAAAATCAAAACAGGTACGCAACGAAAAACGATAATTTTCCCAATTATTTGACAAGTTATGATCCCGGTAAAATTATGCTTACTTTACATTATCTCATATATAGGCTTTTTGATTTGTATGAATATGACTATAGACATAGTAATGCAGTTATTTTTGTTTGAATTTACAAGTTATTTATTTTCTTTTAGTGGAAATTAATGGGGCTGTAATTAGATTATAAGAAATGTATGGAGTGCATAATGTCAGCCGCCCGGCTGTTATTTGGTTTGACGTACCTAATAAGAAGTACCTAATTTCAGCCACGTAATATAAATCAGGGCTGCCATAAACTGGAATAAATACCATTAATTAGATCATAACTTATTTTATAGCTAAGGGAGTTATGATCAATTCGTCTGTTTTAAAATTGGTTTTAGATTTTAAAGTTTAGCAAAAGATGTACTAGCTTTTCTCTCTGACATTCGGCGTATAGAACACCTTATGTACTCAATTATTTTTTGAAAGAAGAAAAAAACAAGCAATAAATAATATACTATATTTTAGCAAAAAACTATAACTTAGTAATACTAATTATAACTTAGAACATAAATGAAAAACTCATAACTGACTTTTTGGCCCGACCCGGGATTCGAACCCGTGACCTCATGATCAGCAGTCGCACTACTACAATCACTAGACCAACGAGGCGGTACTATACCTAATAAGATATTGTGGTTGGGTATTAGGATTATTTTTAACTGTATAGGTACTATACTGATAATATTGAATTAGCCTTTTATAGTGTAAATTATAATATTTGTCGAAATGTTAATTATGGATTCGAACCTTACATGCTAATGGTGCTTCATTTTTTTTATTTGCATTTACTTCAAAGAAAATACACGCAAAAAGCTTCATCGCGCATTAAAAAACACAACAAATATATGTATAACTAATACGAAAAATTATACCCAAAACAAACAAATAATACTACCTATAAATAACCTAATAAGTAATAATATTATAATATTATCGACTGATAAGATGACATGAGCGTGTGCGCGGCAGACGCTCTAACGACACAGGTTCCACGTGTAAGAGCTCAGCGCTCACTGACTCCAGCAAGCCCGTGGGCAGTGAATACTCCCAGATTTTAAAATAATTTCTTAATAAAATAAAATTTTGGTCTTTTGAAAAAAAATTATAATAGAAATGTTCATTAATAAATTGCCTATCCATTGGTGTAAATCGCAAAATAAAATAATACTTACTTTACGAGGAGATGCATGTTATCAATAATAATTTCACATTTATGTGGTTTCGTTGTAAGGAGATTATATTAATATTTATTCCTTTAAAAAAAATTGGATATAGCTTTTATGGAATCAAGATTATGTAGAAATATAATGTGTTTTTTATTTGTTGATATATCTTTTAAATAAAAAGTAGATAGCTCCTAAAAACCGCACAAATAACGACTAGCGCGACATTTTGCTCAACCTGCGCCCAAAATAACCTTGAGCATTCGTTCCTTCTTTAGACGTACGCCGCTTTATCATAGAATTCACATAACTTTTGGAATTGTTTTAATTAAAAAAGAAAAACGAGCTTTAAAAATTAAAATAAAACGTGAAGAATATAAATTTTTAAATTATCTATCCATTAGTGTAATCCTCAAATGATTATAGAGCATTGCCTTTAGCAACAGATGCATGTAATCAATAATTTTCGGCATTTTGTTAAAAGTAGATTTTGAATGTATTTATAACACATAAAAACAAATTATAACGTGGAATGTGACGATAGGATATCGAACATTAATAAAGTGCTTTTAGATGTAGTTTATTTCTCATAACTAATGAGATAATAGTCTCTGAAAAACGCACTATCGCAAGGTTTTGGTCGGGGTATCGCCTTAAAAACGACAAGGCGCCGGGTAAGGATGGAATTACAGCGGAGCTTCTGAAAGCGGGTGGAAAACCGGTACTTGAAGTCCTTCAGAAGCTCTTTAATTCCGTCTTCTATGGTGGCGCTACTCCGGAGGCGTGGAGCAGAAGTGCGGTGGTCTTGTTCTTCAAGAAAGGCGACAACTCTCTCTTGAAGAACTACAGACCGATTTCCCTTCTGAGCCGCGTCTACGTGCTGTTTTCGAGAGTCATTACGAATCGTCTCGCATGCAGACTGAACGACTTCCTGCCTCCCGAACAAGCCGGTTTCCGAAAAGGCTTTAGTACCACAGATCACATACACACCCTTCCGCAAATTGTACAGAAGACAGAAGAGTACAATCTGCCACTTTGCCTTGCGTATGTGGACTACGAGAAATCTTTTGATTTCGTCGAAATTTAGGCGGTGCTACATCCCCTTCAGCGGTGCAAAGTTGATTATCGATACATCGAAGTGCTGAAGTGTTTAGAGCTACGATGGCTATGCGAGTACAGAAACAGACTACGAAACCTATCCAACTGCAAAGAGGTGAAAGACATGGTGACGTTATATCCCCGAAAGTGTTCACCGCTGCAATGGAAGACGTTTTCAAGCTACTGGACTGAAAAGGATACGGTATTAACATCAATGGCGAGTACATCACTCACCTTCGATTTGCCGACGATATAGTCCAATAGTATCTCTCAACGGATAGGTCTTAAGATGAACATGGACAAAACAAGGATCATGTTTAATGTCCATGTCACACCTATGCCGGTAGTTGTTGAGAGCACTGAGCTCGAAGTTGTTGACGAGTATGTTTACCTGGGACAAATAGTCCGACTAGGGTCCGACTTCGACCGAGAAGTCAATCGACGGATTCAACTCGTCTGGGAGCGTTCGGGAAACTATGACACATCTTCTCGTCAGACATACCTCAAAACTAGATTGTACAACCAGTGCGTGTTACCAGTGATGACTTATGGATCTAAGACGTGGTCCTTCACTGCTGGCCGTATGAGGACGCTCAAGGTCGCTCAGCGAGCTATGGAGAGGGCTATGCTCGGAGTTTCTCTGCGTGATAAACTTTAGGAATAAGCATATCCGCAGTAGAACCAGAGTTACCGACATAGCCTAATGAATTAGTCAGCTGAAGTGGCAATGGGCCGGCCATATAGCACGAAGAACCGACAACCGATGGGGAAGAAAGGTTCTCGAGTGGCAGCCTCGTACCGGTAGGCGAAGTGTAGGGCGACCCCCCGCTAAATGGAGTGACGACCTGGTAAGACATGCAGGAAGTCGATGGATGCAGGTGGCTCAGGACCGTGCTTTGTAGCATTCCTGGGGGAGGCCTATGTTCAGCAGTGGACTTATGAAGGGCTGTAATGATGATGATGATGATGATGTGTGTGTAATACCGAATGATGTTTCATTAAATTCGATTATGTATGTGATTAATATATGTGATTTTTAACTAAAACCGATCTTAAAATTAGTTATTAAATTGGAAGCTAGTATTGCGGCAGACTGAACTGCATCTTTTTACATTTTCTAATGTAATAATAATGGATATAAATCAGGTAAAAAAATGAAACAATTGGTATTAAAAATCATGAAAAATTGTTTAATTGGCATACCAACTGATAACTTGTTACAACCTGTGGCCAATTTTACAATTATCAATATTGTTAATAATTAAATATAATATTTATGTAAAATATTTTTATGCTTCAATGGTTTACTTACATTTAATTTTTATATTATTATTCAGAAAGAACTATATAATAAAAAGACGAGGTCATTACAATAATTAAGACTTCGGTATATAGGTTGTATAAAATGGTCGTAAAGATACTTTTATTCATCAAACGAGGTGGTTTAGGCAATCGTACGTGACGACGCTCCTCCTCGCGTCCGTAGTAAACTCCTAAGGCCACGATTTATTACTAATTCTCACTTAACATTATAAGAGCAAACCGTGTTCTAGCGCGTACCTTTGTAATACACATACCATTTTTTATGCAAATTTACATTTCGAGAGTCGTCGACGTGTATTTACATTTCCCGCTGACGACCGTTTGATAGTAAAAAAAAAAGATATGAAAATTGTTAGAATACCTATATGGAACGCATCCGTGTATCATTTTTTTTCTTTTTATTTAATGACATAGACAATTTTTGCCCTTTATTGACGGCTAAAATGCGTTCCGTTACACCCAAAGCTTATGTCCTTACTTAACTATGAATAAAAATTTTATGGCAACTAAGCGCTCAGTGATTCACACACTGAAATTATTTACATGATGTATTTCGAATGCAGTATTTAAATAAGCATGCTCAGACATAAGAACAGAAAGAATCCCTTTTTTGGTATATTTATGTAAAAACTGTCAATAATGTTTTAAAAGTCTAGTCGCGCAATGCCATTGACAATATTAAATAAGTATTTTTTATATCTGAACATGTTTAATTAAAAATATCATAACAAAAGATTGTTTGAATGGTTCATGCTATGGGGATACAGTTGTATTGTCGCAACACCAGTCTTTGTCACTGTGGGTAAAAATTAGATTTGAAAAAGCAGAAGGAAGAAGTTGAATATGGTGTTGCCATGGGAGGTTTAAAATATGATACGTAGTTTATAAACTCACTTCTACTTCCCCACACTAAAGTCCTCGGATAGTCCAACGTGGGCAACGTTAGTCAGTCGCAATAAATGCATTATCAAATTTTTAAATTCCCTTTACCACAGATTATAATACTTTATTATATCTTATTTTTTTAAATTTAATAAAATATCACCCAATGAGTAATTTAACATTCTACCCGTCCAACTAAGTCTAGGTAAAATTGAAAACTCGATTGATTAGGAATGTCTCGTTATTAATACTGGTTCTGTGGAAAAGTGATCCAAGTAAGTCTATTATGTTTATATCTTACAGGAAATTACTGCTCGATGATGGAGGTAGCACACAATTTTATTTAGACAGTTGTTGTTGGCAACACTTCAAATTGTGTAGGCAATACTCATAAACTACTATTTTCGTAACGCGCAAACCGCTCAAGAGCCTAGCACAGTGAGATTATAATTTTTTTGGCACAAAACTATACTGTCGGGCATAAAATTACTGTAAAAACTGCAAATTCAAGTACATCACCGAATCTAAATGCAATCGTATATTCTGAGCACCCACAACAGTCCACGGTTAAAATGTAAAAATATCAAAAAAATTCATTGCTTATCATCACTTCACGTCAATGTTTTTCCGTAAAGAATTGACTCAATCACAATAGGTACAAAGCCGATGCGGTTTTATAACAAGAAAACTTAACATTAGTGACATCGTTGATTAAATACAAAACTTTAAAATTAATATATCTACCACATCTATGACATCATCTACGACAGCGATGGGTGATTCGTAAATCAATTTTAATGCAATGGTCTTTAAGTATTTCATATAACTATACGGTTTCTTGCAGCAATTTTTATTTTATAGTAAGTATGCAATAATAGTTTTTCAATTAAAATGAAGGTATAAGTCAATGATACAATGCTTCTGACAAATGCAAGAAATCCACATAAATTACAGCAATGAAACATCATTAAACCTAAATCAATTTGAATAACAAATAGCATTACACAAGTCATAATAACTAGGTGTAGTTTCAGTAAAATTTAGAGTTACAGAGATATTAATACGCTGAATATATACAAAAGTATCGTTATGCACATGCAAGATTGAAGCAATTGAAAATGGCAGTAAGCATTAGGTTTCATAAGTTGTTGAAAATTTTCAAAAATATTTCGCAAAAAACAAATCAAAATATTTACTGAAGCTTCAAATTAATCACACTAATGCTTACCACTACCATTCGCATTTTGAAAAAGTAAGATGTAAACCAAAATATTTTATTTACATATCTAAAATAACAAGTTTGTTCTTGACAGCATATATTTTGGGAAAGTAAAAAAAATGTTTTTAACATTTTTATTTCTCTTTTCACATTTTATTGCTTTTTTTCACAAGACACCACATTAAGTAACAATTAATATGAAATCTACTACATTTGTTTGTAGACCATTGAAATTAAGAAGTTATTGTAACTAAAAAATATAAAAAAAATAAAAGATAAAAACTCCATTCTATTAAATTATAACAATATATGTAGGCAACTGTGAAGATTTTTGGCGACGTATTTTTTTAAGAACGCCCCATCCAATATGGTTTCAATAAATAATTCGATATCGTTTCTTATTTTTATTCAAACATTTAATTTAGCACATAACAATGTGGTGATTTATATAAGAGCGATACATTCAATTTTAAATCCCTGTTTCGGGTCTAAATTAATAATAATACATTAAATGCGTAATGGAATAATAGACAACAATGATCATTTTGCGTGCAAATCAATCGACGTATATAATTTTGGTGGTACTATCCGAACGTGGGCCGGCCGCACGGGCGGTTTTCGAGCGGTTATCGGGCGGTTGTCGGGCGGTTACTCGACGCTGTTGGTGGTGTCGTTGACATCGTCGAAGGATTCGTCGCCGGAGCCTGCGCCCGGTGCCAGCGAGGTGCGTTTGATGCGAGAAGACGACGACGCGCCAGAAAGACTTATGCCACCTCCCTGCCGCCTGTATACACAAAATTAATCTATCAAAAAAAAAACATGAACGCAGTTCACATACGCGGTAGAAGCGAAACCTTCAGAAAAGCAGACCGAGATAATAGAAAACACTGTATACTGTTTTCTATCTCATTCTCTCGCAGGCTAAATCCTATAGATGTATATAATTGTGTCTCTTTTTAGTGTTACGTTTTCGTTTCATTTCAAGTTTCAAATCACAACGATTCTAAAGAAGTTTTCACTTCAATGTGTATCACGTAACTTACGACTATAGACATAGAGAAATGGACTGAACCATTAGATTGATTAATGAACTCAAGAGATGATTTAAGTCTGTAGGTGATAGTGTTTTAAATAAAAGTGAAGCACGTTCATAATGCCATTTTGTTTTCGATTTTAGTCCTTTAGAAATAATTCACTAATGGTTTATTTTTTTATTATAATTTTACACTAAAAATTCAGTCATATCTCGATGTTTATGAATCGAACATTTCCACATGCTGCTACAAATATCTTGATAGCGTTATTTGATGACCGATTTTCGTTACAAATAAGTTATAGTTTTAAATCTAACTTCAATAGTAAACAACTACAAACATTAAGAGAAAACAACAACGATCTTTGTAAGTTATGTAAGTTTATTAATATTTTTATTTGTTTTTAATTATTTTGACAATTAATTTTATACTACACAGTAAGTTCATTCTGCGTAGATCAGACCAAAATTAATAATTAAAAAAGCTGAAGGTACTCCGGGTTAACTCTGACATCGGGACGTCAATCACCTCAGTCCCCCGTGACCATGGGTGCTGTAAAGCACCCGAAACCCACGGGGGGTCAAGTCTCTATGGAGCCGATGCAAACGTCGGGCAAAATAAGCGAAACAGAGACAGCGCTATACGCAAGACAGAGAAATCACTATTGAACCATGTTACGCATTGTATTTCAATTACAGTTTAGGAACTTTTATTTTTGCATTTTAATATCGTTGTCGCCTGCCCATTAAAAATTATCTTTACTTATCTTATAAATTATAAACTATATATTTTGTAATATACATAACAAATAAAAGTTGTTTAATTCATGAAAGTATAAATTAAATTTTACGTTCCGATTATTTTTATGTCCGATTGAAATTATTACTCTGTGCAACAAGCTCTGTAGCCGAAAATATAAATGTATCTATGACTGTTGTGAAATAAAAACTTAAACTAGATTATTATTTATTACATATTCATAAAATTAAGAAAAGAACAAGTTTCAAAGTTCATTTTACATCAATTAGATATTATTTTAAACGGGAATGGTTCAAATCATTTTCATATTAAATGGAGTTAGTTTTGTTTAACTTTTCTAAGCCAAATTCAAAATTGATGTCGATTTAGTTACGATTTAGTATATTTCGTAGAAAAATAACTTAAGTGTGGTGTTACTAGCCAATATTTAATTTATGGTGTTTGTTTTTTTACTTAATGAAGATGTTTAACGAACAATAATCGATTACTGAAAACGGTGTGTTCTAAGATGCGTCTATAATCATCTAAAATTGAGTGCCCAAGTTTATTTCAGTCTATAATATTACTAGTTAATAATATATTTAAATCTCTATGAAAATAATTGTTTTATTTCTGAAAAACTATTAACCGTGTTCCATACCAATTGTCTACTTATGTATCAATGCATAGCTAATTGTGAACTTTAATCTTCCTCTTAAGATTTGTGTTATTAAATATTTAAAATTTTATAATATGTTATTCATTTATTACTATTTCCATTCCAATTTTTTACTAATGTAGAATGTAATTTCTACATTCGTGGAAAATTGGAATGGGGATAGTAATATATTATGATTAAAAATAGAATATTGAATGTGAGGGTGGGCAATGAGAATTATACATATACACACGCACACATTCACATCTGTTAGTTCATGGATCAAAAACTGGCGCGCTAGTGTCGCAAGCTGTTAGCATTTTTATTGTATGAAGTTTTCGTTCTTCCCGTCAGGGTACATGTATTCTGTGCCGAAACCTCGGGAGATAATAAAAAATAATAGTACATAATACAGTACACATTGAATAAAACTACTTTTAAGATAGAATCCGTAAAATTAGTTTTATTCAATGTGTAGTGTTCGCGTAAATATAAAAAATCATTAGGGAATATCCATTTTTGTACTAATATAAATATTTTTTGGCAACACTGAAATATAGGGATACCCTCGTTTAGGCTCCAGTCCGCTGCAAAAATATCACAACATTTCATATTTCTGTTAAGTTAGTTAGTAGACCTATATTTATACTTTTGTGGCGGACAACTAAATATAAATTTTCTTTTTCATTTACATTCTGAGGTGATATCTGTTCATAAAAAAATATTATTACATATATAATTAATTTTCATCGGAATAGTATTGTATTTTTTCTATTATGCTTTTAAAGTTGTTAATAGTATGTTAATTATTCTAATATGAAATAAGCTAAAATTATTAATGCGATATGAACCGTATGAGAAAGCAATGATAACGCAAACGTACAAGTTGATGTAACAAGGTCGCTCTGTTAACCTTTATAGCAACTGACATAAAACTTCCCATATGCAAGTTTTTGTTCAATTTCAGCTAATAAATCATACAATACAGAAAACCAAAAGGAAATAGCCCGAAATAAAAATGGTTTTATAAACTGCATATTTTTGGGCGGACTAACTTTAAGCCCTCGAATTACTTCGTAACTTGTATTAAATTTAAAAGTATCAAAAAGACCGCTTATCATTTTTATTTTAATTACACAACATCGCACATTATACAATATACATACATACAATATACAAGAGACGACACAGACAAACATATTTGCCGCCAATCCCAAACAAAACAACTGGTGAAATGTAAGCTTAAATCATTCAAAGTATAGTACTGTTGAGTTAACCAATGATACATTTATGAATTTATTAGCCAAACTGAACCATTAACATTGCAGTCTCACACCTCGGTTACCTCACACTAGCCGCCAATGCACCGCTAGTCGCTACTATCTGAGAAGGATGGCCTAAACAAATATAATATTTCTGTGAATATTTACGTTATCGAGATATTAAATAAATGAAGTAGTTTGAATGTAGCAGCTTTAATTCTAGGACACGCTTTCATGAATACTTAGAAAATAACTATTTTAGTTTGTTCTATTTGGGATGAACGTCACAGATGTTGCGTTTGAACAATCGTATATTGCTAGCAATTAAAATAACATTTGTACAGTAAAAATAATATTGAAAATAGGTATGCACAATAGAAAATAATATCCAAACATTCAGGTATAAAATTGTCAAGTTTACTGTCAGGAACGTCTTTATGTTTGTTGTGGAGACGGATGCGTATACGCATATACGCATGATTACGTGCGTTTCTCTGTGTGCGTGCGTTTTTTTTTAAAGAAAAAACGAATATACAGTCCACCTGGTACATAGTGATGGTAAGTGGAAGTGGTAGCCCATAACAATCTACATTTATCCTCGATTAAGAATCAAAATGCGTTGCCACCCCTGCCACTCCAGACTAAGATGGAATATCTTGTTTTCAGTAAAGAGGGTCTCCGGTTCCCTACACTCACCATACGAAACACAGCAGCATTAAGCTGTTATTTTTACGCTGGTATTAAAACGTAAACTTAAACTTCTATGTGCGTGCGTTTGCATGTGTGCGTGCGTGTGGACGTACGTGTATACGTGTTCGTGCACGTATGTGCGTGCGTGTGTACGTGTGTGTGTGTGTGGACGTACGAGTGTACGTTTTCGTGCACGTATATGCGAGCGTGTGTACGTGTGTGTGTGGACGTACGAGTGTACGTGTTCGTGCAGGCATGTGCGTGTGTACGTACCGCAGCTTGTTGCGCAGGTTGGAGCACTCGCGCGCGAGCGTCTCGTGCGTCTCGAGCAGGTCCTCGAGCTCGCGCTGCGCCTTGCGCTTGCCGACCTTCTCGCGCTGCACCTCCTCCTCCGCCTCGTCCAGCTGCCGCTTCAGCGTCTTCACGCGCGTGTTCATCTGCAACACGCTGCCATGTTAGCATACCCTTCACAACTACCGGCTTAGCGATTCATCACTCAACGGAGTTGGCTAAGTTGACATTCTACATTCGTTAAAACTAAACGAAAGCAACGTAAGTTATGTGATTGTCACGTGACTTCAAAGTGACATATAATATAACAATGCGTTTTTATAGTTTTCTATTACTATTAATAATTATAGAAAGAGTCTCGATTATTCAAAAAGTAAAAAAGTTTGCAGATATAATCGAAATTTGCATGAGAATTTGTATTTCAATTAGTTGCCAATTAATTGCTAGAAGCATCAAATTAACACTAAAATAAAGAAATCAATGATAATTAAGTCGAAAAGTGGTCAAAATTTGTTGTCAGTTTGTCGCTGAAACACAATATAAAAAAAAAAACAAGAGTTCAAAAATTGGCAGAACCTATCAACTGGTACCTAAGAACCAGTGTCCATGCAAATATATGTCATATATAAATGTACTAGCTGGCCAGGCAGACGTCGTACTGCTCTTTTCAACGACCCTGTGTCCTATAAAAATTCTTAAATTCGTAATAAAAAAATATTGGGAGTCACTTATACGAATAAAAACTATCCTATCTCTCAAGTTGAACCAAACTGCACACAGTGTGATAAATTTCATTGCAATCAGTTTAGCAGTTTAGGAGTCCATCGCGGACAAACAATGTGTCACGTAATTTTTATATATAAAGATGTAATACAATCATAGAATTTATTGCTGATCATAAATGACACTAGGGATACCCTGCTAGGATATAGCCAGCAATTTTTTTTCTTTTTATTTGTTTTGTTGTTTCAGTTGCCGTTTCAGTTTCGATTGCACGGCGTTTTTTTTTTACAGAATAAGGGTGACAAACGAACACACAGTGCTCATGATATCGCCGATAGACACCTACATCCATCCTCTATTAAAAATTAAAATAGAGTTCCGCTGTCACCCCTGAGGTCTAAGATGGAGTGACTTGTTTCGAATAATAGCGGTCTCCGGTTCTCTACGGTCGGTACGGTCTTGGTAAGTACCCTACGAAACAAAGCAGAATAATTAGGCTGCTATATTATGCAGGTATTCTGTAAGTCTTTCTAAAACGGAATATTTCTGCAGCACGTGAAAACGTTTGTGTATGTGTTACCTTCTCGATCTGCTCCTTGTACTGGTCTGCGTGGCGGCGCTCCTCGTCGAGCTGCAGCGCGAGCTCCTTCATCTTCTTGTCGAGCTTGCGCGACGCCTTCTGCTGCGCCAGTCGCTCGCGGGACTCCGCCTCCAGCTGCTCCTCCAGGTTAGACACCTTCAGCTCCAGCGACGTGATCACACCCTGCCCACACATCTCCACATTACTATATATTAACATATATACGTCACGCCTATAATCTCTTATACGATCTTTTTTATATGCATTTGAAGTGACAAACGAACTTACCGTCAACTGATTATAACTGGCTTCTACAGACTATGAATGAAGAAATAATAAATTAAAATAAAAAAATACTACAGAGACGTTGTCATCTATGAGGACTAAGAAACTAAGATGGAATACATCTTATCTCACTGAAAACACACAACAATATGAAGAACACAGGATCAATACCTTGGTCTTGGTGCGTCCAGCTGTTTCGAGCTCTGCGAGCTTGGCCTTCAGTTCCTTGTTCTGTCTCTCCAGCACCAGCTTGCCACTCTCCATTTTCTGAGTGGCCGCCTTCTCCGTGCCCAGTTCCATCGTCAGTTGGTCGATTTGGTTCTACAAGCATAAATAATGTTAATTAGTTAATTATTTAGAAAGTCTATAGGGTGATACCATAAGCAAATAACTATATATAAGAGCCGTGGTAGCTCAGGTGATCGGCACTCGCTGTGAATTTCACAGTACGCAAGCAACCCGGGTTCGATCCCCACCGGCACCAATGTAATTGTTAATTGCAATTTTAAGTGAGGAAAGTGGCATGTCTGAGAAATAAGAAAACAAAATATACTTCGAAGACATGTGAAGTTCGCCAACACGCCCTAGGGCAGCGCGGCAAACACTTCCTTGCCTTAAAACTCTCTCAGAAATGAGGGGAGGCTTCTCCACTGAAGTGGGACGTATATAAGCTGTAACTTTAACTTTTTAACTATAAGCAAATAATTACTACTCTCATTTGATTGAAGTTATCGTATGGATCTTGTTAATTTAATAAAAATAGTATTAAATTTTAGCCTTTGGTTAAATTAGAAAAACTGACCCAATTATGTAACTACTAAAATACACTATAATGACGTGGGATAAGAATTTACTATTGTACGAGGGCTATGATAGTGCTTCGGCCTTGGCAGGGCGGATAGACAACCTTGCACTTTAAATTACTTAAAATAAGACTGATATAATAACAGAATAATAATAATAATAATAATTTATAATTATGAATCAGAAATATTATATAGGCTACATAACATATGTCATTGACAATAAATATATAATAAAAAAGTAAAAAAGCAGCAGTAATGGTATTTAAAAGAAAAGAAAAAACGACAACTGACCTGTGACTTTCGCAACCGGTCGTTAAGTATCTCGTTGTTGGACTGTTCTTCATCTAGGTCCTCCTCAAGCGCTGATATCCTGGCTTCGAGCCGCTTCTTCTCATCAACTAAGCTCGTGTTCTGTAAAGCATTTTAGTTACGTTTTGTGTTATTATTCAGAAATAATTTTTTAGTAATTATAGAATTGCTTTCGTCATCATCATCATCATCATTACAGCCTTTCATAAGTCCACTGCTGAACATAGGCCTCCCCCAAGGAATGCCACAAAGCACGGTCCTGAGCCACCTGCATCCATCGACTTCCTGCATGTCTTACCAGGTCGTCACTCCATCTCGTGGGGGGTCGCCCTACACTTCGCCTACCAGTACGAGGCTGCCACTCAAGAACCTTTCTTCCCCATCGGTTGTCGGTTCTTCGAGCTATATGGCCGGCCCACTGCCACTTCAGCTTAATAATCCGTTGGGCTATGTCGGTCACTCTGGTTCTACTGCGGATATCCTCATTCCTAAGTTTATCACGCAGAGAAACTCCGAGCATAGCCCTCTCCATAGCTCGCTGAGCGACCTTGAGCTTCCTCATACGGCCAGCAGTGAAGGACCACGTCTCAGTTCCGTAAGTCATCACTGGCAAAACGCACTGGTTTTACAATTTCGTTTTAAGGTTTTGAGGTATGTCTGACGAGAAGATGTGTCGTAGCTTCCCGAACGCTGCCCAGCCGAGTTGAATCCGTCGATTGACCTCTCGGTCGAAGTTGGACTTACACAGTCGGACTATTTGTCCCAGGTAAACATACTCGTTAACAACTTCGAGCTTAGTGCTCCCAAAAACTACCGGCATAGGTGTGACATGGACATTAAACATTTTTTATGTCCATGTTCATCTTAAGACTTATCCATTGGGAAACACTACTGAGGTCATTGAGCATAGTGCTTAGGTCCTCCAGCGATTCTGCCATAAGGACTATATCGTCGGCAAATCGAAGGTGAGTGATGTACTCGCCATTGATGTTAATACCGTATCCTTTCCAGTCCAGAAGCTTGAAAACGTCTTCCAATGCAGCGGTGAAGAGTTTCGGGGATATAACATCACCCTGTCTTACACCTCTCTGCAATTGGATAGGTTTCGTACTCTGGTTCTGTACTCGGATAGCCATCGTAGCTCTACTGTACAAACACTTCAGCACTTCGATATACCGACAGTCAACTTGGCACCGCTGAAGGAACTGCAGCACCACCCAAATTTCGACGGAATCAAAGGCTTTCTCATAGTCCACATACGCCAGACATAGTGGCAAATTGTACTCTTCGGACATCTGTACAATTTGCCGAAGGGTATGTATGTGGTCTATGGTTCTAAAGCCCTTTCGGAAACCGGCTTGTTCGGGAAGCTGGAAGTCGTCAAGTCTGCACGCGAGACGATTCGTAATGACTCGAGAAAACAGCACGTAGACGCGGCTCAGAAGGGAAATCGGTCTATAGTTCTTTAAGAGAACGTTGTCACCTTTTTTGAAGAACAAGACCACCGCACTTCTGCTCCACACCTCCGGTGTAATGCCACCATGGAGGACGGAATTAAAGAGCTTCTGAAGGACTTCAAGTACCGGTCTTCCACCCGCTTTCAGAAGCTCCGCTGTAATTCCATCCTCGCCTGGGGCCTTGCAGTTTTTAAGGTGCTGGAGAGCCATTCTAATCTCGCTCAGACTGACGTCCGGGATATCTTAGGAATAGTGTCGGATAAGATTCGCTCTTGGATCGTTACTAGCACTTACGTGTGGCTCCAACGATGACGTGTACAGCTGCCCATAGAACCTCACAATCTCAGTCAAAATCTCAGGTGTCCCGGAAACGATGCTGCCACATTCGGTCTTCAGCTTTGACAGTTGGTTCTTTCTGGCAGACAGATCTCTTGGCAAAGACTTTGGAGCCTTGGTTCCGCTCGATCGCTTCTTCAATACGAGCTGTATTGAAGTTGCGTAAGTCCCGCCGCATGCATTTGGAGATCTGTCTGTTCAGTTGCCTGTATGCTGTCAAATCTGTTGAAGAATGTAGCTTCATTTCCCGTCTAACAGCCATGAGATTAAGAGTGTGATCGGAGAGTTGCAGAACTTAGCTCCGACCGCATGGACAGTTTCCACGAGCTTGTCATTTATATCGTCCACTTCATTGCAGTCTTCTAGGCACTGAAAACGGTTTTGTAACTCGAGCTGAAAGGTTTCGGCACTTTGGAACAGAGCACGAGGGGGACGGAGCGTTGACTTCATTAGACGAGACCTCTCCAACTTAACGTTTAGGTTCAGTGTGCCTCTAACCATTCGGCGATCGCTACCAGTTTTCACCCTCGCGATCACGGAGACATCACTGAACAGTTGTCGTCTGGTCGTCATAATGAAGTCAATCTCATTTTTTGTCGAACCGTTGGGGCTCGACCAGGTCCACTTCCTGTGGGGCCGCTTCTGGAAGAAAGAGTTCATCATAAAGAGTCCCTCTTTCTCCATGAAGTCGGCCAGCTTGGGTTCCGTTGCCCTATTCCAAATTTCCCTACTTTCAGCTCACCGTTCTCTCTTGTGCCTAGTTTTGCATTGAAGTCTCCCATTAACACCGTATATTGGGTTTTGGAGGAATGCATGGCTCTAGAGATATCCTCATACATTTCCTCCACCTCCTCATCGGGGTGTACCGAGGTTGGTGCGTAAACCTGTATGACCTTCAGCGAATACCGTTTGGTGATTCTGAGTATAAGGTACGCAACCCTCGTCGACACACTACCGATCTTTACAACGTTGTTAACGAGAGACTTGTGGACGATAAATCCGACACCTCTTTGGGACAGATGGTCGCCCTCCCAGTGATAGAGTAAGTTGCCGAATTCGAGGATTACCGTGTCCTCACCCTCTCTTCGGACTTCGGATAATCCAATAATATGCCAGCGCAACTTGTCTATCTTTTCTTCCAGCTCCACGAACTTCTCGTCAGTCCTCAGGGTGCGTGCGTTGTACGTTGCCAGGTCGAGTCGTCTAAGGTGGCAACCGAACCTCCACCGAAGATTCTTAGCACCCCCTGCCCCGCCGTTACCATGGTCGCCACCGTAGCCAGGAATAGCGGGGCTGCCGGGGACTGGGGGCTGTCTGTTTGTTGCTCTAATCATAGGGGGGTATTTCCCATAGTTGCCACACTTGGCGAGCGGGTTGACAACCGCAGTTTTTTTATTGTAATTTTGGCTATTATCAGGAAGATGCTGCTGCCCATCTCCTGCCTGTTTCCCTTTGTCGCCTTTTACGCCACCTACGGGAGACTGTTATACCATCCTCCACATAAAGGACGATCTCTATTCATCCGTCTTGAAATTCTCTCACTCTCATAATCCACTGGAACAGTAATCCGACACGACCGGAACGAGATCAGAGAAACAGCGCCAAATTCCTGACTCCGGGCTGCTTCTGAGAATTTGTTGACATGATATTGATTTTGACCAATAACTGATTTTGGCCTGACACAGGATATGAATCCGGGACCTCAAGAGTAGAATCGCGTTTACGACCATTTTTTTTTTGAATACTAGTAATGCTATTAAACATTACTAATATTCCCTTTAACCACTTTTGGTAAGCTTAAAATGCTTGTGTTAGAAGTGGTTCACGACAGTAGTCGAATGGTGGATTCAAACCCACGACCTTTCGAGTTCACGGTCCGTGCCCTGCCGTTAGGTTACTGACGATTCAACCATTAGACCAACGAAGCAGGCAAAATAAGGATGAAATACGACATAATAGAAAGAGTTAAAGCTCCGAATTTCTATGTTAAATATTAATTTACTTTGCGCAGCTTAACTACGGACGTGTGTATGATTGTGCGTGCGCGTGTATGCATATGCCCCTTGCACGTTTCATAGTCAAGTGAATGTGTGTGTGTAAGTGTACACTTAGATGTGCGTGCGTGTGCGCGTACCTTGGCGGCGTGCGCGGCGAGCTCGTCGAGCAGGTCGTCGCGCTCGGCCTCGGCGTGGCGGCGCGCGCGCTCGGCGGCGGCCAGCTCCTCGGCGTGCTGCGCGGCGGCCGCCTCCAGCGCCTTGCCGCGCCGCTCGGCGTCGCGCGCCGCCGCCGCCGCTTCCTCGCGCCCCGCGCGCGCCTCCTCCGCCTCGCGCGCCGCCTCCTTCAGCTGCTGCTGCAGCTTCTTCACCTGCTTCGCCGCGTCCTCCTTCACCTGTACCACACAACACATCGTCACTTGCTCACAATTTGCTTTGTAATACGGTGCATTAATCCGATTACAATGTGGATGTCTCCACGGCAAACAAACTAGAGATTCCGCTGGGCACGATACTGGAACCGCTACTTATTTATTTATTCTAAGTATGGAACTTAATCAATGATGCGATTCTGCAAATTCACCTTCTCGCTGGTATCGACATCGCAAATTATACTAACAATACACTGGTGATCGCCAGCGAGGTCAACTTTGAGCAAAGAACTCGTCGAGGTTAAAACGAAAGTCGTCGTCACCTAATAAACGAGTTTCAAGAGTAGAAATAGCGCCTCACAAGACGAAGGCCCTATTTGGTTTCACAAATTACCACAACAATCCAAATCCAAATAACAATCCAACACGTACGTCTGCGTTTTTCAGTCTAAATACAGAGTTAAGCGTTACATAAAGTACCTAGGTCTCTCTAACTGGACAATAACAAACACAATGACTTCGAACAGCCCTTCGATTAACTCATTTGTACTTTGTTCCTTTTTTGATCCGTTGGAAGTATTAAATACCATAAAGGTACTCAGGCAATTCAGTGCACCTAGCTGGGATGCCATACCTTGTAGGATATTTAAGGACAGTTGTCATGTTTTGGCTGAATCTGTGGCGCAAATGTGCAACCTAAACTTTAATACAGGGACCTTCCTTAATATATTCAAAAGAGCAATAGTCACGCCCATATACAATTCAGGTGAGAAAAGACTTCCCACAAACTAAAGGCCCATTTCACTGCTTACTTCCTTTCCTTTCCTATGGGCTTCCCGAGAAATTGTGCAATTGGATCACGTGCATACGTTGGTGGTTGCCAGTGGGCTCACCTTCGAGAGAGCCGAAGAGCTCACCGAGCTTGGGGCGTCAAAGTCGTAGCCAAAATCCAAGAGTTATGATTAAAAATAGTATCTCACAAGACCCAGGTCCTATGGTTCCATAAATTAATACGCGGCAGGGAACCACCCGACTAGTGCGTCCGATCGGGTGGGTCTGAAGTCAGAGTGGGGCGGTACATGAAGTACTTAGGTCTCTCTACCTGGACAATAACGTACAGGCCTCCACCTGGATAGTCGTTGGGGCTTCGAAGAATAATTCGAGCGCCTAATCCCCAGGGATTGAAAGGGTGCTATGCATAGAATGCTAATCAATTTAAGGGGAACAAGGGAAGAAGTGCGTCGCCTCTATGCAAGCGTGAGCCTTGTTCCGGGCGCCTGTATGAACAAAAGGCTAACCACCCGACGCTGTCTAACTAAAATCTACAGTGTGCGGCGATGATGGATCGTGCGTGAATACCGCACATTATCCTTTCAGGTGACGAAAATCCTGGCTGCGAAACGCGAACCAGGATTTTCGTCACCTTTGGAGAAACTGGCGGATATGGATGCGAGGATATACGCATATACGACGCGGCGACGACCAGAGCGGCAAGAGTGGGCCAGATGAGGTGTTCGAGGGAGTTAAGCGGCAGGAAAACGCATCCGCCACGTGGGACGCTCGTCTCTCTAAGGAGCGTTATACGTGCAAACGCATTATTGAAGCAATCCTGCAGCACTTGGAAGCCTGGATACATCAACGAACAGGAAGACTCACACACATAATAACCGAAGCACCCATTCCCGGTAATCATCTGTGTTAGTCAGTAGGTAAGATCGGACGCAAAGCGACGGCGACCTTCCACTGCGGTGGGCAGGACCAGGACTCCGCATCCCTGGTAAGTGGTAACATGTCCAGTGGGAACGGAAGCGGACGGTGTTGGTGAGCCGGATCGATCAGAACCTCTCCCTGCCAGCAATCATGTCGGTGGATGGCTGTAGCCGCCTTCTGTGAATGCATTATGGTCCAGAAAGAGACTGCTGTCGAATGAGGACAGATCCCGCTCGGAGACGACGTGGCCAATGCGTTTGTCATGGCCCTCCCCTTGACTATGGCGTCCCGTATCAGAAACGGAGCCTCTAGGGTTACGGGTGCTCGACGGGGGGGGGAGGGGGGCGCGACCACCTAGTAATGAAACCTCTGGAGAGGAAGATGACTGAAGTGATGCCGAGACATCGCGATAGCACTGCGAGGGTGCTGCGGGCAGCAAGTACTACCTCCAGGACGTGCTTAAGAAATCCGGCATAACCATTCTGTTTCCCCTGCAGCCGAAGGTATTCATGAGAATTTTCCCACGATAAAAAAGGAGTCAGGAAGTACTATCCTCGGAATGTTCTGGGAGCAAAGAATAGCGATATGAGTGCTCGATTGCGTTCCAAACGAAGCTCCCGGGACCGGGACTCCTTAACTTCGATGATTATAACCACCAAGGAGTTTTAGCCGGTAGAAGTCCCGCATAATTTTCCCATTGCTCCCGCAGCGAAAGTACCCATGAGGACTTTCGTTTATACACAATACTATAAGTCAGAGTATCTTTTGATATTACATTGTTATGTTTATCTATGATTACCATCTCACACCCAATCTAATACAAAATTTTACTTGCAATACCTATCGCCTCATGATGTTATGTTTTGAATAAACATTATGAAGTGATAAAACAAATATACTTACATCAAAGTGATCTTCGCAGAAGTATAGACTAGTCTTTGTAGATAATGTTTTCGGGGTTTTTCTTGCCAGTTTTAACCAAGTATTTCTCATATTTAAATCAATTGGCACTTGAATTCGTAACTTCCCCGGCATTCTTATGCTCGTATTTTTTCATTTAGACACAACACACAAATGATCAAGAAATTATTTTATTCCTATGCAAAATCTTTTTATTTACTTATTAGTGACGTCACGAGCTAATAAACAGCATGGCGACTAGTGTTTTCGCACGAAAATTTAAAACGATTAAAGTTTCGGTTTTAAAGAATTATTTAAAAATTATATTGATTCAATATCACTCTAGGATTCACTTAAAATATTTGAAAATGGGTGTAATACCCTATTGTACTAAGCACACATTGCATATACATCCACTTGTCTCTATTGCTCTATTGCTATATACCGTCCGTGGTACGGTCTCGGTGGTAAATAAATAAATATCCTCGGGGTCAAATAATGGTGAATGAAATGCATTTATTACGATGGAATCCTGTACGAGTTGTCCTCCCCCGATTCGTGCTACAGCCATATTAATGCGCTGCGGGGAATTCTACTTCTGAGTTGTTGGCGTAATGCAATGTACAACGTAAAACATCTCCACACTCGACACCACACTTAAAAATTACTGTTTGGTTGTTTTTTACCTTATATCAGCAGACTAATTAACAATAGCTAGCTTTAAACAAAAATCGGTACTGTACATCACCCTGCATAGATTGTATGTACAAACCTTATTAGCAAGGTGCAAGGCCTGCTCGGAGTCCTTAAGATCAGACTCCAGTTTTTTCCTCTGTGCAATGGCGGCGGCTCGCGTCTTGCGTTCCTCCTCCAGCTCTGCTTCCAGGTCGCGTAATTGCTTCACGATGCCGCGACGCTTCTCCTCGCCTTGCTCTTCCTTAGCCTGGCGAACAAAATTTATTAAATATCAGAAAAATGATTTAGTAACTGAAAATTAAATTTCTGGACTTTCAACTTTTACTGTATTTTTTCGTATTATTTGCCACACATGAGTGATTATAATTTAGTACAAATATTTGGCAAATGTGCAAAATCATTACCACGATGTGGATCATGTGTTCTCGATGAGCTATAGATCATCTTTGTCTTTCACCTACATACCGGCCTACGTGGCTACTATGCAGCAGTTCCCAAGTTCGAATTTAAGTCAAAGTTAATGTTTGTGTAAAAACATAAAGGTGCAAATAGTTCGCAAGCCTTCTTGTGATCATCTTCGTCTTTCAGACACTCTTTGTCTACTTCCGTTGTAGGATTATAACGCATGATATGAATTACATTAGGTACGGGTAGATCAAAACAAGGGTACTTATCATGAAGCTAATACAAAGGGGAGACGGCATAAGCAACTGTGCACTGTGATTCTAAGTAGGTCCTGACGTCATCATAGTGGGCGCGGCTTTAGTTAGTATACTGTCAGCATTCGTCCTGTGCGCTATGTGTTGAAAAAATCGGTGTATTTTCGTAGTATTAAGAAGAAAAGGATGAAGTGTTGTGTTTTATTGTGTAAAAACTACTCAGATAGACGCTCTGATGTTATGGATGGCATCACATTTCATTTGTAAATAATTTTACACCTAATTTATTAAAATAGTTCTAGAAAAATCTCTTTGCGTCGGCTTTCAAATATAATTAAATATATTCGACACTAGATGGCGAGACTTTGTGTCATGTGAACTAAAAATATAAAGGTCCGTAGAGTTCAATACTGGTAAAATAATCATACGAAGGTGCTGTAATTTGTTTTGCATTCAGACATAAAGAAATTTAAATCGCAAAATATTATTTTTATAGTTTATAATCATTTTGAGAACAGGCCGTATTCTCGTCAAGTAAACCTCATAAAAATGACAAAAAGACAGGGCCCTAATTAGAATTCAATTATTTTTCCCAGTAAAAATCAGCCTAAGTACAATTTCCTGCATTTTAATATTGAATGTTGGGTTACTGGGTAAAATAATTGAATTCTAATTGCGGCCCTGTATTTTTGTTATTTTTTATGAGGTTTACTTGACGATAGATGGCGGCCTGTTCCCAAAATTATTATGAAAACTATAAAAATATTATTTTGGCGATTAAAATTTCTTTGTCTGAATGTATTTGCTTCATGAGATAGACGCTCCGATGCTATGGATGGCATCACATTTCATTTGTAAGTAATTTTACACCTAATTTATTAAAATAGTTCTAGAAAAATCTCTTTGCGTCGGCTTTCAAATATAATTAAATATATTCTACACTAGATGGCGACACTTTGTGTCCTGTGAACTAAAAATATAAAAGTAATGATAAAATAATCATACGAAGGTTTTGAAATTTGTTTAGTATTCAGACAAAGACATTTTAATCGCCAAAATATTATTTTTATAGTTTATAATACTTTGTGGACATGCCGCCATCTACCGTCAAGGTAGCTAAGCTACATTGCAACATCGATATGGAAAGGTTCGAGTAGTTTTACTATTTATCGGTAGATGTAGATAGTGTAAAGTGGGCGGGGCTTTGCATCCCCTCACCCCGCAAATTGTCACGCGTTGTTACATAGTGAAATTTAATTACAACGTCTTCTCTTTGTATTTGCTTCATGGTACTTATTTGCCCGTGCAGCATGATGGGTTCCAATCGAGTGTATTATTTGAATGAACGAGTGAATAAATGAATGAATGTACCTGCAACTCGCGCTCGAACTGCGCGCGCATGGCCTGCATGTTGACCTCGAGGCGCAGCTTGGCGTCCTCGGTGAGCTGCAGGTCGTCCTCGATCTCCTCGTTCTGCGCGCGCAGCTCGGCCAGCTGCGACTCGAGCGCGCGCTTGGCGCGCTCCAGCTCGTGCACGTTCTTGTCGGCCGTGCCCTGCGTGTTGGCCAGCTCGTCCAGCTCCGCCTGCAGCGCGCGCTTCGACCGCTCCAGCTCCTCGATCTGCACACACGACAACTCATTTCTATTTGGAACTTTTGCAATCAAACGAAAACTAAACCTTTCATTTGACCTGAGATTCGATAAACAGACGCCACAACTACGTCGAAAATTGCGTTGTTGACATTTTCATAAACACAAAACTACACTTTCTGCCTTCTCCTTTCCTGTCTAGGAGTCCGTTTGTACCTATTTCTGTTGCTAAATAGCAATGCCTGCACTGCTTTGTTTCAGTCTGAAGGGTAAAGAGCTAAAATAATTACAGACTTTGAGGCATTCCTTCTTAGAGGTAACGTATCTGATACTTTTTTTGTTTATAATTAGTTCAGCAGCCTCGACGGAAGCTCGTTGACCAAGCTGGTTAATATATGTTGGTTCTAAACGCGTCCATCAGCGGTGCTGCTTTAAAGAGTACACGATCGCATAATCAATACCAAAGTTGGTTATATGTGTCCCTGGATTGCAGTATCTGCTTTATCTAGTTACCATCAGGTATACTGTTAATTCGTTAATCACTAAAATTAATTATAAAAATAAAATTAAAAAAAATCAAAACGCCCGAAAGAAAACAGCTGATGACATTGAAACGGCCGAACCGATTTTGATAAAACAAGTTTAAGAAGTGTTTCGCTAGCAAAACTTGCCTTTAAATAAAATAACCGTACACAAATCGGTTTACCCGTTTAAGAACTGCGGTGCGGTTAAACTTATAACACGCATCTTTTTGCATAGGGGTTTAAAAAAAAATTTAAACAAATTTACATTAGACTGCCAGGAAATAGTCGATGACGATAGAATGTCAAGTTCATTTTTCAGCGTCTGATTTTCATCATTTATTTAAAATGGTTCACATGCATAGACACTTTATTATTCATCAAACTTTACTTTAACTAATTAATTAAACAACTTTATGAACTGAATATATATTTATAATAGAATTGAATATAGGTGACAAGCGTGCACACAGTCCACCTGATGTCAAGTGGATACTGTGTCCCATATACATTTATATTTATCCTTAATTAAAAATCAAAATTCAGATTCATTGTCACCCCTGAGGGCTAAGATGGAATGTCTAGTATCCAGTAAAAAGGTTCTCTACACTTACCATACGAAAGACAGAAGCGTAAAGCTGCTATTTTAAGATGGTGTTTTGTGAAAGTGTGGTCGCTCCCTGGTCGAGCCAACCCATTCGGGTTACAAGCATAATATAGCATGATACAAAGAGCAGCATACTCGCGGGCAGGGAAGTGGTTAAGTATTGGTTTGGCGCACCTTCTCCGCGGCGTCGTCGAGCTCGCGCGTGAGGCTGAGCACGCGCGTCTCCTTGTCGCGCGCGTCGCGCTCCGCCGCGTCGCGCTCCGCCGCGTTGCGCTCCGCCACCGTGCGTTCTTCTGCCAACACCTGACAAGTCACACAATCACACATTATTATACAATATTAATACGACGGACCTAACGTTACATTTAAAATATAAAGCACCTATACATACACGCAAATAAATACTACAATCAATAGAATCAGACGTTATAAGTAGCGGCACGAACTAGGTAAGACACATCATTTTGCTTCGTCTTTTGTAATACGTACAGCAAAGAAGTGGAATAAGTTTCCGGCGTCTTTATTTCCGTCCGAATACAATTTGGGCGTCTTCAAGGCAAAAGTGAATAGGCTTTTGTTACGATAAGACAGTGCGGTCTACCATCTAAGGCTGCATCACCACTTAGGTGGGTTTGTGGTCAAGCACTGGCTTATAATAAGTAAAAAAAAAAAAATTATTTTATTACGCGGATCTTAATTGGTTAATTTTTAACATTTTCAATACAAAAATCAGGGTTGCATGCAATGTACTTTTACAAAACGCGCGCTGGATGCTGGTACATAAAGTACACTGTAGACCTTTATAAATTTCGGTCACGGCGGCCAGTCTTAGCGGAGGCTAAGCATATAAACATGACAAGATTTTAGTGCACATGTGTGTGGACAAATACAAGTGCACTCTGTATTCCCTTACTCTAACAGTCCCATGGAAAGGGAATTCGACCTAACGGAAAGAAGAGAAAATTCCTTGAAAAACCCAAGTACTGATTAAGCCCGACCCGGGACCACATGATCAATAGTCACGCTTACGATCACTTGACCAAGAGGCAGTCAAAATAATACATACTACTGAGGGGGTAAACAGGATCCAAAGAGCAGTAAACTAATCGAACGTTTTACCACGTTTAGCCAAAATAAATGGATTAAAGTTATAAGCCCAAATACTTCTCACTGCAGGGCATAGGCCTCCTATCATTTGTTAAGTTTTAGTGCAAGGAAATATTCGCCGCACTGTCCCAGCGCGTGTTGGCAAACTTCACATATCTTCGAAATTTATTTTTTCTTATTTCTCTGAGCTACCACAGCTCTCGTCGCCTTTACAACATTCTAGACAACTAACACAGTTGGCAATTTCTTCTTTATTATAAATGCCACATAAATATGGGACCTGTAAGTCAGTATTGTACTTTTAATAGGCTGTAATAGCAGAAAGTTTAAAAAACAACACGAACCTTATCGAAGTTCTTCTGCTTCTTCTCAAGTTCTAGCACCTTTGCGCGTTGAGCTTCCAACTCTATGTTAGTGTCTTCCAACTCTGCTTGGATTTTCTTTTTGCCTGGTTTAAATATTACAACAGGGTTAGTTATTAGTATACTTTCTACTACTCAATTCAGCTTCAAATGGTTAACCAACCAAGTTTTCACCTAGTTAAAATTGAAATAAAAAATAAATGATTTACATACATTACATTTAAAATTGAAATACAATTTATTAATGGAAAAAATAATTGTGTAAAATGATAACCTCCTTGTTTGAAGTCGGTTAAAAAGAAGGTAAGCAAAGCAGTTGCTTAACAGCTGTTAAGCAACTGTGTTCCTTGTTAATTAAATATTATTATTATTATTATAATATATTAATATTATGACATAGTCGAAGTCCCCTGTGGGTGGCGTAAAAGTCGATTATGGAAATTGGGTGTTCTCAGAGCAATTCCATTTATCATCTACACATAATTTTTTATAGGGACGGGAATCACTACGTTAACACTATCGCAACAGTGATGGTCCTTAATGCATCAACTGTTAAGCAAATACTGTGGAAATTAACAATATGCCCCCCCTCGAGATTGGCGGAACAACTCACTCTTGTCCAGTTTGTCGTTAGCCTGCTGCAGTTCGTCGATCTGTCGGTGCAGAGCTTCCACGTCCTTGCTGAGCTTCTTGCGCTGCTCTTCTAAAGCCGCCGCTATTTCCGCCTCTTCCTCTGCCTTCTTCTTCGCATCTACGACTTGTTGCGTTAGTGCTGCCACCTGGAAAAAAGGTGAACTATTGATTAGTTTTGCCGTATAGTGACGGCGTAAGAAAATCCACTGCACCATATCACCTCATGAGTGTCTTAAGATGCGACAAAGGCAAACTATACCATAATATAGGCATCAGCATCTTTTTAATAAGAATTTAATAATGGGAAACTTTTAAAAACTATAATTTGATCACATGTTAAGATTTAACGATACAGTTGTAAAACCCATCAGCCCATTTCTACCAGTGGTTGTCGTAAGAAATAATTATGATATGTAATGCAAAAATCGGAAACACATCAGCCTCCAGTAGAAGGCGTTATACCATCTCTTACATTTTATATGCCAGCGCCAAAAGAGCGAGATGCCTGGTGGAAAACGTCGCCAAGTACCGGAACAAAAATGTGTCTGAAGTCGAGTCTTTGCTGAACGAAGTCTCGGATTGGTGGCGACTAAATCTAGGCCAGTTTAATCCTCAGAAGACACAAGTATGCGCGATTACCGCTAAAAAGAATCCCTTTATTCTCTTTATCTCCTCAGTTTCAAGGCACTCCTCTTGTTGCCTCAGCCAGTATCGGAATCCTCGAAGTCGACATATCGAGTGACGTGCAGTTTCGTGGTCACTTGAAAGAGAAGGCCAAATTGGCCTCTAAAAAGCTTGGTGTGCTTTTTTTATAGGATAAGGATGACAAACGAGCACACAGTTCACCTGATGGTAAGTGGTTGCTGCGGCCCATAGACATCTACATTTATCCTCTATTACAAATCAAAATGTAGATGCGTTGTAACCCGTGAGGACTAAGATGGAATGCCGCATTTCCAGTAAAAAGGGTTTCCGATTCTCTACACTCACCATACCAAACACAGCAACGTTAAGCTGCTAGTTTACGCTGGTATTCTGTGAGAGCGTGGTCCTTCTCCGGTCGAGTCGACCCATTCGTGCTACAACTATACTACTAATATAGCTACAGCATGGCTCTACCACGTAAAGAAGTTCCATTCACTTGACCGCACCCAGCGCAGAGCGGCTCGAATCGTCGACGACTGAGTTCATTTTGATCGGCTCGATTCAATGGCGCTGCGTAGGTATGTTGCATTCCTTTGCATTTTCTTTCGCATTTACCACGGGGAGTGCTCTGAGGAATTGTTCGGATTAATCCCAGCCGTCAAATTTCACGACCGCACATTGCGGCAAATCACCGGATACCATCCACACCGTCTGGATGCTTGGCGGTCCACCACTGTACGTTTCACTAGGAGTTTTCTTCCGCGGACGACTTCTCTGTGGAATAATTTACCACCGGCGATTTTTTCGGACCGATACGATTTAGGGACCTTCGAGAAAAGAACCTACTCCTTTTTAAAAGGCCGGCAACGCACTTGCAATTTCCTTGGTGTTGCAGTTGTTCATGGGCGGTGGTATTCACACTTCAGGTGAGCCGTGTGCTCGTTTGCACCCACTCCTATAAAAAAAAGTTTAGGGATGCCTTATGTTTTACTGACCTGCTTCTCCAAGTTCTTCTTTGCCTCCTCCTCCTCTTCCAGCTGGTCGCGCGCCTGTTCCAGCTGTTGTTCAACATTGCGCAGCCGCGTCTGTAGCGACAGTTTCTGCTTCGTCTCCTCTTCCAGGAGTGCCTAAGGATAGCAAGTAAATTAATCTGAGATATTCAGACGCAAAATCCATATACGCTAGGTAATTTAAACAAGCCAAAATTCAAATAGTATAAGACAAATTGAAACACACTTATAGTACAGTTAATAGATTCCCTTTATTCAAAAGCTGACACCGTGGTCGAATATCGGCTACGACGATATCTTCATTTTGTTTGTTCAATTTGTCAACACCGTGTAGTGATAGTAGAGCATCTTACTACAATCGAATCGAAACGCAGCGGGAAGGCTACATTTTGTGCAAAAACACTATCATAAACATTAACTACGTACATACATATTCAAAGATACGGCCACCCACCCCCTCCCCCTGATCCCACTCACGTCACTCCACACGATTCCCAGTAGACGTTTTATTTCTTCAAGAGGAGGAACGCCCGTGTGTGCGTGTTGTATTTATAGTTTATTTACACTGTTTATTTCATATTATATTTTATAAAGGGGGAGCAGAGTGTAATGCCATAAAGCATAGTCTAAATCATGTACATCTATCGACTTCCCACGTATCTTACTAGGTCGCCACTCCACCTCGTGGGGGATTGGATTACTTGGGGGAGGTAGTGTGCGGACCGCGAACCCGAAGGTAAATAATATATTATATTAGCATTATACATAATAATTATTTAGAAGATTTGAAAAAGATTGTGTGGTGTGTACCAAGGGGAATGTGTGGGATTGAAAGTAGTTGTGTGGTGTGTACCACGAGGAGTGTGTGAGGTTGAAAGGAGTTGTGTGGTGTATACCACGGGGAGAATGTGAGATTGAAAGTAGTAGTGTGGTGTGTACCACGAGGAGTGTGTGGGATTGAAAGGAGTTGTGTGGTGTATACCGCGGAGAGAGTGTGGGGTTGAAAGGAGTTGTGTGGTGTGTACCACGGGGAGTGTGTGGGACAGAAAGTAGTTGTGTGGTGTGTACCACGGGGAGTGTGTGGGATTGAAAGTAGTTGTGTGGTGTGTACCACGGGGAGTGTGTGGGATTGAAAGTAGTTGTGTGGTGTGTACCACGAGGAGTGTGTGGGATTGAAAGAAGTTGTGTGGTGTATACCACGGGGATAGTGTGTGATTGAAAGTAGTGGTGTGGTGTGTACCACGAGGAGTGTGTGAGGTTGAAAGGAGTTGTGTGGTGTGTACCACGGGGAGTGTGTGGGATTGAAAGTAGTTGTGTGGTGTGTACCACGGGCGAATGGTGCCGCGTAGTACCTGTGCCTCGGCGTGCTGCGCGCCCGCAGTGGCGGCCTGCTTGAGCGCGGCGGAGGCCTTCAGCTCGGCCTGCTCCAGCTGCTGCAGCGCCTGCTCCGCCTCGGCCTGCAGCCGGGCACACTTCTCCTGCGTCTCCGTCCTGCAGAACCGAACCCGTGTACAATTCTGTCTTTACTGTCAACTACGACGTATATCATATAGTATAGCACCGGGTGGTGGTGATATTAGAGAATTCAAAAAATATCCCTATATCGTTCCGTGGGTGTCGTCGTAAAAGGCGATTATAAAAAAAATGCCAACTACTCATGATAGACGGTTTAACTACCTTATTACCTAATATAGACACTAGTTAAATATCTGTATCAATAGGGATTAACTGTACTCACGTCTAGAATTCGGATCGCCAATCCAATCCATGCGTGGAAACTAAGATAAATCTACAATGGAAGAGTCGCGTTAAGAGCTATTAAAAACAAGAAGATGCAATCGCAAGGGTAACATGCAATATTCTCAGTAGTAGCCTGGAATCAACAAGTTGACGGTGTTTCACTCCTGTGCCTCAAAGAGCGCGTGAAACAGTTGGTCCTACACCTCATCACTCTCTGTCTCCGGTCTTGCCGAGAGTAAGGAATTTAAAGAGCAACAGACGACTGATCTTGTGCTTGCGCGCACGCTCGTGCACTATAACCCTGTCGTGCGCTTGTTTGGCTTGGCTCCGTAAAGACTGGAGGCCATAACCGCAATTCGGTCTGAAGCAGACTATGTATACGGTCATTTTACCGATCAAGAAGATGAATTAATATTTATTTTTAAACTGCAAACTAACACTGATTTTTTTTAATGTGACTTAGAAAACACTGTCATAAACAATGACAGCGTTTGTGTTGTGTTAGTGCGCAATTTGTCAACGTGATTTGAAGTTTATTTCAGAAAGTGTGTAACTCTAGTACGTATTTATCAGAAAATAAGTAACTGTCGTAAATGAAAATACAAATTCATGGCATATTTACTACAGCACCTGCGCGATCCTCATCTGTGACACAGATTTTGTACTGAATTGCCGGTCCAGTAGTACACATAGAAGTTTTTGGTCTGGAGGACATTATTATCTATTTATTAAAAAAAAAGTCTATCGCCATGTTTTACGTGGTTGTCATGCTGCAGCTATATTACTTGTATAGTTGTAGCAATTCGTGCTACAACTATAAAAGTAATATAGCCGGCTCTACCCGGGAAGGACCATGCTCTCACTGAATACCAGCATAAAATAGCAGCTTAACGCTGCTGTGTTTCGTATAGTGAGTTTAAAGAACCGGAGACCCGTTTTACTTGAAACGAGGCATTCCATCTCAGTCCTCACGGGTGACAAGCATCTGCATTTTGATTCAGCATCGAGGATAGATGTAGATGTCTACGGGACACATCAACCACTTACCATCAGGTGGACTGTGTGCTCGTTTGTCACCCTTATTCTATAAAAAAAGGTCCACTGGACAACTCACCTGGTGCGCTCGAGCTCCTGCAGCTTGGCGGCGAGGTCTACGAGCTGTGCCTCGGCCTGCTTCCGACGACGCTCGCCTTCAGCACGCGCCGCACTCGCACTCTTCAGCTCCGTCGCCAGGTCCGCGTTCTCCGCCTCCAGCGCCTGTTTCGCCTTCTCCAGCGCTGCGGACCAGCATAACCGTACTACGTTACACGACACGCTTCAGAATTTGCAGGGGGAGGGGGGGCGTTCGATATCAATGAGGACTAATAATAGCGAAAGCTCACCAGATGTCGCTAGTAGTGACTGAGGTGAAGATATTTGTTACACAATGTGATGTTAATAGAGAAGTTGCGTTTTAATTTAGTTTATCCGTTTCTAGAGGATGTTAAAAACACAAAACACTACCTTAAATTTTTTTGCGTTTTTTAATAACTTTTTTTTAAATGGCGGATGTAAACTAACTATATTTTGTCACGACACATATATGAATACGACACGATAAAAACTTATACTCAGGGGGCAGTTCTTATTCAAAATAACACAGACTCAAATTAAGCTAGAGTGCAAGTCTTCTACTCATATGCTACTCTGTAGTTTTGTTTCTGTTTAGTTTGATTGCTTATATCCATCACACTCCTGTAGCAACATACTATCATCTACAATGTAGTGCGCACGCGAGTGAGTGTCAATTTGATAAATACGCTAGTGACGTATGACATAATTGGTAGATAAAAGGTTGATTGTCAAAAAACTATTCACATTGAGAAGTCTTACAATTCATTGGTATTTTTTTTATTTTTGGCTGAAATAGAAACAAAAGAAGAAACCAGAGCAATCATCCGACATAAACATATTAAATAGCTTAATGCTGCTGCCTTTCGTTTGGCGAGCGTAGAGATCTGGAGACCCTCTTTACTGGAAACGAAGCACTGGAACATTCCACCCCCAGCGGTAACACCGCATCTGCATTTTGATTAATCGAGGACAGATTTATATGTCTCTGGGCGATAGAACCCACTTACCATCAGGTGGACTGTGCTCATTTGTCACCCTTATTCTAGAATATTACTTTCTCATTGCCATTCAAATACTGATACAATATCACTACGCTATATGAGCATACCATCGATAGTCATGCGCACATAGCGCGACAGGTGAGAATACCTGCACCGTGCAATGCAGGCGTTGGCGACAAGGAACGATGCTAGTGGCAGCAACTACTCGTCGCCTCAACTCAGGCCCTGATGGCAATGAACTCACGCGCACATTGCAAGCTTGTTATTTGTATTTTTTCAACTGTTCAGCACTGTAGGCTGTTAGGGGCGTATAATGATGACGTGACAATAATGAAGACCAACTTTCAAGCATTATATGTCCACTACATATAAGTTACACAGAGGCAAACAAATCAGGAAATGGGTAGCAGCATCTTCCTAAAAAAATCTAAAAAAAAAAACTGTGGTTGCCACCCCGCTTCCAAGCGTGGCAACTATGACAAACATCCCCCCTATGAGGCAATCTAGGGGAGAGGCCCGTGTTCAGCAATGGTTTTAATAGGCTGTATCAGTAAACGTTTTGTTTGAAAATTACTAATTATAAAATAACAGCACTATTGTTGCCAACCCGTTAACCCAAGCGTGACAACTGTTTTTATATATTTATTTTATTTGAAACACCAACTTCGAATGGACTCAAGCTTTGATGTGTATCAGTTATTACAAAATTTTAAACCTTCATAGCTATTAAAATGTATTCGCTTAAGGAAAACGGCAAATGGCAATATCCTCCATATTAGGCAATCTATGGTGGATGCCTATATTCAGCAGTGGATTATTATAGGCTATAATGGAACAAGTAGCACATTGATATGGTAACATTGCCTGCAAATTGCAAACATTTTGCCATTACAATCTGTATGTGCATATAATATAATATAAAGACTAATTATGAAATGAATCTAAGAATAACAACCACAAATAACGAAATATTATTCGATTAAATTTTACGATAATTACACAGCTTGTAAATTACTAACAGCTGCATCGATTGGAAAGATCGTCGTCCTTTATATTTGGCGAAGATGCGCCCTTACAGATGTGTTGCCAATACTCCCTAGTCGAATTGAAAGCATTGCCTTCGTCATGTGGGAACCCGACAGATGCCACCTCGAAATTGTCGTCTTTGGATAACCCGAACTTCACATTCTTCTGCCTACGCTCTTTCACGTTAGCCATAATTCTATTGATTAAAAATTAATATCGAAATAAAACTATATTTTATAAAATCCCATAAAAAATTATCATAAAAATTTGACTCTGTATGTCACATTCGAAAAGTTTGACATTAATTGACATTTTTCTGATGGGTGTTCATCAAATAAAAATAATTATTTTTAAAAATGGAATCGAAGCTAGGGCTGATTGAAATATAATAAATCGAAATACATACATACATATAAATGATAAATTATTATTTTCATTATTTATGCTCTATGATGTAAGAAGTTAGGCCTACTATACATTAATTTTTAAACTATGATTATAAAAAAATGTATCTTTCATAAATATAAAAATATGTGGAAAGTAGTGAATAAATAAAAATTATACATTTAATTGACGTGTCGTTGAAGAACCATTCTGTAAATTATAAGTTAATTTGTCTTACATTTTTTCCTTTTGGAGTGTCGAGGTTCAAAATATCTTATCCTTCTTTAATTTAAAAACTAAAATACAATAAAAAGAGCAATGGCAGACTTTCATACATAAAATTAGTTGAGAAGAAATGGTAGCGTCTATATACCAAAAATATCTTAAAAATTTAAGCGTCAGTCCCTTAATAACTCTGTCAAAGAATTTTGTACTGAGAAGGCGTCAAAATAAAGATATTTACATTTGAACCTTTTTAGGTTATGTCCTATCACACTTGGAAAAACTCATGCTTCCTGTGGTTGTTTGATGTTAGCTTAATACATAATACATAATTGAGAGTTTTTAGATTATTGTATATCTATTATATATTTGCATAATATAAATGTATATTTCTGGCATGGCTCCAGGTCTTTTGTACCTTAGTGACATTCTCAGAAGGGCTAGAACCCAGAGCCGTAAAGGCAGTAAAAAAAACAGTGACATTTTTATTTTAGCTAGTGTTGGCATAACATTAAATGGAATTGTTACATAGTACTATGATTGAGATAATGTATTATTGTAGGAAATTCTTTGTAAGAGACTCTCAGCCATATCACTTTTATTTTTGTTATTACTGATAGTACAGTTATTACTAATAATAACTTAATATAAAAATACTTTGTGTGTTGTGTTGGTAGCGTTACAAAGTGTATACGAAAATAGTATGAATATACTAAATGGCAACATTTGAATAGAGTAAAATGATATAAGTCATTTGATGTTCCCTAAAATGTTTGTTTTTTTCTGTGGCTTTAATTAAAATACATTTTTATTTGAAAAATCATAGAAAAATAATAAAACTTATTTTATATACAACTTATTTCTAGACGCTATAATTTTTGTCACCTATTTTTCTGCCATTGCTCTTTATAGGCATCTGTTTAATTCTATTAAAGGTAATGTCGATTTTTTAAGCCGTGTACCCGCGTACCCGTGTACCGCCACGCCATAAGAATATCCACTACTCCATATCGTCATGAGAATGTTAGAGGCGACAGAGGGAAACAAACCAGGAGATGTTCAGCAGTATCTTCCTAATAGGAACTAAAAATTTTGAACTGTGGTTGTCAGTCCTTCTGTCGAGCGTGGCAACTATGACAAATAACCTCGATGAGACAATCTATGGGGTAGGCCTATGTGCAGCAGCGGTCTTTTGATAGACTGTAACGGTAAAGGAAACGGTAATGATGATTTTTAAATCATGGTACAAATAGTATTTTTTTTTATATACATCTTCATCTATGCTCACCCGTGAGGATTAAGATGCAATGCCTCTTTTCCAGTAAAAAGGGTCTCCGGTTTTCTACACTCACCATACGAAACACAGTAGTGTTAAGCTACTATTTCACGCTGGTATTCTGTGAGAGCGTGGTCCTTCCCCACTCGTACCGACTCATTCGTGCTACAACTATACAAGTAATATAGTTGCAGCGTGGCGTACCAAGTTTAAAAGTGTGTAAAAGTAAATAATTATTCATAGTAAGCAATAATAAATGTGATTTGCACAGCGTACATATTTTTGTCTCTATAATTAAACCGATTAGCAATTGTTGCTTTTATTTATTTAATGGAATTAGCAATTCCTATAAAAATCAATAATTACTTTCGATAGAGCCCTACAAGACATGTGATAAGTATTTCTATAAAAATAGTCTACAATTATACAGGATACGGGATATATTATCCTCAACAGGTAGTTAAAACGGCCTACACACGACCCTAATATCAGTGGCAATATAGGTAGAGTAATGGTGGGAATCAAAGAGATTTAAATATATATGTATACTATAGAGCGGGCATTGGGAAGATTTATATACAAAAACTTTGAGCTAATGCGCGTGTGGCACCCTCTAGCTAAAAATAGCAAAACAACGCTAAACATTTATTAAGACAACATTTTAGCTATTCCCCAGTAGGTGACGCTAATAAATATAACGTCGTTTAAGAATGTTACCGTTTCGATATCAAAGTATCGATAATGTTGTTGAAAATTACTAAGTTTTAAATGCTTTTCGATATAATAATAGGGAACATACATGATTGTTTTATTGTATAAATCTATTTATCATGACTTCCATCACACGAAAAAAAATCATATTAACACTTTACGCCTCTTTAGTGTCATGAAATAAAATATTAAATTTCCAATAAACTTCTTAGTAAGAATCAATTCAAACAGCAGTCTCTTTGGTTGCCACCTTGGTGGCATCTTGGATGATGTCACTCGATCCATTAGCTGCTATAATAATAGCATATCATGATTGATCGGTCGGCGTTAAAGACATATCGAGAAACGCTAAATCCAATAAGAGAGCGCCTCTATGTTTTAAATTCGTTTCTATTACAAAAATACACTTCAAATCTAAAATATTTTAGGAAATCACTGAACTTAAAAGCCGTTTCACGATTTTTCACGTTTCATTAGCTGCAGTACTTAAAGACACCCACATCAATAAAAATTGTTATTTTAAGTTTTTACCTTATTTTCTAACTCAGGCTTAACCTACAACTTCATGCATCTAATATCTTTAACAGTAAAAATTGTTTTTAATGTAAGAAACCTATAGCCCTCTCCTATCACTGTAAGCGAGGATCTATCATGGCTTTGTCCTTGTAAACCACCAGACAATGAAGCCTGATATGTAAAAGAGAAGACTTGCTGTATTACTAAACATCAACACAGCAAGTGCAGCATTCCTTAAATAATGTAAAGGATTAAATCGGCATCCTGTATATTTTTTATCGATAATCCCAATCGTCGTCAATCACTAACTTTAACATTGGTAACTAAATAGTGACGTTTACTCGATAACAGAGGGCGCTTATTACAATAAAAATATATGTTCTAGAACAATCTACTAGAAATAATAAAATTTTAAGATTATTCGGTAAATATATGTTATATTTACGATAATAAACCGAAATCACGTTCATTTTTTCCTCCATATCGTGACTTAGAACAATATCTCAATGCACAACCGGGCATATTTTCTTTAAAAATATTTTTTAAATACATGAAACGAATGCGTCTTGTCTTTTTGGCGATGTCACTAAGACTAAATGACAAAAATCGGAGATATATCTTTTAGGACATTACACAAGTTACAGACGACAATTTTGCTGCTGATGTCCAGTCTATTACTACTACTACTTAAATGTCTTTGGTGGGAATGAAATCGGCCGCTACCACCACAAAACCCTGCACTCCCACTGAGTGTGAAACAGATCGTGCATCAAAACGCTCGTCGTTCAAGATGGCGCTGACACTATCAAAATATCTAAGAAATCGGGCCTGATTTCGCTACACACTATGCGAAAACGCTCCCTATAGACGATAATCGCCCCTAAATCTTGGGTTCGCCCGACCCGATGTTCGAGCTAGGGGGAATAACAATAATAATAATGATACCGATTTGCCTAGACACTGGATGATCAAGGAAGCGATCTAGGGCATTCCCCACCACTCTCCCGATATTACTATTGACATTAGGGCCGTGTGGAGACCATTTTAAGGTTATAATTATTGTAGCTTCAAGCAAAAAGTAACACGTCATTAGGTTTTTTTAAATAATGATTTGATAATGATTTCTTATATTTACGCGAACACTACACATTTTTAAATAAAACTAATTTTACGGATTTTATCGCGTATATTAACTTATTTTTATATTCCCGACGTTTCGGGTGCTTTATGCTTTGACCACGGGACGGGTGCTGGAAAGCACCCGAAACGTCGGGAATATAAAAATAAGTTAATATACGCGATAAAATCCGTAAAATTAGTTTTATTTAATAATGATTTGATGCTTAACATTTATGAAAGGCTGATATTTTTCTTTTTACTATCTTTTTATAGGTAATTCGTAGTTTGTAATAGTTGTTATTGCTTCTGTGATATCCTAAATGGAGTATAATAGCGAAATTAATAAAATTAATTATTAAAACAAAGTAATTTCTAATGAGTGACTGTGTGAGGTTAAGTCAAATCTATTATAAATGCATTGAACTAAGGTGATGAAAGGGCACAGCTGTATGATAACGGATATAGCATATGTTTTGTTATGTTTATTAAACTTACCAACAAAATTCATATCTGTGTGCATTAAAATAAAATTCGAAAGTAGACTAGTCACATGAAAAGCTATAACATAAAATATATCTGTATCTTTGTATGTCTTTGTGTGTATTAAATTAATAAAGAAAAAAATGATTATATAAATATATTTTATACAAAATCTTTCTCTCATTTTGTTTATTAAATATCAGACATATATGAAACCAAAGGTTTTAAAATTACATAAAGATACATCAAATCTTTTTGAATAAAATTTTAATAATAATTGTCTTGAATAAAACTTTTTGTTTCGAATTTTATCATCTTTTTGAATAAAACTTCAATAATAATTGTTTTGAATAAAACTATACTTACAGATTTTATCGTGTTTAATTTTTACTTTTTTAATATCTGACGCTATGGTCGCATGACAGATAACATGGTCACAGGCGGTCTGAGGTGTTTGCAGAACTGATGTCATAGTTAACGAAGGCTACCTACCACAATTTTTAAATATTAATTTATGGTCCTATCTACACAGAACGAACTTATAGTATATATCTCACCTCGTATGGGAGATATCTTGATAGTATCGTGCCTTATGTTTTCCACTGTTGCCAAGTTTAGTAGGGCAGCTTGGCAACCGCAGTATTTTTTTATTATTTTGAGTTGTTATCAGGAAGACGCCACTGCCCATCTCTTGTGCCCATTTTTTATTAAAAAAAGTCCACTAGGAATTTCTCCTGTATGGTGGGTACATATGGTTTTTTTTATACGTGAGGGGGCAAACGAGCATGCGGCTCACCTGATGGAAAGTGACTACCGCCGCCCATGAACAGCTGCAACACCAGGGGAAACAGGGGAAGTGCAGATGCGTTGCCGGCTTTTCAAAAAGGTCCCTAAGTCTTATCGGTCCGGAAAAATCGCTGATGGTAATCGATTCCACAAGGAAGTTGTGCGAGGAAGAAAACATCTTTTAAATCGCACAGTGGTGGACCGCCAATCATCCAGATGGTGTGGATGGTATCGGGAGTTCTGCCGCGATGTGCGTTCGTGAAATTTGGCGGCTGGGATTAATCCGAACAATTCCTCAGAGCACTCCCCGTGGTAAATGCGAAAGAAAATGCGAACTGATGCAACATCTCTTTGCAGCACCAATGATGGACGTCACTTGATATGTCGACGCTCAGGATTCCGATACTATCTGAGGCAACAACGGGAGTGCCTTGAAACTGAGAAGATAAGACAAAGGGGTTCTTTTCAGCGGTAAACGTGCAAATTTGTGTTTTCTGAGGATTAAGGTCGCCCCCAATCCGAGACTTTATTCAGCAAAGACATCAGACACAAGTTTGTTCCGGTACTCGGCGACGTTTTCCCGAGAAATATTGGCACGGCCGGTGTATAGAGCATCGCAAGAGCTGGCAGTATATAAAGGATTCCACTATTTTGGAGAACAAGGAGGTTATGGCGATAGGCCTGTAGTTGGACGGGTCTGAACGGTCGCCATTTTAGGGATCGGGTGGACCAAAGCTGTCTTCCATGAATTCGGGACTACGCCTTGGGAGTAGGAGTACCGGAAAAGACGCGTTAAAACCGGTGCCAACTCCGGAGCACACGTCTTCAGCACAATGGGAGGGACTCCATCAGGCCCAATCGACTTGCTGACGTCCAGGGAGAAGAGTGCTTTACGAACCGAGCGCTGTGTAAATCGCACATCCGGCATGGAGCACTCACACCGCGGGATAGTCGGCGGTGTGTTCCCCCCGTCATCTAAAGTCGAATTGGACGCAAAGAGAGAGCTTAAAAGATCGGCTTTCTCCTTTGCGGCATGGGCCAGTGAGTCGTCCTCTCTGTGCAGAGATGGAAGAGATGGCTGACAGAAGTTCCCTTGGACACCCTTGGTGAGAGACCAGAATGCACGGCTTCCTGAAGTAAGGCGAACTAGCTTCTCGCTAATTCTGCCGATGTGCTCAGACCTTGCCTTGGCAATGACGCTTTTGAAGGACCTGGAGGCGGAATTATACTTCTTTTTAAGTGCGCTGGTGTTTATATCCCGAGACGTTGAAACGTCAGCCCAGGCCCGGTAGCATTCCTGCTTATAACGTGATGCTATTTTACAGGAGCGACCAAAACATGGCTGGGATCTGCCTCCGATGGGCACCACAGAGGATGTAATAAAAAGTTTCATACCCTGAAGTACCATGGGAAGGATGCAAAGAACGACCGCATTCCGTCCTAATCCGCCGACGTGTAACCTGCAGAACGCAACCGCGATGGGAGCGTGAGTGGCACCACACTCCGGATCAGACAATGGTCCGAAGAGCCGAGAGCGGCATCGACGGAAACCTGATACCCGTCCGGATGAGAGGTCAGCAGAAGGACAAACAGGGAAGGTGTATAACGCTCCACATCTGGAATCCGCGTAGGCGAAGTAACGAGCAACATCAAAAGCTGCCGCGCGGCTCTACCACCGTTAGTGTTAAGAAGCCACCACCACGCTAATTTTATAAGGAGTAACTTGAATACTTTTATTTAAGAAAAAGAATTAGGGTTCCGCGCAAAAAAAAAAAGTTAGACACAGGCTAAGTCGCGGGGAACAACTAGTAGGTGTACTACTAGTTGTTCCCCGCGACTTGACTTCTTGTCAAAGACAAATATCCAGAACAATTATTTGTAGGCCATACAAATACTTATTGCGTGTGGGATTCGAACCCGTGGCCTCACCGCAGCAACTCATTGCTAAGCTACTCCGCCACGAAGCCGTCAATAGCTTTGTCGTCTCTTACGACACCCAAGGAATGTTTTAAGATCAATTTAGCTTTATAATATATTTCTTCTGTCCGTGTGTACATGACTGAACTCCTAAGCGATCTGATTCCGATCCGATTCCGATCCAACGAAATCGGAAGCGAAACAAATCCGATTTCGTTGAAATTTTGTGCGTGTGATTAAGTTGATTCGAGAATGGTTTACATTCATAATTGGACCCGGTAGATGGCGCTAATGTCGAGATTCAGAAACCACCTCTGCAAATCGCTAGTATTTATAAAAAACTTACCAGCTTTGGTCTTTTTGAGCTGTTCATGCTGTTCGTTGAGCTGTTGCAACTCCTGCGAGTGCTTGTGTCGCTGTTCGGCAAGCGTGGCCTCGTGTGCGACCGCTTCTTCTTCTAGACTTCGCTTCAGCACCGCTACTTCTTGCTCGCGCTTCGAACGGAGCTCTTGTTGAGCTGTAAGGATAGGAGTTTATTTAATATTTGTTTTAAATTAAATTTTAAATTAAAAAAATTGCCTTTTTTATTAATACGGAAACCACTAATATTTTCGTTATCAAATGTGTTTCAAAAGTTGTATAATGTATTATACAAGGTGGTATAGAGTTCCATAGAGTAAAGGGGCAAGCCTTTAGAGGGTAAGCAACTAAAAATAATAAAGATTATTATTTCGTATTAATTTGGAACCTGGTTTAGGTATGTAATGCTTTGTTTGTTACATTTTTTGTCTTACACTTCTGTAAGTCATGTTTAGAATGCAACACTTCGTACAAAGTGACAAATATAGCAGCTAACGAAATAATAGATGCGGTTTTAATAAATAAAAAAGCAAAGAATTAATGTAAAATTGATTGAGTGAATGTATGCACGAACGTGTAAATGAATGAACGCATACATACACGAACGAGTACAAGACTGTATGTATGCTGGGGTGTGCAGTTCGGCAGCGCCGCCTTCTGCAGAGTGGAGCGTGGAGAGTGGAGAGTGGTGTGTGCACGTACGTACCGGCGGTGGTGTCGAGCGAGTCGAGCAGCTCGCTCTTGAGCGCCTCGAGCTCCTCGTTGAGGTCGCGGCGCAGCTTCTCGGCCTTGGCGCGCGCGCTGCGCTCGGCGTCCAGGTCGTCGTGCGCGTCGGCCAGCGCCGACTGCGCCTCGCGCGCCGCCTTCTGCAGAGTGGAGAGTGGAGAGTGGTGTGTGCACGTACGTACCGGCGGTGGTGTCGAGCGAGTCGAGCAGCTCGCTCTTGAGCGCCTCGAGCTCCTCGTTGAGGTCGCGGCGCAGCTTCTCGGCCTTGGCGCGCGCGCTGCGCTCGGCGTCCAGGTCGTCGTGCGCGTCGGCCAGCGCCGACTGCGCCTCGCGCGCCGCCTTCTGCAGAGTGGAGAGTGGAGAGTGGTGTGTGCACGTACGTACCGGCGGTGGTGTCGAGCGAGTCGAGCAGCTCGCTCTTGAGCGCCTCGAGCTCCTCGTTGAGGTCGCGGCGCAGCTTCTCGGCCTTGGCGCGCGCGCTGCGCTCGGCGTCCAGGTCGTCGTGCGCGTCGGCCAGCGCCGACTGCGCCTCGCGCGCCGCCTTCTGCAGAGTGGAGAGTGGAGAGTGGTGTGTGCACGTACGTACCGGCGGTGGTGTCGAGCGAGTCGAGCAGCTCGCTCTTGAGCGCCTCGAGCTCCTCGTTGAGGTCGCGGCGCAGCTTCTCGGCCTTGGCGCGCGCGCTGCGCTCGGCGTCCAGGTCGTCGTGCGCGTCGGCCAGCGCCGACTGCGCCTCGCGCGCCGTCTTCTGCAGAGTGGAGAGTGGAGAGTGGTGTGTGCACGTACGTACCGGCGGTGGTGTCGAGCGAGTCGAGCAGCTCGCTCTTGAGCGCCTCGAGCTCCTCGTTGAGGTCGCGGCGCAGCTTCTCGGCCTTGGCGCGCGCGCTGCGCTCGGCGTCCAGGTCGTCGTGCGCGTCGGCCAGCGCCGACTGCGCCTCGCGCGCCGCCTTCTGCAGAGTGGAGAGTGGAGAGTGGTGTGTGCACGTACGTACCGGCGGTGGTGTCGAGCGAGTCGAGCAGCTCGCTCTTGAGCGCCTCGAGCTCCTCGTTGAGGTCGCGGCGCAGCTTCTCGGCCTTGGCGCGCGCGCTGCGCTCGGCGTCCAGGTCGTCGTGCGCGTCGGCCAGCGCCGACTGCGCCTCGCGCGCCGTCTTCTGCAGAGTGGAGAGTGGAGAGTGGTGTGTGCACGTACGTACCGGCGGTGGTGTCGAGCGAGTCGAGCAGCTCGCTCTTGAGCGCCTCGAGCTCCTCGTTGAGGTCGCGGCGCAGCTTCTCGGCCTTGGCGCGCGCGCTGCGCTCGGCGTCCAGGTCGTCGTGCGCGTCGGCCAGCGCCGACTGCGCCTCGCGCGCCGCCTTCTGCAGAGTGGAGAGTGGAGAGTGGTGTGTGCACGTACGTACCGGCGGTGGTGTCGAGCGAGTCGAGCAGCTCGCTCTTGAGCGCCTCGAGCTCCTCGTTGAGGTCGCGGCGCAGCTTCTCGGCCTTGGCGCGCGCGCTGCGCTCGGCGTCCAGGTCGTCGTGCGCGTCGGCCAGCGCCGACTGCGCCTCGCGCGCCGCCTTCTGCGCCGCCGCGCGCGCCGCCGACTCCTCGTCCGCGCGCGCCGCCGCCGCCGCCAGCTCCTCCTCGCGCTTCGCTGCAACCGACAACCGACACTCAATACCTCAAGACCTAGCGTTAGAGCTTCCGCACGTATCACTTGGCCCAACCAGCTCCTCCTCACGCTTCGTCGGATATACCTCACTCGTCAGTTTGCTGCCTCCATACCCACAACTCACACACACATTTATGACAGAGTTATAGAACCAACCCCAGACAACTACAGCTCTAACTTTACTGCACACACCACACTCATCAATACCTTCCTCACACTTTGCTGCACACAAAACGCTTGTCAACTTACATCATCAATACGTCCCACTGACACTCATTTCTGGGAATTATAGGACCAGCCAACTCCAGCCCACGCTAGCCAACTTATCCTCATACTTTGCTGCACACAAAACGCTTGTAAACTTACATCCTCAATACATCCCACTGACACTCATTTCTGAGAGTTATAGGACCAGCAAACTCTAGCCCACTCTAGCCAACTTATCCTCACACTTTGCTGCACACACAATGCTGGTCAACTTACATCGTCAATACGTCCCACTGACACTCATTTCTGAGAGCTATAGGACCAGCCAACTCCAGCCCACTAAAGCCAACTTATCCTCACACTTTGCTGCACACACACACTGCTTGTCAACTTACATCGTTAATACGTCCCACTGACACTCATTTCTGAGAGTTATAGGACCAGCCAACTCCAGCTAAGTGTAGCCAACTTATCCTCATACTTTGCTGCACACACACTGCTTGTCAACTTACATCCTCAATACGGCCCACTGACACACATTTCTGGGAGTTATAGGACCAGCCAACTCTAGCCAACTTACCCTCACACTTTGCTGCACACAAAACGCTTGTCAACTTACATCATCAATACGTTCAACTGACGCAGATTTCTGAGAGTTATAGGACCAGCAAACTCCAGCCCACTCTAGCCAACTTATCCTCACACTTTGGTGCACACACAATGCTGGTCAACTTACATCGTCAATACGTCCCACTGACACTCATTTCTGAGAGCTATAGGACCAGCCAACTCCAGTCCACTTAAGCCAACTTATCCTCACACTTTGCTGCACACACACACTGCTTGTCAACTTTTACATCGTTAATACGTCCCACTGACACACATTTCTGGGAGTTTTAGGACCAGCCAACTCCAGCCCACTCTAGCCAACTTATCCTCACACTTTGCTGCACACACAATGCTTGTCAACTTACATCGTCAATACGTCCCACTGACAATTATTTCTGTGAGTTATAGGACCAGCCAACTCCAGCCCACTCTTGCCAACATATCCTCACACTTTGCTGCAAACACAATGCTTGTCAAATTACATCGTCAATACGTCCCACTGACACACGTTTCTGGGAGTTATAGGACCAGCCAACTCCAGCTAAGTATAGCCAACTTATCCTGACACTTTGCTGCACACACAACGTTTGTCAAATTACATCGTCAATACGTCCCACTGACACACATTTCTGGGAGTTATAGGACCAGCCAACTCCAGCCCACTCTAGCCAACTTATCCTCACACTTTGCTGCACACACATTGCTTGTCAACTTACATCGTCAATACGTCCGCTGACACTCATTTCTGGGAGTTATGGGACTAGCCAACTCCAGCCCACTCTAGCCAACTTATCCTCACACTTTGCTGCACACACAATGCTTGTCAACTTACATCGTCAATACGTCCCACTGACAATCATTTCTGTGAGTTATAGGACCAGCCAACTCCAGCCCACTCTAGCCAACTTATCCTCACACTTTGCTGCACACACAATGCTTGTCAACTTACATCGTCAATACGTCCCACTGACACACATTTCTGGGAGTTATAGGACCAACCAAGACCAGCCAACTCCAGCCCACTCTAGCCAACTTATCCTTACACTTTGCTGTACACACAATGCTTGTCAACTTACATCGTCAATACGTCAAACTGACACATATTTCTGGGAGTTATAGGACCAGCCAACTCCAGCCCACTCTAGCAAACTTATCCTCACACTTTGCTGCAAACACAATGCTTGTCAAATTACATCGTCAATACGTCCCACTGACACACGTTTCTGGGAGTTATAGGACCAGCCAACTCCAGCTAAGTATAGCCAACTTATCCTGACACTTTGCTGCAAACACAATGCTTGTCAAATTACATCGTCAATACGTCCCACTGACACACGTTTCTGGGAGTTATAGGACCAGCCAACTCCAGCTAAGTATAGCCAACTTATCCTGACACTTTGCTGCACACACAACGTTTGTCAAATTACATCGTCAATACGTCCCACTGACACACATTTCTGGGAGTTATAGGACCAGCCAACTCCAGCCCACTCTAGCCAACTTATCCTCACACTTTGCTGCACACACATTGCTTGTCAACTTACATCGTCAATACGTCCGCTGACACTCATTTCTGGGAGTTATGGGACTAGCCAACTCCAGCCCACTCTAGCCAACTTATCCCCACACTTTGCTGCAAACACAATGCTTGTCAACTTACATCGTCAATACGTCCCACTGACGTACATTTCTGGGAGTTATAGGACCAGCCAACTCCAGCCCACTCTTGCCCACTTATCCTCGAACTTTGCTGCACACAAAACGCTTTTCAACTTACATCCTCAATACGTGCCACTGACACACATTTCTGAGAGTTATAGGACCAGCCAATTCCAGCCCACTCTTGCCAACTTATCCTCGAACTTTGCTGCACACAAAACGCTTTTCAACTTACATTCTCAATACGTTCCACTGACACACATTTCTGAGAGTTATAGGACCAGCCAATTCCAGCCCACTCTAGGCAACTTACCCTAACACTTTGCTGCACACATAACCCTTGTCAAATTACATCCTTAATACGTCAAACTGACGCACATTTCTGAGTTATAAGACCAGCCAACTCCAGCCCACTCTACCCAACTTATCCTCACACTTTGCTGCACACACAATGCTTGTCAACTTACATCGTCAATACGTCCAACTGACACACATTTCTGGGAGTTATAGGACCAGCCAACTCCAGCCCACTCTAGCCAACTTATCCTAACACTTTGCTGCATACACAATGCTGGTCAACTTACATCGTCAATATGTCGCAATGACACTCGTTTCTGGGAGTTATAGGACCAGCAAACTCCAGCCCACTCTAGCCAACTTATCCTCACACTTTGGTGCACACACAATGCTGGTCAACTTACATCGTCAATACGTCCCACTGACACTCATTTCTGAGAGCTATAGGACCAGCCAACTCCAGTCCACTTAAGCCAACTTATCCTCACACTTTGCTGCACACACACACTGCTTGTCAACTTACATCGTTAATACGTCCCACTGACACACATTTCTGGGAGTTTTAGGACCAGCCAACTCCAGCCCACTCTAGCCAACTTATCCTCACACTTTGCTGCACACACAATGCTTGTCAACTTACATCGTCAATACGTCCCACTGACACACATTTCTGGGAGTTATAGGACCAACCAAGACCAGCCAACTCCAGCCCACTCTAGCCAACTTATCCTTACACTTTGCTGTACACACAATGCTTGTCAACTTACATCGTCAATACGTCAAACTGACACATATTTCTGGGAGTTATAGGACCAGCCAACTCCAGCCCACTCTAGCAAACTTATCCTCACACTTTGCTGCAAACACAATGCTTGTCAAATTACATCGTCAATACGTCCCACTGACACACGTTTCTGGGAGTTATAGGACCAGCCAACTCCAGCTAAGTATAGCCAACTTATCCTGACACTTTGCTGCAAACACAATGCTTGTCAAATTACATCGTCAATACGTCCCACTGACACACGTTTCTGGGAGTTATAGGACCAGCCAACTCCAGCTAAGTATAGCCAACTTATCCTGACACTTTGCTGCACACACAACGTTTGTCAAATTACATCGTCAATACGTCCCACTGACACACATTTCTGGGAGTTATAGGACCAGCCAACTCCAGCCCACTCTAGCCAACTTATCCTCACACTTTGCTGCACACACATTGCTTGTCAACTTACATCGTCAATACGTCCGCTGACACTCATTTCTGGGAGTTATGGGACTAGCCAACTCCAGCCCACTCTAGCCAACTTATCCCCACACTTTGCTGCAAACACAATGCTTGTCAACTTACATCGTCAATACGTCCCACTGACGTACATTTCTGGGAGTTATAGGACCAGCCAACTCCAGCCCACTCTTGCCCACTTATCCTCGAACTTTGCTGCACACAAAACGCTTTTCAACTTACATCCTCAATACGTGCCACTGACACACATTTCTGAGAGTTATAGGACCAGCCAATTCCAGCCCACTCTTGCCAACTTATCCTCGAACTTTGCTGCACACAAAACGCTTTTCAACTTACATTCTCAATACGTTCCACTGACACACATTTCTGAGAGTTATAGGACCAGCCAATTCCAGCCCACTCTAGGCAACTTACCCTAACACTTTGCTGCACACATAACCCTTGTCAAATTACATCCTTAATACGTCAAACTGACGCACATTTCTGAGTTATAAGACCAGCCAACTCCAGCCCACTCTACCCAACTTATCCTCACACTTTGCTGCACACACAATGCTTGTCAACTTACATCGTCAATACGTCCAACTGACACACATTTCTGGGAGTTATAGGACCAGCCAACTCCAGCCCACTCTAGCCAACTTATCCTAACACTTTGCTGCATACACAATGCTGGTCAACTTACATCGTCAATATGTCGCAATGACACTCGTTTCTGGGAGTTATAGGACCAGTCAACTCCAGCCCACGCTAGCCAACTTATCCTCACACTTTGCTACACACACAATGCTTGTCAACTTACATCGTCAATACGTCCAACTGACAAACATTTCTGGGAGTTATAGGACCAGCCAACTCCAGCCCACTCTAGCCAACTTATCCTCACACTTTGCTGCACACACAATGCTGGTCAACTTACATCGTCAATACGTCCCACTGACACTCATTTCTGGGACTTATAGGACCAGCCAACTCCAGCCCTCTCTAGCCAACTTATCCTCACACTTTGCTGTACACACACTGCTTGTCAACTTACATCGTCAATACGTCCCACTGACACTCATTTCTGGGAGTTATAGGACCAGCCAACTCCAGCCCACTCTAGCCAACTTATCCTCACACTTTGCTGCACACACAAAGCTGGTCAACTTACATCGTCATTACGTCCCACTGACAATCATTTCTGTGAGTTATAGGACCAGCCAACTCCAGCCCACTCTTGCCAACATATCCTCACACTTTGCTGCAAACACAATGCTTGTCAACTTACATCGTCAATACGTCCCACTGACACTCATTTCTGAGAGTTATAGGACCAGCCAACTCCAGGCCACTCTAGCCAAATTATCCTCAACACTTTGCTGCACACACAATGCTGGTCGACTTACATCGTCAATACGTCCCACTGACACTCATTTATGGGAGTTATAGGACCAGCCAACTCCAGCCCACTCTAGCCAACTTATCCTCACACTTTGCTGCACACACAATGCTTGTCAACTTACATCGTCAATATGTCCCACTGACATATATTTCTGGGAGTTATAGGACCAGCCAACTCCAGCCCACTCTAGCCAACTTATCTTCACACTTTGCTGCACACACAATGCTTGTCAACTTACATCGTCAATACGTCCCACTGACATACATTTCTGGGAGTTATAGGACCAGCCAACTCCAGCCCACTCTAGCCAACTTATCATCACACTTTGCTGCACACACAATGCTGGTCAACTTACGTCGTCAATACGTCGGACTGACACTCATTTCTGGGAGTTATAGGACCACCCAACTCCAGCCCACTCTAGCCAACTTATCCTCACACTTTGCTGCACACACAATGCTTGTCAACTTACATCGTCAATACGTCCCACTGACATACATTTCTGGGAGTTATAGGACCAGCCAACTCCAGCCCACTCTAGCCAACTTATCCTCACACTTTGCTGCACACACAATGCTTGTCAACTTACATCGTCAATACGTCCCACTGACAAACATTTCTGGGAGTTATAGGACCAGCCAACTCCAGCCCACTCTAGCCAAATTATCCTCACACTTTGCTGCACACACAATGCTTGTCAACTTACATCGTCCATACGTCCCACTGACACAAATTTCTGGGAGTAATAGGACCATTACAAATTTGAATAAGCCTAAAATGAATAAAATATTTGCCGAAACCGTGTAATGGCGATGTTAAAACATCCACCCGTCACGTGGGTGTCGTAAGAGACGAGAAAAAAAACTAGGAAATGGGCAGCAGACGCACCGGACTTTCATAAGCTGTAACGAAATAAAATATCTAACTGTATTTTGTGGCATTCCTTGGGGGAAGCCTATGTTCAGTATAGAATCGGTGAAGGTCTATAATGAATGAAGAAATTTTTAAATTAACTTTATCATATAAGAACACTTCTTAAATTGCAGTAATTAATACAGATTTAGACTTCTGTCATCTTTAAAATTCAAAACCATCAATAGCTTACCAAGAACAATCTGCAACTCCTCAACTTGCGCTTTCCTCTCTGCAAGTTGCTCCTTGACATCTTGTAATTCTGTTTCCAGCTTCCGCTTCGCGCGGTCAACTTCTTGACGAAGTTGGTGGTCCTGCAACATACAATAATGAACATTAAAAAATTTCACATTTGAAAAATTCATTATAATAATTAAATATAATAATTCTATTTTTTAATTTACACATACAACTATGTATTTCTAAAGTACTTTTCAAATATTTCTGACAAATTTTAAATGCCCACTAATGAAATTTTAAACCTGTAAAATATTATTATAGTCATTGCAACACATAGTAAAAAGGTTGTCATTAACCATAGGCTTGATGCACCTGCATCTATCAATTCACTGCATGCTTCACGAGATCGTCACTTCAACATTACTTGACACTCCAAACCATGCTCATTTATAATAGCTGTATCTCAAGAACCTTTTTCCCCATTAATTTTATAAATGATACAAACGCTTCGTTGTCATTCCGGATAACACCTTATGTCTTGAGCTATATTAGATTTTACTTAAACTTCCACTTACAGGCTTTATGATATCTGCATTCGTGGGACATTAATCTTTCAAATCTAAAACTATGATAACAACTTGTTATTATAACTTTCTTAGTAGCAAAATATATAGGTGAATAAAACATACCTTGAGCAACTTCTCTTCAAGTTCAGCGATGGCAGATTCCTGCTTGGCTTTGAGCTTGCCAAGGTGCTTGGCCTTTTCCTCTTCTTCAGCCAGTGCTTGCGACAAGTCCGTGGCGCGCTCCTCCAAGATCTAATAACAGATTTTTTTTTATATTAATTAGTATCGTGATGTCATAAGGTACGAATAAAGTGTGCATATAAAACGAACTTTAAAGAAATAAAACTAGTTCCTATTTTTTTTAAATAGTAGTATACAAAAGAACCTGCAACACTGTAGCTGACTCCCGTGATAGTAGATATTGAGTTATAGTAGTTCATGGGTAGAGCAATCCCTTCAAAATTTCACGATTGAGATCAAGTACATGATGTATGGAGCACTAAAATAATAAAGGACAGCTTTTCTTTTTCCCAAAAAAATCTCTTAGATAAAAGAGTTAGATATGTGTCCAGAAGTGGGATGCATGTAGGCTATCTATTCAATATACTTTACAGTAGTTATACTGGCTCTCGCACCTTAAATAGCTATGAAAGTGACCTGAAACAGATGGATTCCCAAAAGAAAAATGTACCAAGCTACCTGGTGAAATATTAAGAGAAGCTTATACCTTTTTCTCCTTGATCAGCTTCTGATTGGTGTCCTCGCTGAGCGCGAGGTCCTCCTCTAGCTTCTTGAGCTTGGCGTCGCACTGCACGCGCTCCAGCTGTAACTTCTGGCGGGCTGCTTCCTCTTCTTCCAGCTGTTCCTCCAAATCCTATTGGAAAACAGACTATTAGTGAACATTAATATAAAGTAGTCCATTGGGTACTATATAGAAGAAAATTTGTAATATTTCTCTTAAAATTAATCACTTTGATAATATCGACATAACATACCATTTTCATCACTTTGATAATATCAAAATCACATATCAACAATGTAATGTAGATATTATTAAAGTGATGAAAATGGGCCAGAAAATTAAAAAGTCTAGAGCTATTACTACTACTACCTACTTTGGTGATCGTCCAGCACCCAGCCAGGGTACAAGTGTGCTGGTAACACACATCTGACTGGTAACAGTAAGTGGAGATGACATCTTAATGATCTAGTGTTGCCAGTATAATTTTTTTATAGAATAAAGGTAACAAACAAGCGAACTTGATTAAGAATCAAAACACAGATGTGTTGTCACCCCTGAAGACAAAGATGGAATACCATGTATTGCAGTAAAAAGTGTCTCTGGTACTCTACACTCACCAATGAAACACTGCTGCTGGTGGTATCTTACATGGGTATTCTGTGAGAGCGCGGTAGTTCCCCTGTCAAGCCGACCATTCGTGCTACAAATATATAGCTACAGCAATAGTCTATCAAGTATAAATCCACAAGTATCGTTACAAACAACATCGCAATAAACAGCTGTTTATTGCGATGTTCAATTTAAAAATGATAAAAATGGTTGGATTTTAACCTCCTAAATATCAAGTTAAAACAGAAAAATCTGTCTGTACTAACTAATTCTACTATGTACCTGAATGTTGAGTTGCAACCGTTTCTTCTCTAGCTGCAGTGCGTTACAGCGCTCCTCTTCTTCCTCAATGCGGCCCTCCAGATCATGCAGAAGTTCCTCCAGTTCCTGCTTGCGTGCAGCGGCTCGCGCTCTACTCTCTTCAGCCTCTGCACACAGCTCCAGCTCCGCCTGGTAAAAGAATTTAAGTATTTAAAACATTATATCATTCAATTTTATATATTTACTTTTATCAGCTCTGATTAAGTTAAGTAAGTATTTATTTGTATAGAAGATTAGGATATACGCTGCTGCCCATCTCCTGATTTGTTTTCCTATGTCGCCTCTTACGACACCCACGGGTTGACATGGGATAGTGGTTGTCCACTACACGGTATCAATAGTGGACTTATAATAAATGACTGCTAATGTAATAGGCGAATACACAAACATATCGCCAGGTATAAAACCCCTCATACCTACGAGGGCGGGTCAAAAAGTTCGTGGAATGGAGGACTTCGAGAAGGGAGGTGGGATTTTTTTAACTGTCACTACTTAGTGAATTAATACAACTATATATACCAAGTTTCAGCCAGATCGGTTCATTAACCTTTGAGATATCACAGGATTAACAAGTCAATAGGGAAGTGAACATAATTAGTATGGAGAAAATTAAGTTTCGTGCCGTGATTAAGTTCCTCACTTAGCACGGAAAATCATCACATATCATTATGAAAGAGATGTCAACTGTTTACGGGGACTCTTGCTCTGGAAAAACGATGATTTATAAATGGCATTGCCTTTTCAAGAAAGGCAGAGACTCAAGTGAAGACGATCAGCACTCAGACTGACCGATTGAGGCAACTTCCTCAGAAATTGTCGAAAAAGTTAAAAAACTTGTTCATTAAAATGCTCAAAAATGCGATAAAATAGATCGCAGAAATAACTGAAGTAACTTCTAAGACCGTTTCAAACATTCCCCATGACCATCTTAGCATGTCTAAGGTCTGTAGAAGATGGGTGCCAAAAGAGCCCACACCGCTTCATAAACGGCAGCGGGTCGAGTGTTCGCGTAAGTTTTGGACCTGTGTAGTGAGAACCAAGACGAAATTATGAACCGAATAGCGACTGGGGATGTGAATTGGGTTCATCACTATAGACCTGAGTCAAATCAGGAGTCCATGCAGTGGCATAAAAGGCGTAAGCACCGCCTAAGAAGTTCAAGGGATTTCATTGATCGATTATAAAGATAAAGGTGCTAACATCACGAGAAAGTATTACGTCACGCTACTTGAAAAATTAAAAGATGCTATCATAAAAAAAGAAGGGGAAAATCGTTTCGAGGTATGCTCCTTTTGCACGAAAACGCACCCGTTCACAAGAGTCATGTTGTTGATGGTTTCCTTACACAAATGCGGCTTCGAAACTTTAAACCGCCCTCCATTTAGTCCAGATTAGGATCCTCCGGTTATTATTTGTAGCCAAATATGATAAAGGGCTTGTGAAGTCTACAATTTCTGCCTATTTTGAGGGTCTTGACAAAACATGTTTTTTCGAAGGTATAAATAAGTTATTTGAACGGTATTAGGATTAATGGAGAATATATCAAAAAGAAAAAAATATTTTATGTTTAATTATTTAAACATAAAATATTTTTTTAATAATTAATGCCTTTCATTCCGCGAACTTTTTGATCTCCCCTCGTAGATTGGGAGCACTCATGTATGTTTTATCTTAAGTGAAGCAATTTTTGATATCTATAATATAAAAATGAATCGCTGAATCTGTTGCTAAGCGCAATTCTCGAGAGCAGCTGAACCGATATCGCTAATTCTAAGTACGAAGATGGTTCTTACGGAGAGAAAATTTAAAAGATTGCCTGAAAAAATCCAAAAACAATACTTTTCTATATTCCCATACAAAAGATTCGTAATAATACTTAAAAGTCAATTTGAACTTTAATACCATACCATAAAGTTAAAGTGTTAGTAGAGGGGTTCCGGGAAGGCAAAACAATTCAGTGACATTAGTATACGTAATACTAATGTCAATATTTGTCAATTAGAATAAGTAAAAATAAAATGAAATATAATAAGTAGGTACCATTGGGTTATATGTACTATGTACTAGAGAAGCCATTCCAAACAAAAATTGTGTCCTACTCTATGTCTTCGCGATGCGCGGGAGTAGTAGTCTCGCATGCGCGAAGACTTTAATATAAAATAAGATATTAATATAAAATAAATATAAGAATTTAATATAAAATATCTTAATTTAATCTAAACAAACATATTATATTTCAAAATAAAATGTAATAATAATGTTATGTAATTCACAAATCTTCAATTTATGCAATATTTAATTTGTACGGATTGCAGTACAGTTCAGTTGAACATGTCAATGCTCGGAATGGCTTCTCTAGTACGTAGTACATATAACTCAATGGTAGGTACCATAATAAGAAATCAGAGATTGTAAGTTTCACTATGATTTTTAGTGATTATTAAAAGAATTTTAAGTGTTTTATAAATTTTTTTTGACATAATGTAATTGTTGACTTATCAACTTTCTTTATACTTTTTTTAACTTACTAGCTGACCCGGTGTCCCGAATAGCAGAATAAGTATTAAAAACAATTAAAAAATCTACTGTTAGGCAGTACGAAGTTCGCCGGGTCAGCTAGTTATTAGATAAAATAAACATTTGGCTATATTTATTTTAAATTCTAGCATAATTTAGTATTGATGTTTTTTTTTATAGGATCGAGTGACAAGTTTTGTGTTACTCATAGTCAAATTTATAGTGACCTTCTTAAAAAAGATGATTGGTAAGATAATGTACACACCTGCAGTTGTTCGGCGAGCTGCGTCTTCTCCTGGTTCGCTTGCTGGTACTTCTGCTCGTACTCTTGGCATCGCTTCATCTGTGTATCTAACTTATCTCTGATCTGGCGGAGCTCGTCTTCCTTTTGTGTTAGTTTCTCTTCTTGTTTCGTTACTTCTAGCAAAGGTTTCACCTGGAATTTGTACAATTATCATAAGTACATATAAGCTCTGGTTGTATATTTTGCCTATTTTAGTACAAAAACAAAAAAAATACATAAAAACACCCATTCAGTGATATAATCTTACTATCCAACTAATATTATAAATGTGAAAGTTTGTGAGAATGTATGGATGTTTGTTACTCTTTCATTCAAAAACGACTGAATCGATTTTAATGAAACATTACAATAATATAGCTCATACATCAGAATAACACATAAGCTATAATTCATAAAAATATTGTGTAAATTGGCCAAAATATAATGATAAATAACAAGTAAGTCTGACAAAAATCTGCCATCTACGAGCTATTTTGACGGGAACACGTACCACGCAAAAACATATAGCTGATGTTATAAGCAGTAATTTAGGCTACTTTTTTAGTTCTACCCAAAAAATCTCCGCGCGGGCGAAGTCGCGGGGAACAGCTAGTTGAAAATAATTATTGTTACCAATGATAGAATAATATGAAAATAAATTTAGAACAATTCTTTTTCTTTGGACAATACTTTAGCAATTTCCTTTTTCTACTTTGATAAGTTTAACTCTAATGCATTGTTTTTTTTTTAATTTATAGATGAAATTGAAAAAAAAATATATGCAAAAAGCTGATGAATATCAATTATTACAAATATTACGTTTAAATATATCATTTGTAATTTTAACCAATAGCTCTGTTTAAAACAATGTTATAAATGTATGTTGTCAAATACTGTAAATATGTATGTATGTATGTATGTATGTACTTATGATAATATACGAGGGATGATCCAAAAGTAATGATAATCGGTTACTTCAGGTCCGCATAAAAATCCAAAAAAAATATTTTTTGCTTGTTTATATACTCACTACGTCAGCCTAAAAAAATCATATAAATAGATCACGATTTCCGGGAGATACATTCATTTGAATACGAACTGTCAAAGAGATAACTTCAACATGGAGAAAAACGAAATTAGAGCTGTCATCAAGTACCTCTGTTTGACAAAAATGTCTTCAAAAGACATACACAGTGACTTAGTGGAAACATTGGGGGACTCTGCTCCTCCATATTCTACAGTTGCACGCTGGGCCAAGGAGTTTAAACTGGACAGAACATCCACTGAAGATGAACATCGCCAAGGACGCCCATCTACATCCCTCACTGAAGACAACATGAAAAAAGTCGAAGATGTTGTGTTGGCAGATCGAAGAGTGACCATCAGGCATGTAGCTGAGGTCACAGGGATCTCATATAGCAGCGTTCAAAGAATCCTTGCGAACGAGTTGCATATGAAAAAGGTATCTGCGCGTTGGGTACCCAGAATGTTAACTGACGAGCAAAAGGAAAATCGAGTTGATATTTCGAGGGTCAATCTCGAAAAGTTCCAAGCAGATCAAGAAATTTTTTTGTTCCGTTTTGTCACTATGGACGAGACCTGGATCCACCATTTTGATCCTGAAACGAAACAACAATCGATGACTTGGAAGCGAGCCTCCTCACCGACGCCAAAGAAGTTCAAAGTTTCAAGTTCGGCGGGAAAGGTTATGGCATCTGTTTTTTGGGACGCTCAAGGCATAATTATGGTGGAATATTTGGAAAAGGGAGCCACTATTACGGGCTCTTACTACGCAGACCAAATAAGAAGATTACGGGAGACCATTAAGGAAAAAAGACGCGGCAAACTGCGAGCTGAAGTGCTGTTTCACGAAGACAACGCACCGGCTCACAAAGCCGCAGTTGCGATGGCTGCCATTCAAGAAACGGGATTCGAACTGCTCGATCACCCTCCCTATTCGCCAGATCTAGCTCCTAGTGATTTCTACCTCTTGCTTCGGCTCAAGGCACGCCTCCGAGGCAAGAAATTCGAAGACGATAGCGAAGTAATGGCCGCTGTTGAAGCGTTTTGGGAGGGTCAAGACAAAGAATTTTTTTCAAAGGGAATCCTGGGTTTATAAAAAAGATGGACTAAATGTATTGATTTGTTAGGAGACTATGTAGAAAAATAAATTATTATTTTAACTTTAATTACCGTGTTTTATTTTCATTATCATTACTTTTGGATCACCCCTCGTATATGTATATATTTTATTATTAAGGACATTCTTTTAACTTTAGAATTTACATCAATAGCCATAAACCCTCTATCTGTCTGTATATTCAATAAGCACCAGTTTCATAACTAAAGTACTGAATAATTAACAATTGAAATAGTACATTTCTGAGCACAAAGGCTTTCTATAATATGGAGCAAAGATATTTTCAAAACATAAAGGATATTGACTAATGTTAGTATGACTGTACATGTTTGGAATACCTTCATATGATAATAGCTAGTACTATGGGAATTCTATTGTTGACACAGTATGTTTCCATTATCTAAATATCTTTTATTAGTTTAGAATGTTCAATGTGTCAATAGTATCTAAAGTCTTTAAGTGTTATAGGATTAAATATATCAGCTCTGAGAATACTTTTTTTTTTCAATTGTTGTTTTTTTATGAAGGAAAAAAAAATACATAATGCTCACCTTTATGTAGAGCCTCCACCATTGCCAGTTCCTGAGTTTGAGGTACGCAGCACAGTTCCTCTGGATAATCCTTATAGCGTTCAACTGCTGCAGACGCTTCTGGTAGTTCCTTCTGGCGAGGTAACCACGACAGAACGCCTGGAAGTTCACGATCAGGTCCGTGATTTTGTAATCTCTCTCCTCCTCCAAATGTGCCAACACCCCTGCTCTGAAGAAGATCTTGGACTGTCCAACACGGTACAAGTTGTGGTCGAGCTCTAATGCTTCGATCATCTGCTCGCAAGCTTTCTTCCCGTCCATGAATCCTTTGGGAATGATATTGGGCGTTAACAGCTCGTACCGCTGCCTGAACTCCTGGAAGGGTATCCTGTTGGGGAAGCCCTGTCTGCATATTCTGATACCTTCAAGCACACCATTGCATCTTAGCTGGTCTAGCACCAAAGGCGCTTCGATCTTGCCAGCCTTCTTCTCGTGGTTGGGAATGATGCATCTGACGAAGTTCGGATTGGTGTTCCTCAGTGTCGCCATCAGCTTAGTTAACTGCTCCTTGTACAACTGGGAGACGGTTCTAAACATGCCCTTCCTTGTCCGCGCACCGAACTGTGTATCAGTCATCGCTTGCTGTGCCATTCCGACTATCTCGGCGTCCTTCCAAATGTGGCACACGAATGGATCCTGGGACGATTGGAGAAGAGAGACCACGTTCTCGTTCAGTGGATCCATGTTCTTCATCAGCCATTGCGATGCCGAGTAATCGACTTTGCCGGCATAGTGAATAATAGCAAAGTCGGCGACTCCCCTGAAGTCGGTCTTCATGAACTTCGGATGAACGGAGTGTGCCGACACGAGTTTCTCCACAAAGCTCTTGTCGGTGGCCTTCGGGAACCAGCACTCCTCGTCTAGGAGGGCCATAATACCCATCGGCTTATCGATAAGATCGATAGTCGGCTGCAGATCCAGTCCGAAGTCAATAAATTTCCATTCGATACCTTCCCTCTGATACTCTTCCTGTTCTAGGATGAACATGGTGTGATTGAAGAGTTGCTGCAGTTTCTCATTCGTGTAGTTAATACAGAGCTGTTCGAAGGAGTTCAGCTCGAAGATTTCAAAACCGGCCATATCCAGGATTCCAATGAATGAGGCGCCTTGTCTCTTCGTTCTGTCGAGGGACCTATTGATCCTGTTCACCAGCCACCTGAACAGTCGTTCGTAACAGGCCTTGCCTATCGCTTCCACCGAGAACTCGACCTGTTCTTTCGTCTGGGCTTTCGTCACGAAGTCGCGGCCCACCTTGATACGCGGTTTTAGGAATGCTTTCGTCATTTCTGTCACGGAAAGACCTGGAATACAAATTAATTGAATAGAATCATTTTTATTCAATATAGATTACAAGAATAAGGCATTTAAGCCACTGCAATATAGATTACAAGAATAAGGCATTTAAGCCACTGGTTCGGAAAACAACCTCTGTCCTGGGAAGAACCAGCAAGAAACCCAGCAGAACTTTCTTTTAACATTAATTTACAATATAATATTTTATACAATCAAGTATCAAAAAATTTAGAAACAGCATGGTAGCAATCACCACATTTCCATGATGAAGAAAATGGAGACATCAATCATGTACTCTTTAGTAATATAATTTTTGCTAAATAAAAAGAACATGCATTTTTTTGGACTTTATTGTAAAACCATAAAGGAATTACTGACTTTTGGAGTCGAGTACCTGGTATAACTAGCACGTTCTGCAACGTAAAGATGCGGCACTGTACACGCACTGCGCACGTATATTGCGTACGCATATTGCGTGCGCTATATGTACGATTGTGTACATGATGAAGAAAATGGACAGCAATTCACCCAAAAAAAAGGTTTTGCTTTTACTGCATAAAAAATAATGTGAATACTCAGTTTTGATTTACGATTTTCGTTAGTTTCATATCTTTATTGTTAAAATATATTATTATTGTGGCACCTTTCTGTCTGGTTCTCTTTGTATCTGTTGGTCTTGTTTTATCTGTGCTTAAATATATTATAGTCTTTGAGAGAACATTGAGTGTGTCTCAGGGCAATAAATCTTTGGTGTAAAGTAACGCGTTTTAAATAACCTTGACCAGCCAGTTTAATATAGTAAGTCCAATACTCCGTAAGAATACAAAAACTCAACCTTTTTACAACTATTATAAATGGTGGTGTAATGCATTTTTAAATAATTTATCGCACTATATAAATTGCTTTTAAGCCGTAGAGACGTTAACACTCATAAATTGCAAATGGACAATCCACCAATGCCGGAAAAAATATTTATTGATGCAATTTTTATGATTACTGATTTTATTGATGAAACCGTGCGTTTGGGGGCCGATCGGTCACAATCTTACAGCAGAACGTAAACCTCCCAAAAACTGACACAAAGCTGTTCCCGCTGTTCCAAAGTGCCAGCTGTACCAAATGGGAGTGTGGTTCATCCTATGCATCACTCATCGGTACAAGACTTTTTTATTTTTTAGAGTATAAGAGTGACAACTGAGAACACAGTCCACCTGATGGTAAGTTATTGCTGTGGCCCATAGACATCTACATCTATCTTCGTCTGCGAATTAAAATGCAGATGCGTTGTCAGCCGTGAGGACTAAGATAGAATGCCTTTTTTAAAGGGTCTCTAGTTCTCTACAGTCACCATACGAAACACAGGAGCTTAAGCTGCTATTTTACGCTGATATTCTGTGAGAGCGTGGTCCTTATTCGGTCGAGCCGATCCATACGTGCTACAACTATACTATTAGTAAAGTTGCAGCATAGCTCTACCACGTATAAACATTTGACTACCACTCGAAGAGACCCTTTGCATGAGTTGACAGTCTTCTGCGGTTTTCTGATCTCATGTTTGGACCATATGGAAAGGTATTCTTAATCAACCATAAAGCCATCTCCATTTTAGGTAGAGATGATTAAGGCAAAATCGCCACGCTTGGCAGGCACATTGGTGATCGCAGGACCAAACGTCTCCCAGCCCTGATGCTGCTGCCGGTCACCAGTCTGGGCATTGTATTTACGTCTCATGTAAACACGATGGTTATATTTGTAGACAGCTATGATATATTCAGGCATTGCCCATAGTCGGCCCCGTGTCGCGGTTGCTTAGCAATGCGTTGCAGCGCTGGGGACGTTGGTTCGAATCCCGCACGGAACAAGTATTTGTATGGCCTACAAATAATTGTTCCGGATCTGGATGTTTGTCCTTGTGCAATTTATGTTTGTAAATTGCCTTTACGATACAGGAAAAAATCTTAGTGTGGGGTTTATTTTAATAGGATAAGGGTGACAAACGAGCACACAGTCCACCTGCTAGTAAGTGGTTGCTGTGGCCCATAAACATCTGTATCTATCGTCGATTACGAATCAAAATGCAGATGCGTTGTCACCCGTGAGGACTAAGATGGAATGCCTCTTTTCCAGTAAAAAGAGTATCCGGTTCTCCACACTCACCATACGAAACACAGCAGCATTAAGCTGCTATTTTCCGCTGGTATTCTGTGAGAGCGTGGTCCTTCTCCGGTCGAGCCGACCCATTCGTGCTACAACTATACCAGTAATATAGCTGCAGCATGGCTCTAACACGTTTTTTAACAAAAAGTAAACAAAAAGAAAAAAAGTCGCGTCTTACGACATCCACACGATTTAAACAGGCCGATAGATTATCTCACGCTACTATCACACGTTAAAAGTGATTATTCTCTAATCATCACTTACCTAGCAGATGTGCGATTTTCTGCGCCACAGTGTTGTCGGGCAACGTCGCTTGATCCGAATTCCTTTCCTGCTTGAATTGCATCGAACCGAACAGTAGCACGGCGGACACTATCCTGAAGATAGAGTTGAAGTCCTCCATATTCATCCCCATGATGTTCATGGACTTGATGGTCGCTTGGAACTCCGCCGCGTCGTCGATACCGGGGACGGGTAGCGAGCCATTGGTCAAGAACGGGTAGTTCTTGGGGTCCTCTAGAATGTACTCTGCTTTCTGTTGAGGCGTGGCCCCAACTAGGAGCTGATAGAAAATGTGGAATGTTCGCTCATCTTTCGCCTGCCTGATCGCCCTCGACTTCTCCAGTAAGTACGTCTCGATATTTGCGCCGGCTATGTATCCCGACGCGTCGAAGTTGATTCTAATAAATTTACCCTGGAATATAATAATAATAAGGTTTGTAAAGTCCCAAGTCGGTTATTACAGTTTTAGGTTATTTCAAGGCTTCAAGTAACTATATTGTAGAGTTTTTAGGTCACGAAGTCTACTAATACAATTTATTGTGAGATATTTAAAAATTTAAGTTGAGGTGCCAAGTATTAATATTATTACGGGGGTTCTCGCTTTTACTTGAACATAACTTGATTACCTTATAGTGGTATTTAAACACCGACATTTATCTTCGATGAAGTAACAAGAATCATATGCGTTGTTACCTGTGAGGACTGGGTTGGAAAGCCTCGTTATAAGGGATCCCATTCTCATCACTGTAACTTTATACATATTAAGAAGTGTACAGTGCAACTGCAACAAGACCGTATCACCAAGTCACGTTTAAAAAAACGATAGGAGTTATTTGCTAGGTTCACTTTAACTAAAAATATATCTTGCAAATGGACTTCAACAGTCCAACGACTTGATTTCAAACAATGCTTCATACCGCATAATATAATGTATGTACATAATATACGAATAAATAAATTACAGCCACACAAACGTTATTCATTGATACGAATGTTTGGCATTACTCCAAGATAGTTCACCGCATACAGGTACTACAATATATGCATTCAATTATGAAGCAGGCCGTTAGCGCCGAGGGAAGTAAAGTCATTATCATCGTCGCTACAGGACTGTAACCGGTCCTTATACGAGTACTTATTTATTAACTGATGACAATTATATATAGAAACAGGCACTACTTTGAATTCGATCTCTTTTTTATAAAATGACGTGACATACAAACTTACAGTGCACTTTTTTTATAGGACATGGTGACAAACGAGCACTCAGTCCACCTGATGGTAGGTGGTTGCTGCGGCCCATAGACATCTATATTTATCCTCAACAAAGAATCAAAATGCAGATGCGTCATCACACGTGAGGACTAATATGGAATGCCTCTTTTCCAGTAAAATTGGTCTCCGGTTCTCTACACTCACCATGCGAAACACAGCAGTGTCAAGCGGCTATTTTACTCTGGTATTCTGTGAGAGCGTGGTACTTCCCCGGTCGAGCCGACCCATTCGTGCTACAACTATACTACTAATATAGCTGCAGCATGGCTCTACCACGTTGAAAAAACTTTGACTTAATGTTACAGTGGTTCAGTGGGCCATGAATATCTGCAATGCATAATGATTTCTTATATCGCGAATACTACAATACATTGAATAAAACTATTTTTGCGGATTTTATCGCGTTTAATTTACTTATTTTTAATTCCAGACGTTTCGGGTGCTTTACAGCATCCATTGCCCCGATTAATAGTTAGCCCGGCTGCCTTTATTAAATATTCAAAAGCTGAAGGTAGACGGTCTAACTGTGACGTCGGGACGTCAATCACGTCAGTCCTCCCCGTGACCATAGCTGCTGTAAAGCACACGAAACGTCGGGAATTAAAAATAAATAAATTAAAAGCGCTAATATCCGTAACAATAGTTTTATTCAAGCTGCAATGCAACAAAAATTAATGGAAGAAGACTAGAATGCTTTAGTTTCGTTGTATTCCGTCTCGGGTGTGGATCATAATGAAATTGATAAGATCATCTGTCGAAGGGTACTAAATTTTTCAGGCTGTCTTTATTGACATTTTGTCACACTCAAGTTGCGAAATACGGTACGTTCTGGGTTTTAACATTGACACTGTGATAATTAAAAAACATGTATTATTTATTATAATATACTTACAAATCTCGAGGAGTTGTCGTTTTTGACTGTCTTCGCATTACCGAAAGCCTCCAGAATTGGATTAGCTTGCAGCAACTGTTGTTCCAGCTCGCCCTACAATACGGTCAAAAATTTATGTACAGATCATTAATAAATGTGACATAATATATTGTATTAATTAGAAAAAAAAACACTCATACATAAAGATATAATAAAGCTTGCGTAAAAACATATAATATGAAATATGCAATATATAAATGTATGGCCACAATAAAAATAAACTGTCCATTACTATGGAAATGTTTTAAATGGGAGCTAAAAATGTTAATAAACATATAAAACTATTAACTACATTTTCTTCGCTGGTGACAGGTTTCTTTCAAGTCAGCAACCACAGAATAATTTAATTTTATACAAAAGAATGTTGTGTTAATGATTCTCTTAGTCAACCTTTACTTGAGACAAAAGCGGTGATGAATTCCCTTACGTTTTCATCGCATCGTACAAAATTACTACAAAACTATTTGCGCAAATTATTCTGAATTTCGAATGAATATGTTCTTTAATACAGATGTTAGTACAAAGTAAAGACAGCCTCACTTATAATCGTTGATTATTATCGCTTACTTAATTAAGTATTGATGTATCTTTCTATAGTCATTTAGTGAAAGGAGAAGGAGCAACTACTATCATTACTTAAATTGACTTCGATTTTAATTAGTGAGGTCGTAAATTGATAAATGAATTACCCTTTATTATCTGTGGCACCTTCATATCAAACACTTCTATTAAATTCAATCCGGACACATCTTATTCCAGGGAATATTATGTACAATGTGTAAAATATCGCAGACGGAGTACACATAAGCAAGCCAATGTACATTCTAAGGACTCGAAATAGCGATGGATCGTTACCTCAAAAGTAGGTCCGTTGCTCTTTTGTTAAAAGCAGCGTGAAAAATGGTAGTGTTAATGAAAATTGCTTTGATATGATGAAAATATTGCGATTGTTTGGTAAAGCTGAATGGTAGCAATGTAATTATATTTTTAAGCAATATTAAAGAAGTTATTTAGATATATTCTAGTAAGATATTTATTTAATAAGCTTGTTCACCAGGTGCATAATTCAAATAGTGTTAAAAGCATTCATGAATACATCATAGTTAATATATAACGCGTTTTTATAAAACAGTAAATATGCATGAGTCGATATCGATTATTCACTTAATTAATCAATCAATAATCTCAATCGATACATCGTAATTAACATTTTCAGCGCAATCGACGTTGACGGGCGTAACATAGTTAAAAGAAATACTATTATGACCACTCACAACTACTAAATATTTCTAATAATGTACTTTTTTATCGTTTTGAAACGATAGGAAACCAAAGCGTGACGGTACGGACTGTCGAAACTAAAAAAAGTAAGTAATGGGTTCGAATCAAACGTTCCCAAACAAACAAATATATTAAACTTACTTCTAGTTCGTCAACAAAAATGTTAATGTAATGGATTGACTGGTAGGTATTATTTTTTTAATGTTCTTTTTTTTTATTTTTTTAATGTTCTTTTTTTTTCTTTATCATCCCGTGCCGTGTAGTGGGCGTTGTTAGAATATCCACAACCCATATCATCCCGTGGGTGTCGTAAGAGGCGACAGAGAGAAACAAATCAGGAGATTGGCATCAGCGCCTTCAGGCTAACGACTAAAATTAAAAAAAACTGCGGTCGCCAACTGCTTGCCAAGCGTGGCAACTATGGCAAATATCATCCCTATCAGAGAGGCCTATTTTCAACAGTGGACTTTAATAGGCTGTAACGGTAACGGTATTATCCCGTAAAAGTTAAAAACTGGACATGAGCCTCTCCTGTTGTAGAGTTAATCGTAACGCCTGGCGGGGAGATTGACGACCGCAGTGCCAGATGTCCCGCACTCTTGACGCGATGATGCGTAAACGACAAGTTTATTAAGCCATCTCTACCGGAAGCCATATTACAGACGTTTTCAATTTAATCGCCCATAATCTTACGACACGGATCAAGCCATACCATTCGTGCTACAACCATATTATAGTTGCAGCGTGGCTCTACCAGGTAAAGCGTCGCTCTTGTCCAAATTCTCTATTATAAGACGCCGTTGAGTCTTGTGCCGTCTCTGTCACTTTAAGTCAAAGTTACTGTGACACCATGAAACTTAACGACATCTTGAAATTGAGTAACGTTTGTTTGGCCATCGATCACGTAAATTATGTAGCTACTTTAAGTGCATTAATTTTTATAATTTATTTGCCATTAATTTAAATACAATCTACAGTCATCTTCTGACTACATAATATGCCATTAAAATGTACGTCATACATAACAGACATACCGTATACATAATGTATGAAATGAACCTCTGTGCGTTTGTTACTATTTACCATTGATCTGGATGGCTACTGTACCGATCCCCGATTACATATGCTATCTCTCTCGCACAACTACTATGTTATCACCAGAGGAACAGCGAGTATTTATGTAATTAATTACGCACGGAAAAACAATGTCCAATGATAACGCTTATCGCGAAACTTTCTAAGCGTCAGACAAAAAGGTCGAAAGTAAATAATATAACGGTCATATTCAGAACTAAGTATTTCAGCTTTGTTCTCGTAATATTATTCCAAATGTAAAGAATGCAAAAATAACGTCATAGGTTCAATACCCACTGGTTACTATTTGTTGCTAACTCACTGTATGTTTAGTTTATTGACCGATCTTTTGATTTTATGCGCGAGTTAAAAACACCTGACAAGGTTTTTTTTTATAGGATAAGGGTGACAAACGAGCACACAGTCCACCTGATGGTAAGTGGTTACTGCGGCCCATAGACATCTACATCCATCCTCTGTTACAAATCAAAATGCAGATGCGTTGTCACCCGTGAGGACTAAGATGGAATGCCTCATTTCCAGTAAAATGGGCCTCCGGCCACCAGCACTCACCAAGCGAAACGCAGAGGTAAAACTCTACTTCACGCTGGTATTTGTGAGGTCGTGGTACCACCCCGGTTCGAGCCGGCCCATCCGTGCGACATCAAAAGCTGCCGCGTGGCTCTACCACTGTTAAACGTAATTAAAAAATGCAATCGAAATGAAAGAAGCCAATAAGTTATGCAAATAATGGTGCGAATGATTTTTGTGAAATAAGCAAATCGACAAACTGTTAGTCACATATTATGAGCGATGTTTGTCAAATTTATGTAATGTTAGATACCTGAAAAGCAGATGACAAATACAAATATAATATCCCAAAGTAGAACATGCAAACAAACTTAAAGAACAACTTTTTTGATTAAAATGAAACACCAAGATTAGTGCTTAATTCCGTTGCATGTCCATCCAAATCAAATACGTAATATAAAATTTGGTCAAATGTATTTACCAAAAACAATTACTTAATTGGCGAACGTTGTGTTAAATATTTGTATGGATGAAATGCTACGGAAATACCCCCCAATGTTTGAAGCAAGTTCCAAGTTGTTTCTTTCTGACTTACTATAATCAATTGCGGCGACGGTCCCTGTGGTCATCAACAGCCGGGTGCAGAGAAGGTGGGGGAAAAATAAAAAAATATGTTACAAAAGTACACGCAAGAAAAAAACATTCACTTAGTGATTACTTCGAGATAAAAGTTCGGGATCATACGCATCCATTAAACTTGTATTGAGCATTCATGTACTTATTCATTTACTTATTATTTGAGTGTGTTAAATATATTTGAATGTGTTTTGTTTAATTTCATTTTCGATCTTAGTAAGCCGTGCAAGATTTTATAAAACTAGCTGTGAATTGTTACAATTTTATATTATGTATTCATCTTAAGGCAAAGACAACCCACAAAAAACTATGAATTCAACTGAATATAATAAAATGACACTTCGAAATCGAAACTTTATTGTAATACATTTCTTCTAGTATTTCTACAAAGGTAGTTCAACCTTTAAACAGGAAGGAGGACAAATAAATTCCACATACAAACATCTTGATATATATATGAGAAAGAAGATATATAATTTAACATCATAACTTTATTTACATTGTAATATTTGTTCAAGTATAAAATGTAGTATTAAAAACGTTGAAATTAAATTTCAAATACACGTTACAAATAAAATAACGAATTTTATCCATATCGGTACAAAGTGATATATAGCTCATGAGTCATCATCGTATTTAATAAAGTTTAATATTAAATATGTTGAGAGTTGAGACCACACCCAGAGCTCACTCATCGTTCTGTTTATAGTTGACTCTTAGGGTGATAACACACTGTTAGCGATAGCGCGGCGTTCTAATGCAATCCTTCGAGCACCGCTAATTGCTATGCTATTTTTAATAGAGATATAAACCCTATACCTACTCGGAAGTGTAACCGCACTGCGAGCTGCGACCTCTAAGCCGTAACATAATATTGTATTGCGAATCATCTAAAAATACGTAATGATATGATATAGGTGATGAATTACATACTCTTATGTATTTTTGGATTTCCAACGCGGTCTAGCAGTGATTCAACATGGGTCTGTGTTGTCTTGGAAAAAAATGTGTACTAGTCTAATTTACCGAACGTACACAATTTTTACATATTTTATTAAGACTAACTAAAATATACACTTTGTGAGCCTACTACCTACTGCTGGCTTTACTATAGTGTTGTCACGAAATAAATCCTTACCCGGATACGATACTCGAACCAATACAGAAAGCGCTTCAATAATCAACAAAAAATACACAAAATTACTTCAAAATAGATTAAACTTAATAAAAACATTATAAAGAAAATGTAAATAATTCTCGTCGCAAATTGATAAGACAATTCAGGTTCATAACTATTGTTGTTATACAAAAGTAAAAAGAAATCATTTTATAAACAATAAAATAAATTTTATTTACAATACTACGGAAAGAGTGAAAGAAAACATCTGAAAAGGTTCAAAAAAGAAAAAATTTGAAAAAAGAAATAAAAGGATTTTATATATTTTTTGAAATTTTCCTACTAAAGTAACCTCTTTTCTACCGACTTCAAAAAGGAGACGGTACTCAGTTCGACTGTATGTTTTTTTTTAATGTGTGTTCCCTCATAACTTCTTTCTGGGTGAACCGATTTCGACGATTCTTTTTTATTTGAAAGCGGATGCTTCACATGTGGTCCCATATAAATCTGATCAAGGTCTGACCAATAGTTTTTGAGTTATTCTTAATAATTAAAAAAATAGATATTGAAGTCGGTTGTACAAAATTTTTAATTTTAAATAATATTTTTTTAAATTAAAGAAGCGATTGAAATATCTAAATTCAAATTATGTGTACCCTACTTTATATTATACCAAATTTTTTGGGTAAAATGTGACCTGTATATCTTCAAAACTTAATGTAAATTGTAAAATAAGTAAGAATTAGAAATTAGGGCCTTACCGCTCCTGATCCTTTGGGTTTGGATGCGGCGACGTACGCCAAATACTGTATGACCTTTTTGGTGTTCTCTGTTTTGCCGGCGCCCGACTCACCCGTGCACAGGATCGACTGGTCTTCGCGGTCTGGAACAATTAACAAAATGTAAATTTTCATATTTTGGCAATTGGATGTGAGTATGCAAAAAGGATTCAACCTACCCTCGGATCATTCATTACAGACTATCAAACTCAACTGCTAATCATAGGGTTCCCCATAGATGACATGATAAGGGCCATAGTTTCCACGCTTGACAGGCGGGTTGGCAACCACTTTTTTTCTTTCTAGTTGTTATATTGAAGACGCTGCTGCCCATTTCCTTGTTTCTTTTCCTCTGTCGCCGCACTCGGGTCAGAAAATACCAACATAATTTATAAGGTAGATAAACAGTAAAATTACAAAACAAAAAAGCAGTGGATTATCATCATAAATCGATCCAAGTTTCAAGCGTCAATATCTCAAAAGAAGCTTTTAGTGTGTTGGATGCTTTTTGTCGTAAAGCTGCGTGAAATATAACGTATTCCGTAATATCATTAAAAAGCTCATAAAAACTTTTTGCAAAAGATAAGGCCGTTATTAAAATTTAAAACTCCTTAAATGTACTTTTAGTCCACTACGATAAAGACCGCAAATAAAATCATAAATAGGCAAAAGAAGTTTTATTTATAGTAATTTTGGTTTATATAAATTAAAAATTTTTTTTAAAAGGTTATGGGTGACAAACGAGCACACAGTCCACCAGATGGTAAGTGGTTGCTGTAGGCCATAGACATCTACATCCATCCTCTATTACGAAGCAAAATGCAGATGCTTTATACCCTGCGGACCAAGATGGAATACCTCGTTTCCGGTAAAAAGGATCTCCGGTTCTCTACACTCACCATACGAAACACATCAGCGTTAAGCTGCTATTTTACGCTGGTATTCTGTGAGAGCGTGGTCCTTCCAACGGTCGAGCCGATCTATTCGTGGTACAACTATACCAGTAATATAGCTGCAGCATGGCTCTACCAAGTAAAAAACATTTCAGTTCACAATTCAGTACATCCGCCAAATGTACCAAACTTAAACGAGGTTAAAAGACGTATGATGTTATACTGGTTTGAACTATCAATGATTAGGTCGAAATGGGACCATTTGTAAGTACTATCGCGAAGTAGTCAGCCTACATTGTTTGACCTATGCAGAATATGTTAGACATATATATACTCGTAGTATTATAATATGTTCCGCATAGTTCAAACTCTATAAAATACTAGCTTTGCTCGCGACTTCGTTTGCATGGAATCATTTTCTTAAATTATTTTAAAGCCGAGAAGTTGATTTAATTCCGTCCTCCATGGTGGCATTACACCGTAGGCGTGGAGCAGAAGTGCGGTAGTCTTGTTCTTCAAGAAAGGTGACAACGCTCTCTTGAAGAACTACAGACCGATTTCCCTTCTGAGCCGCGTCTACGTGCTGTTTTCGAGAGTCATTACGAATCGTCTCGCGCGCAGACTTGACGACTTCCAGCCTCCCGAACAAGCCGGTTTCCGAAAGGGCTTTAGCACCATAGACCACATACATACCCTTCGGCAAATTGTACAGAAGTCCGAAGAGTACAATTTGCCACTATGTCTGGCGTATGTGGACTATGAGAAAGCCTTTGATTCCGTCGAAATTTGGGCGGTGCTGCAGTCCCTTCAGCGGTGCCAAGTTGACTGTCGGTATATCGAAGTGTTGAAGTGCTTGTACAGTAGGGCTACGATGGCTATCCGAGTACAGAACCAGAGTACGAAACCTATCCAATTGCAGAGAGGTGTAAGACAGGGTGACGTCATATCCCCGAAACTCTTCACCGCTGCATTGGAAGACGTTTTCAAGCTTCTGGACTGGAAAGGATACGGTATCAACATCAATGGCGAGTACATCACTCACCTTCGATTTGCCGACGATATAGTCCTTATGGCAGAATCGCTGGAGGACCTAAGCACTATGCTCAATGACCTCGATAGTGTTTCCCAACGGATAGGTCTTAAGATGAACATGGACAAAACAAAGATCATGTTCAATGTCCATGTCACACCTATGCCGGTAGTTGTTGGAAGCACTAAGCTCGAAGTTGTTGACGAGTATGTTTACCTGGGACAAATAGTCCGACTAGGTAAGTCCAACTTCGACCGAGAGGTCAATCGACGGATTCAACTCGGTTGGGCAGCGTTCGGGAAATTACGGCACATCTTCTCGTCAGGTATACCTCAAAACTTGAAAACGAGACTGTACAACCAGTGCGTGTTGCCAGTGATGACATACGGAACTGAGACGTGGTCCTTCACTGCTGGCCGGATGAGGAAGCTCAAGGTCGCTCAGCGAGCTATGGAGAGGGCTATGCTCGGAGTTTCTCTGCGTGATAAACTTAGGAATGAGGATATCCGCAGTAGAACCAGAGTAACCGACATAGCCCAACGGATTAGTAAGCTGAAGTGGCAGTGGGCCGGCCATATAGCTCGAAGAACCGACAACCGATGGGGAAAAAAGGTTCTCGAGTGGCAGCCTCGTAACGGTAGGCGAAGTGTAGGGCGTCCCCCCACGAGATGGAGTGACGACCTGGTAAGACATGCAGGAAGTCGATGGATGCAGGTGGCTCAGGACCGTGCTTTGTGGCATTCTTTGGGGGAGGCCTATGTTCAGCAGTGGACTTGTGAAGGGCTGTAATGATGATGATGATGACGAGAAGTTGATTTACTCGGTTTGAAGCTTTATTGCTTTGGGCCTAATTTTAATTTTATAAACAACACATTTCCAATTAAAATAGTAGTAAATATGATATTTATACTAATATAGGATGTAATTTAGTCGTAAATATCAATTAAATGAGCACTGGTAGCTGAAGAGCTAAGCGCTCGCTGTAAATTTCACAGTACGCGAATGTTTGTTTGTGTTGTGATTGTTAATTGAAATTAAATGCTGATTTACCGCGTGCTCGGTGGTGACGGAAAATATTGTGAGCAAAATCTGCATCTCTGAGAAATAAAAAGAAAAACATTATTTCGAAGTTCGTCAACACGCATTGGGGTAGAGTGGCGAAGCGGACATTTCCTTGCCCTAAAACCCTCTCAGATATTAGAGGAGGAGGCCTGTGCGCAGCAGTGGGACGTATGTAAGTTGTAACTTCAACTTTAACGTTTTAACTAATTAAATGGATGGATGTACATAATACACATTATAATAACTAACATTAGACTAAGGCATTCTTTCATGAAGTTTTTTATATTTCTCGTCCTCTTCTTTCTCGATATACAATTACAATCAAGTCAATGCAATTGTAAACATGAAAGTGGCACATAACAAAAATATAATTAGAACATAGTAATGAAATTTGACATATGATAGGAATAACCAGTGCTAGCTCATTATTACTAATTAGTAAATCGCAGCCGTGGGCGTTCCAAGCGCAATTGTTACCGCAGCATTACGCCGTCCAGCGATGTGCCACCGTGGAATACTTTACCATATTAACAATTCCTATTTAGTCATGAATATGCCTATTTCTGTCGCTACTTACATGCGACGACAACAGACCTTTGTGGCTAACCGAACAGTATACGCCGAGTGAATAATAATGAAAAAGGATTTTCTTGGGTTTCGCTTGTAGCGAGTTTAAAATCCGTTTAACGATCCTAGTATTGAACATACTTTAGAATGAAAAGCAAAAGTGGAAAATGCTTGAAGTTTCTCGTAATGCGTGATAGAATCCGCAACGATGATGTCCGCAGATAAACCATATTAACTGACGTAACCCAGCGGATTAGTAAGTTAAAGTGAATTTATAGATCGAGGAACCTATAACCGATAGGTAATAAAGGTGATCGAGTGGCAGCCACGTAACGAGAAATGGAGTGTAGGACGGTCTCCCATTAAATGGCGTGAAATAAAACACATGTAAGATGTAAGAAATAAAAAAGAAACGCAGGCAGTCAATGGATGCAAGTAGCTCTGGACTCGGGCTTTGTGGAAGGTATATGCTTAGCAGTGGACTTGTAAAGGCTGATATGATGATGATAATGATAAAGGAAAAGCAAAATAAAATAACAGCCTATATCCACTGCTGGGTGTCGAACGCTTTAGTTGTCACAAGTGTTTTTGCGTACTCCTATCCTCCGAGCCATCGCGGCTCATAGATTTTAAATAGGATGATGATGTTCTCTAGGCCAATTGCCAAAAGCTACGTTTTTTTTTATAGGATAAGGGTGACAAACGAGCACACAGTCCACCTGATGGTAAGTGGTTGCTGCGGCCCATAGACATCTACATCTATCCTCTGTTACAAATCAAAATGTAGATGCGTTGTCACCCGTGAGGACTAAGATGGAATGCCTCATTTCCAGTAAAAAGGGCCTCCGGCCACCTGCACTCACCAAGCGAAACGCAGAGGTAAACCTCTACTTCACGCTGGTTTTCTGTGAGGTCGTGGTACCACCCCGGTTCGAGCCGGCCCATCCGTGCGACAGTAAAAGCTGCCGCGTGGCTCTGCCACTGTTAACTTTCAATTATTAAGTACATTTTATTACTTACTAGCTGTTCCCCGCGAAGTAGTTCGCGTGAATTTATTAAGATTATATTTCATGGGGTTTAATATTTTGCGCGTTACCCTAATTATTTTTCTAAAATTCTTAAGTTACTCCTTATAAAATCAGCTATATGCCAGTGGAAGTCCCGTCAAAATCGGTCCAGCCATTTCGGAGATTAGCCGGAACAAACAGACAGACAGACAAAATTACAAAAATTTTTTTTGCTATAAACACCTGTCTATGACTTAAATTATTTTTTTTAAATTGTATTGCACTGGCAACAATTTCTCTCTTCCTTCTTACAAAATGTACAAGTCAGTGTCTCCATCAATTAAAATTTCAATCGTTATTCATAAATAGTTTTATTGAGTTGCAACTTAAATAATAATGTCCTAAACAGTACCGTATATACTTTGTTATATTGTTATATACTGTTATTAAAATTTTACATTAAAAACAGACACTTAAATTTTATTTATTTGTATAGATTATAAGAAACTCTTTACTGCAATCCCACAGTGTGGTAAGTGGTGACGAAACCCTAGATAAGGCAAAATAGTCACAATTAAAGCGTGTTTTTGTACTTCTGATAAGATCATGATAGATCTTGTGATCACAGCACTGTGCAGTATAATGTTGGATATGGTCCTTTCACGTAGAAGTCAACATGAAACAACGCAGGGAGTGACATTTAGAGTACCAACCGTCTCGTACGTTCCACGCTGTTCATCACACACAGTCACATCACACTCATCGGCATTATCGATCAGGTACATACGTGATTGTTATACCACCTATATCTGTAAAAAAAACCCATAAGACTTTTCAAGCTCTTCCATAGTTTCCTTTCCCCGAATGTTATGAAACTCTCGGTACGAAATAGAGCAGAATGATTTTCTCAACCAATCATCATCAGCATGTAAAAGCTGGAAGTGGGCCTATCCAGTTATGGAGGATTTACGACAATCGTCTCACACATTTACCACTGCTCGCCGTCACCGTATCGTCGTTGCGACTTTAAGGCCTCGTATGTGACACTTTTGGCAAAATCACTTTTTTACCCCAGTCTTTTTCACATATTGAAGCTCTGTCGAATGCAAAAACTCTCATGTGTCTCACGATTCAATCGTCATTTATTTAACAACTATTTTACATCTGTCGTAAACAAGAGGTTTACACCGCCAACTATTGAAAGCCACTAGACATTTTGGCATTTCTCACAGTTGCCGCTTTCAACATGGACGCGCGAGACGAAATGGAGCGACAGATTCTCTTAAGCCACGCACGAGAAAAACAAAACAACCACAAATGTAAACATTGAAGTTGTTTTTAATGTGAATTTAATTCGGAGACGCATTGTTCGCGCAGCGTAGTCGCAGCGCTCGCTCCGTTCAGATAAGCGACAAGTTTCGAAAGGGTCATTTGTCTATGTCTAATTGTTCACTAATGGACGCGATAGGCCGCCCAAAGGTTGTGTTACGTATATGGTTAACACTTCAAACGATACGAAACAATATTTTGTTAAACATTTACCTACAAATCTTTTGATCTAGACACATAGCAGTGAATCAGTCAAGTTCGGAAAAAAGGCAATACACCGCCATATTTAACGTATTTACCTTCTACCTTTTTATATATGTATATAAAAACTGAAGCGTCCAAGTGTTCAATTAGCCACTCCGTTCACATTTAATTTTATTATGTTTTATTAAATTGAACCCTTTGACTAACAAATATGACATACCTAGTACCTACATGATTACTTAAGCTAAAAGAAAAGGACAAAATAGCCTGGCAATGTAGTGTGTGCTGCCGCTGGAACGGCTACATTTTTAAGTGGTTTTGTGGGCATATAATGTATCTATAAAAAATATAATTGACCGGCAGTGTGTATAAATTACACAAACGATTTCGAGCCCTAAGTCATAAGATATCACATTTGTAATTCTGAACGTCAAACAAGTATCCCTTAAATACTTAATACCCAAATATCATGAATATCTTATTGTTCTTGAGGTTGTTAAAGTCACAAATGATATTTTTATTACTTACTGAGCTTGGCACCAATTCAGATCTCAAGTGTTTTATCTGCGAAGCCAACAACCCCGAAGGTCGTTTGTATACTGAATTTAACCCCCCTTTTCGCATTTATATTTTTGGTGGGATTTATTTATTTTAAGCCGGGCCATTGAATACGTTATTTACGTCTTTTTTTTTATAGGATCGAGTGACAAACAACCACACAGTCCACTCGACGGTAAGTGGTTGCTGTGGACCATAGACATCTCCTTTATCCTTGTTTTCAACTCGACCAAGATGGAATGCCTCTTTTCCAGTAAAAAGGGTCTCCGGTTCTCTACACTCACCATACGAAACACAGCAGTGTTAAACTGCTATTTGACGCTGGTATTCTGTGTGTGTCTTGATAGAGGATATTACGTAAGTTCAATATTGATATGAATAAGGTCTTTGGAAACTTTATACATGGAAAGGTAATGTTGCAGCTGTAAACTACAATAACTGCAGCACAAATGGGTCCGCTCAGTCGGAGAAGGGCCACGCTCTCATAGAACACAAGCGCAAAATAAAAACATAATGCCAAACTTTTCACATAAAAAACCAGGTAAAAAAAGGAGCACTGCCCAATGATGGTTGGTGGATTATGTGGCCCCAGAAACCTCTACATTTACCGATCAAGATTTAAGGAATAAAGATGAACGTTTTGATACCAGTGTAAGTGTATCTGGATGCCTGGGCCTCGGTCGTGACCGACCATACGAAGGACAGCAGCATTAGGCTGCTATTTGACGCTGATATTCTGTAAGAAGGTAGTCTTTCCCCAATCGAGGCGACCTATTCGTGCTTCAGCATAAATACAGCCGCAGCGTAGTCTTTTTTTTTATAGAATAAGGGTGACAAGCGAGCACACAGTTCACTTGATGGTAAGTGGTTGCTGTAGCCCTGTAGATGTCTATATCTACATTTATCCTCGATTACGAATCACAATGCAGACGCGTTGTCACCCGTGAGGACTAAGACGGAATGCCTGGTTTCCAATAAAAACGGGCTCTATCACATATCATGATTTCATGTATCCTCCAACCTTATATAAAAAAAAAAACATAAGAAAGTAATATGCTATTGTGTATTAAATATTTGTCATCGCAAGATATATATAATAGGATTTATTCAGGTTAAGTTTCACTTCATACACACTGATAAATAATATTTTATGAACCTATATCTATTGTCACTTCTGAGAAATAAGATGGAATGCCCTGTTCTACATATATCATTGCAAACATATGACTCTTATAACTTTATATTGGTTCTTTATGTATACGAAATATGTTTTCTTTATCTGTCCATATCCTATTTATCTCACTTGCCCCTAGATGTTCACCGTAAAGTCGCTTTAATACATATTCAATTCACAAAGTACCAGCGTAAAATAGCAGCTCAATGCAGCTGTGTTTCGTATAATGAGTGTAGAGAATCGGGGACCCTTTTTACTGGAAACGAGGCATTCCATCTTAATCCTCTGAGCCACAGAATCCGCTTACCATCATGTGGACTTTGTGCTCGTTTCTCATCCTGATTATATAAAAAAGTTTTAGTTTCCTTGTTATATTTTAATAAAGCAACATAAAATATAAATTAACTCAACAAAGTATCGAAAGAGATCCTTACCGGCCTCATTTTGAACTAACACAATAAGCAGCTCAAACGCATTTAATCTACGTCGGAACTCGTTGACTTGCGACTATACTTAAAACATTTCAAAGTGAATGGTGCTCATGAAGCTATAGACAAGGCATTGTTATAACGTCGTAACAACGGGGATAATATTTCAAGTGGATCGTTAATGCATAATAACGAAATATAACTTGGATTAAGTTAAAGTTACAGCCTTTATACGTCCCACAGCCGGGCATAGGCCTCCCCACATTTTTTTGTAGCAAGTTTTTTTTTTTATTACATAATGTCGTTTAATTGAGAAGTTAGTTTTAAATAAAAGTTTATCAGTTTCTAAAGTATTATATTATTAGCTTTTACCCGCGGCTTCGCACGCGTTGGTTTCAATTTAGGAATATCATTAAAATTAAAATTTCATAAATGTTGTTCTATTTATGATGAAGGTGTGACGGGGACTATATTCATGAACGGGAGTAGAACTATAGAGAAGATGGGCAGCAGCGCCTTTCTGATTACAGCTCAAAATAATAAAAAGATGAAGTTGGCAACCCGCCTGTCAAGCGTGGCAACAACGGCTAATATCCAACTTATTTCGTAAGTAAAATCTATGGAGGGAATCGATATGATGAACGGAAGTCGAAATATATTAGCAATGTAAAGGTGACGAAATGGAAACTAATACCTCATTTTGTCTCGTAGGTGTCTTAAGAGGCGACAGAAGGGAAACTGAAACAGGAGATGGATGGCAGCATCTTCCTGGTAACAGTGCAGAGTAATAAAAAGCTGCGGATGCCAACCCACTCGCCAAGCGTATCAACTATGGCAAATATCCTTCCTATTAGGCAATCTATGGGGGAGACCTATGCTCAGGCTGTAATCATCATCATCATCATCATTACAGCCTTTCATAAGTCCACTGCTGAACATAGGCCTCCCCAAGGAATGCCACAAAGCACGGTCCTGAGCCACCTGCATCCATCGACTTCCTGCATGTCTTACCAGGTCGTCACTCCATCTAGTGGGGGGTCGCCCTACACTTCGCCTACCGGTACGAGGCTGCCACTCGAGAACCTTTCTTCCCCATCGGTTGTCGGTTCTTCGAGCTTTATGGCCGGCCTACTGCCACTTCAGCTTACTAATCCGTTGGGCTATGTCAGTTACTCTGGTTCTACTGCGGATATCCTCATTTCTAAGTTTATCACGCAGAGAAACACCGAGCATAGCCCTCTCCATAGCTCTCTGAGCGACCTTGAGCTTCCTCATACGGCCAGCAGTGAAGGACCACATCTCATATCCGTAAGTCATCACTGGCAACACGCACTGGTTGTATAGTTTCGTTTTCAGGTTTAGAGTTATGTTATATCACCTAATATATATATATATTAAGTGACGTTATATCCCCGAAACTCTTCACCGCTGCATTGGAAGACGTTTTCAAGCTACTGGACTGGAAAGGATGCGGTATTAACATCAATGGCAAGTACATCACTCACCTTCGATTTGCCGACGATATAGTCCTTATGGCAGAATCGCTGGAGGACCTAAGCACTATGCTCAATGACCTCAATAGTGTCTCCCAACAGATAGGTCTTAAGATGAACATGGACATAACAAAAATCATGTTTAACGTCCATGTCACACCTATGCCGGCAAATAGTCCGATTAGGTAAGTCCAACTTCGACCGAGAGGTCCATCGACGGATTCAACTCAGCTATGCTGAAGCTCGGCTTCGGGAAACTACGACACATCCTCTCGTTAGACATACCTCAAAACCAGGATGTAACGGGAACAGTAAATATACTTTACTGGCTGTAATTAATGTAAATATATGGGGGAGTCTTATTATCAGCGGTAGACTTAGGCTGTAATGAATGAATGAAAAAGCATACAACCACGTTGACTTAAGTAGAGTTTAATACAAAAACTTGAAAAACACGTTTTTTTTTTAAATAAAACAGTAGAATAATTTGCCGGCATATGTCGTTCTGTGCGATTACAATCTGGGTGTCTTCAAGGCAAGAATGAATAGACTTTTGTCGCGCTAAGACAGTGCGAATTACCATCTAGGGCTTCATATCACAGCTGTCCACCAGTTAGGATTATAGTCAAGCACTGACTTATAATAAGTATTTTTTATAGAATAAGGGTAACAAATGCACACACAGGCACTTGATGGTTAGTGGATGCTGTGGCCCATTATCAACATGTATCCTCGATTAAGAATCAAAATGCAGATGCGTTGGCAACCCTGAGGACTATATTGGAATGCCTCGTTTTCAGTAAATAGGGTCTCCGGTACTCTACACTCCCTTTACGAAGCACAGCGGCATTTCGCTGCTATTTTACGCTGGTGTTCTGTGGTCCTACCTCGGTCGAGTCGACCCATTCGTGCTACAACCATAATATAGCTGCAGCGTGGCTCTTCCGCGTATAAACCACATTAAAAATGACCTCACCTTGCAGCATCGAGCGATACGCGGTGTCGGTGATGGCGAACACGTGTGGTGGCACCTCGTGCCGCTTGATGCCTTTGTAGCGCTCCATGATCTTCTCCGTGTAGATCGGCAGCTTCTTGTACGGGTTCACCACCACGCAGAAGAGCCCCGAATATGTCTGCAAGCAATTGGGTAATGTTAGTTATATATAGTTTAATAAGAATTTTCTGTAAATAAATTATAATCATCTTAATCTTAATTTTATGGTACGATTCCGATCTCGACAGCAAGCAGCAGTGTTGCCACTGTGGTGCAGCGCAGCAGTGCTGCCTGCCCTGCTGATTCCGAGCAAGGCGGCAGTGTTGCCCTGTTCGTGGTGTTACGCTATTGTGTATTCATTCAGTTGCTTTAAGTTGACAAGATTTATATTGATGATCACCAACTTTTATTTATATTGTTGGGAGAGGAATAACTTGTTTTATTGATCTCCTTCGATATAATATCTTTCCATAGTTCTCCTTCGATATCATCGATACCATCCTTCACCTTCGATATAATGTCTTTAATAAAATTATTACGATGATTAGTATGACTGCTATTGTAAGTTTCATTGTAAGATTCGGAATCAGAGAAATTCATATTTTATTGCTAATTTACTTATTAACATTCACGCATAGACAATATAGCTGCCGCGCAGCAGTGCTGACGCTGCATTGCTGCCGCTGCATTGCTGCCGCTGCATTACTGCCGCGTAATTGCTGCCGCTCTCGGAATGTAATCTCATATAAACCTATAGAGAATATATGGGGACCAGTAGTGTTGCAGCAGCATTGACGCGACCGCAATACTACTTCAGGGGTTCAAGGATGGTGCCATATAAATATTGAGAAAAAGCCATCCCGATGGGTGGCAAAATAGAGGATCAAGTTTTTACTGTAACTATTTTGGTGACATTGAGATTGGGACTAACCTAACCTAACCTATACTTAGTCCACTCAAAAAGGAGAAAAAAAAATTATGTGAAATAATTTTATTCTTTTTAGATATCTGAAGTCAGATTTACTTTACATTAAAAGTTAATTTTCGCGCGAAATCTTTTATTTTTCAGCGGTAAAACTTATCCCGCGCTGTCCCAATGCGTGTTGGCGAACTTCATATGTCTTCGTAATATTTTTTTTTCTTATTTCTAAAACATGCAGGTTTCCTCACGATGTTTTCCTTCACCACCGAACACGTGGTAAATGGTAGGTGGCAGCGCATCGGACATGTCTATGCCCTAAAATCCCCTTAGAAATGAGAGGAGGCCTGTGCCAAGCAGTAGGACGTATGTATATAGCATGTAAATTTAACTTTTTGAAATTATCCCATGTATATTTACCCAGAACGTGGTCTACCTTTGTGCTAAATTTAATTCCAATCTGTCTAACCGAACATACGTGATTGATTAACAAATATTCAAACATCATTTATAAAAATATGGTGTATAGAAAATTATTGTAAGAACAAATGAACGTAAGCGAGATGCTAATAATATATTTTTCATAATACAAAATTTACACTTGAAGGAAAAGCAATTAAGGCGTTTAGAATAGTATTCATCTTTCATTGTCACGCTCACATCATTTTACAAGTCTACACGGTCCGAGATATTGTAACGAAGTTCCTTATCGCACGGTATGAATTTGACGGATGGGGGCTAAGCGAGAAAAGTGTAAGATTTTTCCGTCACGTTTCTTTCACGTTTTTTTTATAGAACAAGGAGACAAACGAACACACAGTTCACTTGATGGTAAGTGGATGATGTGGCACATAGTCATCTACATCTATATACGATTAAGAACCACAGTGCTGATGCGTTGTCACCCCTGAGGACTAAGATTGAATGCCTCATTGCAAGTAAAAATGGGTCTTCGGTACTCTACACTCACCATACGATTTTACGTGGTAGAGCCATGCTGCACCTATATAATTAGTATAGTTGTAGAACGAATGGATCGGCTTGACCGGGGTAGGACCACGCTCTCACAGAATACCAGCGTAAAATAGTAGCTCAACGCTGCTGTGTTTCGTATGGTGAATGTAGAGAATCGGGGACCCTTTTTACGGCATTCCATCTCAGTGCTCACGGGTGATAACTAGCAAGCATCTGTATTTTAATTCGTAATTGAGGATAGAAGTAGATGTCTATGGGCCACAATAACCAATTACCAGGTGGACAGTGCTCGTTTGTCACCCTTTTCCTATAAAAAAAAAAAACGAAATGCAGTAGTATTAATGTGCTATTTCACGCTGGTATTCTGTGAGAATACGCCTTATTCTTTTTCTAAAAACGTTACCCGCACAATAGGCTTTTATTTCTGTATCGTGGAGGCAGCAGACATACATAAATTGCACAAGAACAAACATCCAAACGCGATACAACTTTGTAGGTCATACAAATACTCATTCCGTGCAGGATTCGTCGACCCACGGCCCTCACCGCCGCTATTTGTTTTTTGTGTCATTGATTGCTAAGCTACGGAGCCGTCAAACGCTATAAGCAGTAGAGGATTTGTTTTAAAAGTATTCTCACGGATAAACAACAAATGAGACGTGCCTCGAGGGCTCGTACTCTAAGCCTGTCGAGTAGCAGGCACTACGCTTCATTACTGTCGTCAACCCGATGCGCTCATTGACAGTTGATTGGAACTCGACACGGACTGTTCTCCGCGGCTAATGAAGTAGTTACGACTGTAGTGCCATCGCTGTTATGTCAACTAACAAAATTAATAGAATCGTTACGTACTTATATTACATTCATTAGCTCCTTTTCATAACGCACAGTGATGAGGTATAGAAAAATGAAGGCACTGTTCCTTTGACGGTTAAAAAGAATTACCAGAGTTTGACTTGATAGTAAGACTCGTCTCCTATCGTCGAGGAGTCGCGTCTTTGTAGATTACTACTCTCTTCAATATTTCTGTCGCTAAATAGCAGTAGCTGCACTGTTGTGTCCCAGTCTCAAAGTTATTGGAGAACCAGAATAATTACCGGTTGTGATACATTTTGTCTGAGACCTCAGAGGTGTTCTTTGTTTGAAGTGTGCATATACTGCACAAGCCACTGAGGCTTCTATCATTTTTTTTTACTTCGAAAAAGTTTACATCGATTTGCGACTCTTTAGTCAACATTTTATTTAAAAATATCCATTCATTCCATTCCATTCTCCAGCACCTTAAAAACGGCAAGGCCCCAGGCGAGGATGGAATTACAGCGGAGCTTCTGAAAGCGGGTGGAAAACCGGTACTTGAAGTCCTTCAGAAGCTCTTTAATTCCGTCCTCCATGGTGGCATTACACCGGAGGCGTGGAGCAGAAGTGCGGTGGTCTTGTTCTTCAAGAAAGGCGACAACGCTCTCTTGAAGAACTACAGACCGATTTCCCTTCTGAGTCGCGTCTACGTGCTGTTTTCGAGAGTCATTACGAATCGTCTCGCGCGCAGACTTGACGACTTCCAGCCTCCCGAACAAGCCGGTTTCCGAAAAGGCTTTAGCACCATAGACCACATACATACCCTTCGGCAAATTGTACAGAAGTCCGAGGAGTACAATTTGCCACTATGTCTGGCGTATGTGGACTATGAGAAAGCCTTTGATTCCGTCGAAATTTGGGCGGTGCTGCAGTCCCTTCAGCGATGCCAAGTTGACTGTCGGTATATCGAAGTGTTGAAGTGCTTGTACAGTACGGCTACGATGGCTATCCGAGTACAGAACCAGAGTACGAAACCTATCCAATTGCAGAGAGGTGTAAGACAGGGTGACGTCATATCCCCGAAACTCTTTACCGCTGCATTGGAAGATGTTTTCAAGCTTCTGGACTGGAAAGGATACGGTGTCAACATCAATGGCGAGTACATCACTCACCTTCGATTTGCCGACGATATAGTCCTTATGGCAGAATCGCTGGAGGACCTAAGCACTATGCTCAATGACCTCAATAGTGTTTCTCAACGGATAGGTCTTAAGATGAACATGGACAAAACAAAGATCATGTTTAATGTCCATGTCACACCTATGCCGGTAGTTGTTGGGAACACTAAGCTCGAAGTTGTTGACGAGTATGTTTACCTGGGACAAATAGTCCGACTAGGTAAGTCCAACTTCGACCGAGAGGTCAATCGACGGATTCAACTCGGTTGGGCAGCGTTCGGGAAATTACGGCACATCTTCTCGTCAGGTATACCTCAAAACTTGAAAACCAGACTGTACACCCAGTGCGTGTTGCCAGTGATGACATACGGAACTGAGACGTGGTCCTTCACTGCTGGCCGGATGAGGAAGCTCAAGGTCGCTCAGCGAGCTATGGAGAGGGCTATGCTCGGAGTTTCTCTGCGTGATAAACTCAGAAATGAGGATATCCGCAGTAGAACTAGAGTGACCGACATAGCCCAACGGATTAGTAAGCTGAAGTGGCAATGGGCCGGCCATATAGCTCGAAGAACCGACAACCGATGGGGAAGAAAGGTTCTCGAGTGGCAGCCTCGTACCGGCAGGCGACGTGTAGGGCGTCCCCCCACTAGATGGAGTGACGACCTGGTAAGATATGCAGGAAGTCGATGGATGCAGGTGGCTCAGGACCGTGCTTTGTGGCATTCTATAGGGGAGGCCTATGTTCAGCAGTGGACTTGTGAAGGGCTGTAATGATGATAATGATGATTCATTCCATAAGCGACAGAACCGTAAATGGTTAAAGGTACGGATTACGAAATTTAGGAAACACAGGGTTCCAATCCGCTATTCGACTACTGTTGGGAATCATTCCTAATATATAATACCAATGTAAGCTAAACTGCAGTAGATAACGGAAATGTTAGTATTGTCGTAGTAAATAGATTATGTTAACAGCACTGCCAGAGTTTACTTTTCTAATAATTAAAAATTAAAAATTTTGTACAGCCGACTTCAATATAAGTTATTTAAGAATAACTCAAAAACTATTGGTGTGACCTTGATCAAATTCATATGGCACCACACGAGAATTATCAGCTTTCATATAAAAAAGAATCATCGAAATCGGTTCACCCAGTACGAAGTTATGAGGTAACACACATAAAAAAAACATACAGTCGAATTGAGTACCGTCTCCTTTTTGGAAGTCGGCAGAAAAAGGAAAAAGATATTAGTAACAAAGTATTTCTTTCTTTCTTAAAAAGCGTTACCACCACCAGGGTTTTCTCATGAATCGTAAAGGCAGTTTACAAACATAAATTGCACGAGGACAAACATCCAGGCCCAGAAAAATTATTTGTAGACCATACAAATACTTGTTCCGTATGGGATTCGAACCCGCGGCCCCCAGCGCAGCAACTCATTGCTAAGCCACTGCGCCATGGATCCGTCAGAGTCGATATTATCAACGTACTTTTTAAGGCAATAAGTCAATAAGGGCTTAGTTCACGGCTTCCTACTGAAAAATTATAACTCCGCAAAAACATCAGAACAGACAACCCACGATGTATTATTTATAAAATGTACCATTAGATATTTTGCGTTAAGTCAATACACTATTTTTTAATTCTCTAATGCAAAACGTTCATTTACTATCTAAACAAATATTTAACAATAATTATGAGCATAAATAAGATAGAGAATTCAATTTCACTATCTCAGTACAAGTCCCGCGGAGGCAAAGATCTAGGTTAAGAATATACCAATAAATTGTCTATAAAATTATATTACAAACAACCAATTAACCGGCGGAACAAACGGCCAGCCCGTTGTAGTGATTGTTTATATTGTAACTACGACCTAGATGATACTGCGCCATAATTATGTACTGGACCTACTTTCTGATGAGCTACACAGATGGTTTGTCCTCAAGGCAAATAATCAAATTGTTAACCACAGTAAAGTGAATTATTAGTGCCTTCGTGGTATAGCCATGCTGTATGTAGCTATATCATGGTAACACGAATAGCTCGCCTCTTTCGGAAAGGACCACGCTCTCACAGAGTATCAGCATAAAATAGCAGCTTAATACTGCTGTATTTGGTATGGTGAGTGTAAGAGAACTGGAGACCCTTATTAATGGAAGCGAGACATTTCATCTTAAGCATCATCTGCATTTTGATTCTCAATCGAGTATAGATGTAGATGTCTATGGGTCTTTGCATCCATTTACCGTTAGGTAGACTGTGTTTTCATTTTTCACTCTTATTATAGAAAAAAATCTGATGGCAAGTGGCCACTGTGGCACACGGACAAAGTTCAAATAAAGAACACATGTGTAATGCCTTATAGCTTAATTATATAATGTTACTATTCTGACTTTCTAATCCTTCAAACTCGTAAAAATAAATATTAGTAGCGCTACATATACATAATAGGTAAGGTATTAAAAAGCGTAGAAATAATTAATTGCTAATTTATAAATAGATGCCAACTATTTGCAAGATATTTTCCATTAAAACGCAGTAAAGAACAACGTCTACCTTAGTCGGCGACTTCAAAGTCCGCCGCATGACGGCGGTATCTTATCCGCGCCCCGCTGATAAAGGGGGCGGCGATAATCTGAATTAATTTGCATCTGACCCGTCACCCGACGTCTGTCCACTAAGTTTAAACAACATGCATGTATGTAATCGATTGGAGACATACGCGTAATTAAAGTAGAGATAATTTACAAATTGCATATTTCAGATAATTTTACTGTATTCGATATACTTTTTTTTATTTATAAACAAAGGGCTTTGTCGCTGATGCAATTATGATGCCTTGGTAGTTACAACAAAACATGTGAAATAAACTAATTACTTACTGACTAACTTTTTAATTTGCTGTATACTTGTATGTAACCTTGACCTTAAATATAAAGTTAAAAAATGTAAAGCTAATCTAACATAATAAGAATATACTAATTCCTTTCGTTTTTGGGAGGGTTTTGAAAAAATTTCGCCGCGCTACCTAATTATGTGTAAGCAGATTTCGCATGTATACTCTAAATATTTTAGTAATTTTTTAGATATGCAGTTTTCCTCACGACGTTTTCCTTCACCGCCGAGTAAGAGCTGAATCGTTTAAAATTGCTAATAACATTTTCAGTGTCGACGGTTTCCTCGGGTGGAATGTTAAATTACGCGTAAAAATATTAAAAGGCTAAGGTTGATAAGAGCTTATCCAATGAGTTAACTCGGTCCCAGCTCCGTAAAATTAACATTAGAAATTACAAAGACATAATTGAGATTCGAGTCCAGTACACGTTCCATTACGTCAATGTTGCGGCTAAATGCGGGCGATCAATTATTCCCGCGTTCAATGTACATAATGACGCAACTTGTAAGTGGGCAAGAACTAGTTAGCCTGCATTCTCCTTTGTACGTCCTCCTAATTTGGCGGTGGTCCTTGTACGAAGCGTCCTCCTACGTCGCAAGATACTGAATCGTTTTGTGTAGCGTATACAAAGAAAATCTTAGATGTTTCTCGTTATTAAACGTTTATCTCAACATTTACTCCCTACTGTACATACACGTCTCCAATGAAGTGCCTCGGGAGATTTTTTTTTATTCTGCTGCTGCCTATCTCCTCTTAAGTTTCCATCTGACACCTCTTACGACAACCTCAAGATGACTTGGGTAGTGGATTCTCCTACACTGCCATTACAAACGTGAACGTGAGAGTGGGTTAATAATTTTATAAAATATATTATAACTAGCTGTCCAGGCAGACGTTGTTCTGCCCTTTTCGACAACCCTTCATATAAAAAATCCTTAAATTCGTAATAATAAATATTGAGTGTCAAGTTGGACCAAACTGCACAGAGTGTGCAAATTTCATTGAAATCAGTTCAGTAGTTTAGGAGTTCATCGCGGACAAATATGACACGTCATTTTTATATATAAAGATACACCTTTTGATATAAATGCCACTCAGAGCTTAGGAATAACTAATTAGTCCTTCAAGGTTTAAATGGAATAGTTGGCATCAGTGCAGGATGTGAACTTAGGACGGCAGCGGAGGAACGTTTCACACATCAACGGCAGTGTCCACAAACTCAGTCATGTAGCTAACGGCACGCCCCCAAACCGTAATGGACAAACGTGGGGGTTAAATGTCCAATCCCCCAACCTTATGACACTTACAAACAAAAACATGCCCCCAGTGCTCGGCGGCTCCTGCGGAGGAGTCGCTAGTAGCGGTATGCGGAGCCTCCCTGGAGCCACGACGCATCAAAATTTCCGGGTGGATTTCTAACCGGGTTCGGACGGATTCTAACCACTGTACGACCAAGGCTATACAAAGGATATCGATGCACTTCATGTTTTAACATTAGACGTACAAACTTTAGGAACTGAAGAGAAGTTTAAAGAAATTGAAAATACACTAGAAAAAATAAATTGGGATGTGATAGAACTTTCGGAAGTAAGAAGAATGGGCGAAGATATCAATGAAAGGGACAGTAACATTTTCTTTTACATTAGGGAAACACCGGGTCTTTGCGAGGTGAGTTTTCTGGTAGCAAAGAGATGGAAAGGGAACATAATCGAATTCGTGTCATATTCTGAAAGAGATGCGGTGCTTAGATTCCGTGTAACAGACAGGAAAACAGTAACATTTATACAAGTATATGCCCCTTGCTGCGTGAAGAAATCGAAGACTTCCACCATGTCCTTTATAAAGCCTTCGAATATCATAAAAAAGGTGAGAAATCTAACATCAATAATTACAGGCCCATTAATCTTATTTCACACCTATACAAAACCTTTATTAAAATAATTGAGAACAGGCTGGATTTGGACCTCGCTTATCCACCACCGACCGCATGCACGCTGTGAATCAAATCATTGAGAAACGTACAGAGTATCAACTCTTCCTTTATATCTGGCCTTTGTCGACTACTCTAAAGCATTTGATAGTATAACACATAAGTCTATCTTCAATGCTTTACAAAATCAAAACATTGAACCCACTTACTTACATACATTTACTTAAAATATTTATAATAACAGTACCGCCGCAATAAAACTGAATACCACAGGACCTTCTTTCCCTATTCTAAAAGGAGTTAAACAGGGCGACCCGTTATCGCCGAAACTCTTCACTGCCATCTTAGAAGAAGTATTTTGTAAACTGGCAGATAGTTGGCTCGAGAAAGGCATCAAGATCGGATCAAAGATGTTTAACAATCTTAGATTTGCTGATAACATTATTCTCTTCGCGTCTTCGGCCAACGAACTGGGAGAATTGCTCAACGAGCTTGGAACAGCTAGCCTGGAGGTTGGACTTCTGATGAATATGGAAAAGATCAATTTAATGACAAACCATGTCAAGCACAGGATACATATACACGACGTGGAGGTTGAATACGTTCATGAGTATGTTTATTTGGGCAAAATAATCTCTTTCCAGACAAGGCAAAAAAAAAAAACAGATCGCCCCATGAACAGAAAACGCCCGGAAGAGCTATTGGGCCTTAAAACATCTAATAAAGGGCGACGCACCAATATCCCTTAAACGCAAATTTATGGACATGTGCATCCTCCCCGTCTTGACATATGGTGCCCAAACCTGGTCTCTCACCAAACAGCAGAGGTCCGATCGCAGGGTGTGTCAGCGAGCAGTGAAACGCAGCATGCTAGGAGTCAGACTAACAGACCGCATCAGAAATACCACTCTGCGCTCCAAAACCCAAATCATTGACGTCTCCTGTAAATCCGCCAAACTAAAATGGGACTGGGCCAGTCATGTCTGCCGTATGTCAAAAACGGATACCTAGACAGAAAATGAGTGTAGGACTCCACTTCACTCACCTAGTTATTTACAAGAGACAAGTCTATAATTCAAGAAAATATGATATGTACCGTAACGTAAATATCAGATTTTCTTTAACTGTTGTAAGCATTCATCTTTAAGGTGACACTAGTCGACATTATTTCCATAGAAATTTCGGAGGGGTTTTACTCCGCTGTTTGACAGTGTACATCCAAAATTAAACATGATATCGTTTTGTCTCATTATTAAATTTGTCTGTACGGAAACAGAATAGTAAAATAAAATGTTATTAAAAAGTTACGAGCTACCAAAGATTCGTTTTTATTGCCAATTTTAACACAACTTTGGGCGTAAATTAGTAATAAAAGAAGTGTAAAATTTCCAAAACAAAGTCGGTACCGACACAGGTCAATTATCGAAGAACTCAATAAATTTTATTTGTAATTGATTAATGCAGTGGTTTTTTCATAAAACCCCTTCTTCCAAAGGCCTTTTCGTATTTTTTTACGCGCGCATGTTACTATGAATTATCGTGCATCTCACTGAATAATGTCTCCCCCGGTGCGGTGCGGGAGGACGATGCTTACACACACATGCACAGGCGGTGACGCGCGCTTATAAGTATTCGAGTTTTATTCGAAACGAAAAGTTTTGCTTTGCTATTTTGTAATTTGGACGCCAAAGACAAAAGACGGCATGGAAATTGATATGATTGAAAGAGATGATGCGTTTTGGACGACAGACAATATTTTAAAATTTTCGTCTGTAGTATAATATAATTATAAAAGTAAAAAAAGTAAAGTCTATATTCGATTACTATATAAAATTGCAACAATTTCATTGGTGCCGACGGGGATCGAACCCGGGTTGCTCGCGTAATGTGATACTTACAGCGAGCGCTAACCATCTGAGCTACCACGGCTCTCAATGTAAGTGTTATAAATAAATAAAGAATTACAAAACAGTTTAATTATTTATTAGACGACTTTTGCGGCGGATAAACAAAGTATATTATGTGGGATTTTCATAGGTACCTACTGTTATTACCTAGATACCTACAATCAACAATACAACAAAATGTCACAAAACCTCGCCGCGTCGTGGCCACAAAATTGTAAACTTTAGGTAGGTACGTCGGTACTAAGAAAACAATCTTGATGGGTCACTTGTCTTGATAAAAACCTGTGTTTACGTTTAGTGATATTGAGTATATATAAAAAAATAAGAAGCCAGGTAAGTAAGTATTTTTGAAAACAATTTATAGGTAGGCAGACCAATTACGATTATTATCTAAATATTATAAATGCGAAAGTTTGGATATTTGGATGGACGGATGAATGGATGTATGTTACTCAATCACGCCAGAACGGCTGAAGGGATCTGGATGATATTTTGCTCAGAGATAGGCTATAGTCCGGAATTTTTTTTTTCAAAAAAACGTTACCCCACACTAGGATTTTCTCCTGTATCGTGGAGGCAGTTTACAAACATCCAGACCCGGAACAATTATTTGTAGACCATACAAATACTTGTTCGATTGATTCGAACCCGCGGCTCCCAGTACAACAATTCATTGCTAAGCCACTGCGCCACGGAGCTGCCAAATATCATATATGATACCGTTTATTCAGGTATTTCGTTGCCGTGGGATAATTATCGAGTTACACACGTTCGAAGCCGAACTCTTGAGTGATTGCTGCATGACCACTCGGGGAAAACTAAACATAATAAAATAAGCAATCTATATTAGGTATATAGAGCCACAGACGTATACCTAATAATTTCGTGGATTCACCCGCGTCATCACGTGTCCGAGATGCGTGGCATGACATGACACCTAGTTCAAGCATTTTATAATTGCAATCAAATATTTTATTTGATTGTAATGTATGGAAAAATTGTCATGATTAATGGAGTACTTTTATTTTATCTGTCGGCATATTATGCGCGGTTTTTTCCAGTTTTAAAGAAAAACGTACACGATTCATGAAAAGTGTGTAGGCAAGAAATGATTCTTGATAAATTTGCTATCAACCTCTTATACTTATTAATTAATTAAATTTAAACTTTCAAAATACCATAGCAACGTGAAATGAAAGAGTTCAGAAATAAAGATGTAACTAATCATTGCTACGCTCACCCGGGAGATAGATAAAAGTACTCAATTAATTTTGAATTTATTTTAGCTACTTGCTGTACCCCGCGACTTCGTCCGCGTTTAGTTTAGGGCGTTAATATTGTTGCAAAGACACCTAATAATTTTTCTAAAATTTAAGCAGGCTAAGTTACTTCTTATAACATGAGCTATCTACTAGTGAAAGTCCCGCCCAAGTCGGTCCAGCCGTTTTGGAAATTAACCGCAACAAACAGACTGACAGACATATAAAAATGTTAAAAATTGTGTTAATGTTATAAGTACCGTATACAGTTTCATACGCAATTAGTAAAAAGCTGTTATTTTGACATTACAAACAGACACTTCAATTTTATTTAATTGTGTATATATAGATAACGATTGAACTAACGGCTAACCTAACCTCGCTCATAGAAGCTTTCAATACTGGCTTCTCAGTTCGCACCGGGCTAGGGGTTATGCGTTGTTTGCGCGTCAAGCCAAGTAGGTATTGAATTATTTTAATTTTACATTATCTCTTAAACTATGTACTATATAAACATGGTATAAAGAACGAAGTTTATCTTCATAAAATTGTCTTGATAATGAAGTAACTTTGGTTCGTAAGGTGCCTAATAATTAAATTTTCATTTTTTTTGTCACAAAATGCCTAATTGTGGCTTATATATAAGAAATAGACATATGGTATCGCGGACTTTTTTTAGACGGAGTAAAGATCTATATTTTTCTAGAACATTCGTATCCCGAACCATAACAGCGCTTTTTCTTCTGACTTCCTTAACAAATATAGGCTAGCTGAGATATATAGCCTAATGCTGTATAGCCTATACTATTCAACATGAATCTGGCTATAATATCCAAAAAAAGATTTTTCAAATCGGACTGGTAGTTCCAGAGATTAGCACGTTTAAACAAACAAAAACCCTCTTCTGCTTTATTATATTAGTATAGATGTTGCATCGTGTTCGTGTAACTTCGTTTTTATTCTAACGGTTCGGAACACCGTACGAACACGACATGCGTGAATACTAGTGTCGATATGCTCATCACTGATACTATCTCTGTCGGGCACGATGCCAGGTGAGACAGCGTGCTTTTTGGCCGCGCCCACCAGCGAGTTCGAGCCCGCGACTTGTGCCACCTTAAGTTAATTTAATAGAAGTGAGGCATATGTAGCAAATAATAATATATCATTCATCAGAAAATAGGCAATACATCCTAAGTGACAAAGGTTATTTACTATGTGGCTTTACCTTTGCATTTTTAACAATTGTGACTGGGGGATACGGGTATCGATCGACTTTTCAATCGATACTAATTATATGGCGGTCGCCTAAAAGCATGCAAAGCGTTCCAACTTTAGACTCTGAGATTTATGTTTAACACTGTAATGATCTATTTGTAATCAATGCATTTGTGGTTGTTTCCGACCGTTCTCATCTGATGGTGGTAAGCTGACATAATTAATTACAATCATTTTTTTCAATTTTCTTCATAATCTCGTATCAGTGCACGAATAATCATGGGACAAAGGCCCATTCTATTTTAAGATTCGAATTAAATATTAATCACCACTTTTTATATTTTCTAAGTATCGTTCGGATTATTTCACAATACCTAAATAACAAAAAATAGGAGTTTCTTTCGCTGTTTCTTCTCCGGTCAGAGAAGTCTCATTTCAAAACGGTTCTAGATTTAGTAGGTTTATAAAAAGGACATTTAATAAACGAAATTTATTTTCACACGTCGAATAAATATAGATATTTTATTTCATGTAGTTATATATGGGTCACATTGTTTGGTTACATACTTTCAATTAATGCAGTGAAATGATTGCCTGAACGCTCGTAAGATAGCTTTGCGTCCACCTATCGAAGACCATAAATGTTCAACAAATACGAATGGACACGAAGGAATCAAGAACTTACACCTACGGAAGCCTATATCTATAAAGATATCTTCTTCATTGTTATAATCACCCCGTAAAAGTTTACTGTAAATCTCTCGTTGTAGGAAGGGCGAGCGTGACAATTATCGAATGTCACGCTTGCGGATCGTGACTTTCGTGAATCGTGACGTTCACTTTCGTAGTACCAGATGTCTCGCATCTTTGACGATACTTGTCATCGCCGGTATGGGTATTTTACTCCTGGCATAAGGACATGGTTTGCGTTCTTACACGTGGTAGAGCCACACTGCAGCTATGTTATGGTTGTAGCACGAATGGGTCGGCTCGACCGGGGTAGGACCACGCTCCCATACCAATACCAGCGTAAAATAGCTGCTGTTTCGTATAGAGAACCGGAGAACCCTTTTACTGGAAACGAGGCATTCCATCTTAGTACTCATGGGTGACAACGCATTTTGATTCTTAATCGAGGATGACGAGATGTAAATGTCTATGGGCAACGTATCTACGTTTTGTTTCTTACTTGAGAATAAATGTAGATGTCTATTAGCCACATAATCCACTCAACATCGGGTGGACTGGGTGCTCGTTTGTCACCCTTATTCTATAAAAAAGAGTTATAACCATTTCCTTCCGCCAGGCGTAAAATATCGGAAGCCGTGAGACCTTTTGGGCGTATCCTATAGTCGCCACACCTATGAAATAAAATGGCCATTGGAATTCTTACTCGGCCACCACACAGCAGAATATTGGGAAATATTTATATTAGTAACCTTCTGAACCTTAAGTGATGTTTCTTTACTTTAACTACACTCCTCACAGATAGTGCCAGATTAATACGGAACTTAAGCGAACGGCAATGTGACCTCTATCGCATTCTAATAAAGGCTATATCCGCGTGGCGTTTGTGATGTGTAATCAGCTGTGACAGAATACAATGCTCGATGGTCGCATCAACGCCTCGGCCGTGACTCACGAGATGAGCATGCGGGGTTCAACTCGAAGTGGTAGAAAATGATGGATGGCTACATTTTACTCACTGTTAAAAAAAGTTTAGTAAAAGTTTCCGTTTAGGTCAAATAAAATATATCAAAGATATTCTCACGCCTGTAATTCCAGAAAAGGTAGGCAAAGAGCAGTGAGCTACTCGGATGGTTGTGACAGAAATCACTTCCGATTCCAATGATGAGATTGTTTGCTAGCCCATCACCTAAAGAATCACAAGCCCTATGCCCCACTAATCGGATGTAGTTTTACGACGTACTAAACACGTTGACACATTCTTTAAGTCCTACATAAACATGGGAAGTGTAAGTCCCAAAAGGTACCGATCAATTAGGTTTTCAACCGGTCAATCAGTCAAGCCGTTCAGAAGTTACACTAACAGACGCGCCGAAGATTATATAATAATAATAATAATGTCTTCCAGTCCGAATTTCAGTCACGGCGGCCAGTCTCGGATGGAGACTAACCGTCGACAAAGGATAGGATTACATTGCCCAAGTGTATGGGCAAGCACAGTGTACTCTCTATTCCTTTACTCTCATAGTGTGATGGGACGGTAAACCGACACGACCGGAGAGAGATCAGGCACAAGACCAAAGGGCGTTACGTGCTTTCCTAGGCACGGGGGTGAGACATCGCCAACTTTCTGACTCCGGGCGGCTACTGATACTTTCTTGATGGAAAAATTCAATAACTGATTTTTTGGCCTGATACTATCCAGATACTAGCGTATATTTCTGTTGAGTTACCAACGAGTAAGTTCACCTTACGCGTCACAGAGCTTTATATTGGTATACAATTGATGCTAGTGCTCTTGGCATAATTTGCTGCACACGTGTACTAAGGTTGCATCGATCGTAAATATACAGACGTTAGAATTTGGCCAACTCGTTAAAATTCATTAGCGTTGCATGAATATTATAGTGAATTAGTGAGTCAAGCGCCTTGCGTTTATTGTTATTGTTTTTATTTTATTGCAACCATTTAATAGACCCACTGGTGGGATTAGGCCTCTCAATTTATATGAATAAATGCCATCTGAAATGCCTCCAAAACTCCGGCGACGACAATCTATACAAATAAATAACATTGAAGTGTCTGTTTGTAATGTTAAATTTTAATTACAGCTTTTTACTAAATGCCTATGAAAGTATATACGCTGCTTAAAACAAAAACACAATTTTTAAATTTTTTATCTGTTTGTTTGTTCCGGCTAATCTCCGAAATGGCTATGCCGATTTCGACGGGACTTCTTCCACTGGCAGATAGCTGATGTTATAAGGAGTAACTTGGCTACTTTTATTTTTTAGAAAAATAATTAGGGTTCCGCGCAAAATAGTTAAAACCCTAAATTACACGCGGTCAATGTCGCGGGGTACGGATAGTTGGCAATATATTAAATTCGTCATCAGCCCGTGAACGTTTACTGCTGAATAAATGTTTCTCCCGTTATAGCAGTAAGAGTTTGCATTGATCATTACTCTTGGCGAGCGGTTTCATGGTCGCAGTACCAGAAGTCTTGCACCTTGTTGCGGTTGTTCATACGCGGCGGTAGTCACTTACCATCAGGTGAGCCGCATGCTCGTTTGCCCCCTCTTCTATAGTAAAAAAAAAAAACTGACACCACTGGCTATAGCAAAATTCATCATAATGTAACATTCATAATGAAACAAACATCGATTCATCGTGTGCAGTTACCAGATTCGATAGGCTTCACTTTTTGTAGAAGTAAAGATAAGAAACCAGCACACATTCCACCTGATGATAAGTAGACTATACTATACGTGCCAGAGCCATGCTCCAGCTATAAAAGTAGTATAGTTGTAGCACGAATGGGTCGGCTCCACCGGGGAAGGACCACGTTCTCACAGTATACCAGCGTCAAATAGCAGCTTAACACTGCTGTGTTTCGTATGGTGAGTGTAAAGAACCGGAGACCCTTTTTACTGGAAAAGAGGCATTCCATCTTAGTCCTCACGGGTGACAACGCATCTGCATTTTGATTCGCAAACGAGGATAAATGTAGATGTATATGGGCCACAGCAACCGCTTAACATCAGGTGGACTGTGTGCTCGGTTGTCACCCTTATCATATTAAAAAATAAAAAAAGACGCTGTGGTCCATAGACACCTACAGCCAAGAAGAAGAAACTAAGATTTTTGTACAGACTCTGCGTTCTGCGTCTAACGAAACCACTACAAGCAAGTAATCGCAATGTCACTGCTGACAATTGGTTTTCTTCAGTGGAACTCGTTGGCGAACTACCGAACCATAAAACCATGAAATCATGAAAAAAAAAACAGAAAGATCCTTAACGAATTTCAACCCCACAAGACCCGTGTAGTACAATCCACCTTGTTCAGTTTCACAAAAGATAAAACTCCGTGTTCATTTGTCCCTAAGCAGAACATTGCTAATATCAATGGTAATAATACCCGTAAACCAGAGATAATAATAGAGTATTATTACTGAACAAAAGGTGGAGTCGATGAGACGGACAAAAAGTGTTATATTTATTAATGAACGTCTCAAATGTGTTGTCACCTGAGGATTAAGATAGAATACCAGAACACAATTTACGCAGTGCTATTTGGCAGGAGAAATAACTAAGCGGATGGTACTTCTACCGGACGATTTTTATGCAGAAAAGAACCTTCTACCACCTAGTAATATATCATCATTACCAAGGCATGCCTCAGTTAGTGTAGTGGTTGTAAACTCGGTTGTTAATCATGAGGTCCTGGGTTTGAAATCCAAAAAAAATATCAGTAGCAGCCCGTAGTCAGGTAGTTGGCGGTGTCTCACCCCCGTGCCTCGGAAAGCATATAAAGCCGTTGGTCCTGCGCGTTATCTTTCTCCGGTCGTGTCGGTTTGCCGTCTTATCGGGCTATGAGCCTATGAAAGTGAGGGAATAGACAGTGCACCTGTGCTCCTGTCCTGCGCAGATGGCTATTCTTCGTTGAGATTGGCCGCCTTGACAGAAATTCGGTCTGGAGGACATTATTATTATTATCAAGGACGATGAAATCATTCACCGACCAGCTACCAGCTGTCTAACCATTAGAGTTGTTAATTAGAACTATTAAATTTATTATTGTAAATGCGATAAAGTTTGATGAGAATGAATAACGGGCTTTTTGTAACGCTAGTCGTGTGGGAAATCATTTAAGAAAGAAAATATAGATTTTTTTTTACTAAATCCTTTAACAACCAAACATTCCATGGAACAACTATGAAACTGTAGTAACTTAATTAATTAAAAATCGATTAATCAGTTTGAGATTTCGATACATACGATATTCTCAGAAGACATGAGTCTAAGAATTAATTTGCCTTTGATCAACAAGAGATCCAGCAATAGGGCTGCTTCTGCGTAAAAACGTACGGACGTGCGAGGTTATCCTTATCAATCGCCTACATAGTTTGCTAACCAAACATTTGTATCACACGAGCACAGAGTTTAATATCGCACAGTAAGGCCCGTCAAGAACAAATGAGTCAGAAACACGTTTATATCTGCTAACGTTCACGGTGTACGTGATGTCGTTAGCCATATTTGGTTATTTCAAGACTCGGTCGACATAGAACAGTAATGCTTAATGCAAGCCCATAACATTGTCGACCGTATAAGGCGAACGGTTGTTTTTTTTTTCATATAATTTTTGGGTCAGGTGCTCAATAAATATAAGAGTTACCTTATCTATAAAAATTTTCGCGACTCATAAAGTACAGCCTAATATAACACTTACTTTAAATGAAGCTAATTTTTACGGATTTTATAGCGTTTAATTTAACTTTTTAATCCTCGACGTTTCGGGTGCTTTACAGCACCCATGGTCACAGGGGAATGAGTTGTTTGACGTCCGGATATCATATTTAGCCCGGCTACCTTCAGTTTTTGAATATTAATTTTTAGCCCGATCTACGCAAAATGAGCTTACAGTATCTTGAAGTCTTGGATTTTTATTTTATTAATTATAGGATCCCAAGCAGATGGCAGCATCCGTCCATCTTCTCTATTGAAATTAGGATATTTTTTTTAATTTCAATAGCCTCGCGAATCATCGGGAAACGTCGGGAATTAAACAGTTAAATTAAACGCGATAAAATCCGTAAAAATTAGTTTCATTTAATGTGTAGTCTTCGCGTATATACAACATGTAACAAAAACCCTGTGATTCCCGTTAAGTACGTTATCTGGATCAGTATGCAAACCTATAGAAATAACTTTTTTTAAAACGACCAATTTTTTTTATTTTATGTGGTTTTATTACCTCTTACTGACACTAGCCGATGCTAAAGCAAAGCGCGGTGTTTGGCAATCCTCTTACTCCCCGGACAATGCAGAGGTAATAAAACCACATACAATTTGCATACAATTATTTTTTTTAAATAAAATAAAATAAAATATTGGTCGAGTTTAAAAAAAAAGTTATTTCTATAGGTTCGAATAATGATCCTGATAACGTACTTAACGGGAACCACAGAGTTTTTGTTACATATTGTATAAGAAATCATTATGTAACAATTATTTTCTTAGCTTAATCTATCACCGAACCGACAACCTCTAGGAAAGAAAGGTCCTGAAATGACAGCCTCAAATCAGATACATTTATTGTGAAACATACTCGTAGGATACAACAGATTTTATTACTTATAACATAACATGTTAGTATAACTACATCCAAACCGTATTATTGGACGTAAAATATTTAAAAAATATATATATTTAATCCAAGTCATTCAAACAGAAATTACAATATGGTAATTATAGAGTAATGTTTTTAAACCTAAGTTAGGTTTGACTAATCACTAAGTTCTTGTTATTAATGGTAACATTATTATTTGAATTAACATCATATAGTAGGTAGGTCAGTTACAATTGTTAATTACCGATATATCCCTTGTGTTAGCGTTCACTCGAACGCTATTAAATTGTCATTTCAATCATCATTATTGTATAATAACATTTTAACCGTCAAAACAATTTCAATTTATTTTTAAACTAGCTGGCCCAACAGACGTTATTGTGCCCTTACTTGGTTGGTAGCACAATGAGTTTCATTTTCACACACACACACTTTTCTATAGATTTAATAGCTAAATCCTCTTTAGCTATTAAATCAGCTATTAAAAAATAAAATAAAAGACATAGACCCTTTTTTCACTCTTCCGTAAGCGGATAAAAAGTTGCCTATATGTTATACGTGGTTATTTACTGTCTACATACAAAATTTCACGGAAATCAGTTTAGTAGTTTTTGTGTGAATCGTGAACACACAATTTTTCTACAGATTTATTATATGTATATAGAAGAAGATGTCAGTTTACTATTAGGCAATTATTTGTGTATAACAGGTCTCGATTAAATTTTTTGGCTCATCGTGACATTATTGCGCCCACCAATTGTTAACTTTGATCTATATTGTAATCTATTTTGTGATCTAAATTGTTCTATTCTCTATCTTGTTTCACATCATTTTGAAAACAGATGTGGATTTGATTATTGTATATTATGCACATTTCAAATATGAAACGTGCATCTTAGTATAATCAAATAATAATTTAAGGGATCTAAGAGGAGTTTATAGTCTGCAACATGTTCTCAAATATCTTTTGAGCCTGAAAGATTCTTTCCTTTTCACGTAAGTTCCGATAAAATGTTACACCCTAACGCAAAATAGGTGTAACAAAACCATGATAAGCTACTAAAACGCTTCCAATTTGGTTTATAGGGTTCCGTACCTAAAGGGTAACCAACGGGACCCTAATACTAAGCCTCCGCTATCCGTCCGTCCGTCCGTCTGTCTGTCTGTGTCTGTCTGTCATTGATTGCGATGGTACGGAACCCTTCATGCGCGAGTCCGACTCTCACTTGGCCGGTTTTTTAAAATAATAATTTAAACAGTGCATAGGCTAATTTACTCAGTTGTTTACATATTTGTTCAGCATGAGATTTCCAAGTTAACTTATTGTCAATTGTAATTCCAAGAAGTTTTGTAATTTGTTTTTCTTTAAGATCTTTCTTGTCTTTAATAGGTAATATTAGGAATTTAAATAACGAATTTTTGGTAAAAGTGCATATTTTTAGTTTTTTGTAGATATATTTTTTTATTATTACTAGCAAGTCATTGTATAATATCATTTAAAACATTAGGTACATATGTCATTTTCATATTCTTTTTGACCGTAACATAGGTATTATTATTGCGGTACAATCATCAACAAATAGAACCATTTATGTTGATGGTTTTTATATTTATTTTCACAAAATTAAATGAAACCACTTCTTTATAATAGTACGACTGATATTATGTAGTTTCGCAAGTGACCAATTTTCAATATACGCATAATAGCAAATTAAAGATTGACGAACACAAACAATACCCACTTCATTAACCTGTAAACATAATATATATAAGTATGCACTATCACCCACGCGCCTCTTAAATTAGCTAAGGATACGGTCGATTTATTTTTATGGCTAACGTGTATTTTGAATGTTTACCGACTTGAGTGTTATACAGTTGGCCAGAAAGCTCTTATCGAATTAAGGGAAATTTAAGGCAATTTAAATTTGTGCATAGGCTCTATGCACTGGACAAATAAGGAATTGAAAAATTAGCTAAGTTTTTTTTTTTTATAGAAAAGGGTGACGAACGTTTATCCTCAATTAGGAATCAAAATGCAGATGCGTTGTCACCCCTGAAAATGTCTAAGATGCAATACCTCGTTGCCAGTCAATAGGGGCTCCGTTTCTCTATAGACATCATACAAAACAGCAGAATAAAGCTGCTATTTCACGTTTTCTATCATCAAAATTTCTTTGAGTTGGAAGAAGAACTTATCAATTTTGAGATAAAATAAAACCCCAAATGTATCGAAACATATTATATACATTTCAGCACTAAAATATATTTTGCCTACATAACCTAACGAAAAAGCGTCAAAAACTAGTCGTAGCAGCTTAAGCCAGACACTTGCCTTAAATTTGAAAGTAGGCATATCGCCTAGGGTTTAATTCTCATTTCTGGCACTATTGACTTGCAGTTATAGGGACAGATTCTCGACTAGCTCTAACAAGAAGGAAAACATCCAGAGAAAGTGAAAATATATTTAGAAACACGTAAACTGGCTGGCAGTATCTTGTCTCTCTTGTCAGTCTCTCCGAGTGTAAGGCTTAAGATTTCCAAGGCCAGACTTTTTGCTAAGATACTTGAAAGAAAAAAAAATACTTTGTCATTAACATCACACTTGCGTATTGTTTGATTCGTTACATTGGATATGCAGTTCACTATACGCAATAAGCACTGTCATGTAATAAAACTTCCTCCTCCTACTGTAATGATAATATTTACTGCTCCAAATTTAGACTGTGTGGTCGATTTCGGTTCTGTCGGTATCCGGTTCGTTCAAAGATCACTATTCGGAAATAAGTTAATACGCAAGATGTTTAACAAACAAAGGGTTATGATTATATATATATTATTAGACATTAGCGACGGTTTGACAAATGAGTAATGATTAAAATCATATTTCGAATTCCTGGTAACATAAAAAATAAATTAAGAAAGCCTTTTTACGCCTTACTTTTATTTCAGACGGCTTTCGTAGAAATATACATTCGCGACGACTTCGTGGTAAATTAGCGTTTAAAATTACAAATAACAATTTCATTGGAAAGTTAACTCCTTTGTCGTTGTAAAAGATAAATAAATATTAATTTTTAAATTTTTCGTTAGCATTCTAGTGCCGATTCGTTAATTAGTACTCCGTACATAAATGCAGATCTCTGCCCAGCAGTTGAATGCAATAATGTTACTTAAGGTGATTTCTGGTAAAATTACGTAGGTAGTATTTACATTTAAAGTATACAAAAGTTTTAGTAATGCATGATCTCAAAGATTATATGCACAAATTTATCGATCAATGACAAATGAAAGACATAATAGTAACATCGAGAGAAGGGAGGATCGTAGCGGAAATGCAGCGATACGCTGCAAGCCTGCATCGTCCGGTACCGGTTGAATGACCCGCGATACTGCAATCACTAAACTCATTTTATAGATATGGAGACGAACTAACGAAAGCACATCGAAACGAAACAAACAAACCGAAAATTGGAAGATATCACGAAGCAGGCATTTAAAAAACTTAATTAGAGATGTTCACGAAACTGTGTACAGTGCAACGATGGCTTCAGGATCTCGTCGAGGCTGCATCGATCCTACAATATATCAAGCATGTTTACAAACACTTGTATTAATGTCTCCTACGCCAATGTAGGAAAGAAAACTTTCTCATTGCTCGGCAGCCTGCGAACCTCCTACTCCATTATGAAAAATCTTGCTCACTAATATAGATGGACTCATTGCAATAACACTATCTCTTATCCAGCCCAGCTACCTCCATAGATTGTCACATAGTACGGTCCTAAACCACCTGCATCCATCGACCACCTGTGTGTTTCATCAGGTCGTCATACCATCCAGTCAGGGGTAGTCCAAAATTGCACTTGCCATTACGAAGCTGCCACCTGAGAATCTTTTTCCCCATCGATAGTGGCCGCCCCGTTCCCACTTCAGCCTACTGATCCGGTGGACTATGTAAGTAAATCTTGTTCTTATATGGAAAGGTCTATTTCAATGGCAGGCTAAGTGACAAGCTTCCCCATACAGTCAGCAGTGAAGAACCATAATTCCCATAATAAGTAAATAATAATAAATAATATTATTAATAACGAGTTCGAAAGTAATTTCGAGGGTATATAGCCGCAGTTCAAAATGCAAAACATTAAACAATATGAACATTAGGTCTAATTAATAAAGCTTTGTGGCCTTCCGATGAACAGGACAGCTTTTGCATATACATTTATTGCTGTCATTAGTCTGAAGCTTTTATTTTACACATTGCTTTCGGAATTTATGTTAATTACAAGATTTTCTTTGACTTGTTTCTTGGTTGAAAATTTGTAATCAAGTTTTGAAACAGTTCCTGACATCAGACTGAGCGGATATTTGGCATGTTTTTTTTAATTATGCGAGCTGCTATGGAGTTTTAATAAGACAAGTTTCACAGCGATCAATAAGATCTATTGTGATCGCTGCTATGGTTATAGTTTACTGCTAAGCCCTATATCTTCAATTATTTTTGGTATGCTTATGTAACTTCGGATCAGTTCTATGTTCCATGTCTATGGTCCTGGCAAAAACATTTAAAATCTTGTTTTTAAAAAGATTTTATTAAGATAAAATTTATTTCAAATTTGTCTGTTATATAACAACCAGGCCCTTAGGCATTACGGTCGTGACGTCACCGACTTCAAATAATCACGTCACCACTCTTAATCTTATCTAATACTGCAGGATCAAACTAAACAAGGACAATGTGTGTACGAACGTACGAACGGTCAAGTAACCAGAGAACAGTTGTCTGTTATTAATAAACGCTGATAAAATTCTGTTAACATCCTTTCGCGCTTATGATATAGCAACATTCGGATAACGACTTGAAGTCTTAGTAGACCAAGATATACTACGATTGTTCATAACTAATAGAGCCTATTCATGAATAGGTAGGGTATATTCCTCATATAATAAATATACATCTAATAAATAAAATGCAAAAATATACATAAATAACTCCAGGTTAATTACTTAAGATCTCAAAGATACCGAAGGCCGAAGATATGTTTATCGTTTAATCATAGCATTAAAGATAGTTGTGTGTTTTTTAGTGACCATTATAAAAGGAAGGGAATGAAACATTTATATAACAATCATTCAGGTACTGTGCCATACATGTGCAGAAAAAAATTGTTCGAGTATGTTGCGTTAACCGTGTATTGCCACTATGGCAAATGTCGTTCTATGAGACAATGATGGGGACATAAGAATAAGGGTGACAAATGAGTACACACAGTCCACATGACGGTAAGTGGATTATGTGACCGATAGACATTTACATCTATCCTCGATTAACAATCAAAATGCAGATGCGTTGTCACTCCTGACGACAAATATGGTATGCCTCGTTACCAGTAAGCTGCTATTTTACGCTGGTATTCTGTGAGAGCGTGGTGGATATTTCCTGGTCGTACCAACCCATTTGTGCTACAACCATAACATAGCTACAGCGTGGCTCTACCACATATAACATTTCCTACTTTTGATAATCTGTAATCATTAATTGAAAAGCAAATCGACTCTACTTATCACACGCCAGACAAATAAATCATTACTCACAAACCCCTAATACAATTCCGTCTGTGTGCAACACAGTAATCTCTCAAGTGAGGGGCCGGTCTCGTTGGAAGGGCGACGCACCTGCTGCCAGTAGGGGGAGGGACGCCGGGGCCATCCACCTGTCGCCGCGACTATCCCGCCGCTTTCATTTTATACCCAAACTGGCATTATTTTCGTTTATAAATAATAACACCGGAGCTTTCTGGACTGTGGAGCCATAAACTACATCCACATTGCCACTGGAACGTGATGCGCAGTGCCCTATATGGATTAAGTCGTGTTTTAGGACGTGTCCAAATAAAATGTTTATAATGAATTATTATAAAAAAAGAGAACATTGAGAAATGAGCATTAACATTTCGAAGACACGTGAAGTTTGAAGACAAGCGTCATTTTGTAATAAAGTAGCACGGCACAGCTTTTTAGTTCATTAATGCTCTCGAAACTGAGAAGAAGCATAGTGCCAAATCAAAGTTTTTCTGTATGAAACTGAAGTGACATACGAGCTTATAGTTCACCGAATGGTAAGTGGCTATTGCAATCTATGGACATCTGCAGTCAAACTGCAAAAGAAGAAGGCTACGTATGCGTTGTCACCTCTGAATACTAAGATGACCCTACAGATCCGAACACAGCAGTGCAGGCAATGAATACCAGTTGGCGGCAGAAACAGGTAACAGGATGGTATCTAACCAGACAGACTCCTAGATAGAAATGGAATCCTACCACGTAGTAGTAGGACTGTTAATTTGACGGCTCCGCGGCGCGGTGGCTTAGCAATGAGTTGTTGCGCTGGGGGCCGCAGGTTCGAATCCCGCACGGAACAAGTATTGGTATGGTCTACAAATAATTGTTCCCGGTCTGGATGTTTGTCCTCGTGCAATTTATGTTTATAAACTGCCTTCACGACACATGAGAAGAATCTAGTGTGGGGGTAACGTTTTTAAAATAATAAAAAAAAATGATAGAGTCTAATTATATGAAGTAAGTACTGTTCATTTTGATCAGAGGTTTTTAGATTGTTAGGGAAATTACAGCCATCACTGATTACATAGATGTGATATATTTTTTTTACTACTTGAGAAACGGTTCAACAATAACATTATAAAAATTTGCATAAAATTTCAACTACTGTTTTGTAATTCCTAAATCGGTATCTCAATCGGAACTAATATTTGAGCAAAACACAAAATATCACCTTTTGCGATTGAACGTGCCGAGTTCCCTTGTCTAATAGTCCAAGACCCAGACTCTTTGTAATATTTAATTGGTTAGAAATCTTAAATAAAGCTGTTTTAACAATGACCTTTTTTTGTTACAAAATATAATCTATAAGTCAGACCAAAGAATCGTGTTCGTTGAGGAATTGAAATGGCGTGAAAAGGTCTTTGTGTGGAAAAATCCCTACACAAAGGACCATCACAAAATCATCAGCTGTTTGTGAGGTAAGCGATATGTTCGTGCAACGTACGAAGTGGGTCGAGGTTAAATAGCATAATATTATAACAATTATTGAATAAGCGTCAGTCATGGTTGATGCCCGATTGTATTTATTGTATATTTATACACTTAATGAAATTCTTCTGTTTCTTCTGAATTAAACGTATTTTAAACCTATGATCATGACATTTAATTTAAACAACTACTTAATTAACATTTTAAAAGAGAATTTCAAATTTGGGTCATTCGAAAAATTCCAGTCACATATCAAAATTACATTGATAGTATAATAAATGATAAAAATTTTTTTTTTTAATTTATTATACGACCGAAAAGAAGTGACAATTCTTTTTATAAAAGAGGGGGCAAACGAGCATGCGGCTCACCTGATGGTAAGTGACTACCGCCGCCCATGAACAACTGCAACATCAGGGGAATTGCAGAAGCGTTGCCGGCCTTTTAAAAAGGAGTAGGCTCTTTTCTGGAAGGTCCCTAAGTCGTATCAGTCCGGAAAAATCGCTGGTGGTAAACTATTCCACAAAGAAGTTGTGCAAGGAAGAAAACATCTTCTAAATCGCATAGTGGTGGACCGCCAATCATCCAAATGGTGTGGATGGTATCGGGAGTTCTGCCGCGATGTGCGTTCGTGAAATTTGGCAGGTGGGATTAATCCGAACAATTCCTCAGAGCACTCCCCGTGGTAAATGCGAAAGAAAATGCAAAGAGATGCAACATCTCTTCGCAGCGCCAATGAGTCGAGCCGATCGGAAAGGATAGAAGTAATATAAAATAATATAAAGTCTACATATATTGATAAGTCAGTAAGTCTGCATGAATAATTTATAATACTATACTATTTTTTATTAAATTCGAAGCAATTTATGAAGACAATGAACGACGATGCATATAAAGTATACCAAATAAAGTACATGACAGCGCCATATCACCATAAAATATTTTAACACGCAAGTAACTACCTATTATAGTTTTATATATTGCGTTGTTGTCGGTTGTACGAGGTAGTCTGCAGTCCGATTTGTAGAGGCGTTTTCATAATTAAATGGCACATGGACAAACATTTAAACCCGAAAAAATACATGTTCCGCCCGGGAATTCAACCTATGACCACCACAGCGGAACGCTTAGCTTGTACGTTATCGAGCCAATATGAGTCCAGCATAAACTCTCAGTCGCTTCTACAACCAGTATACCTGTGTATACACATATAAAATTTCATTCATTATGGCATTTTTATTACGTTAGCAATGATGTGGTTAACGAATAAAAATAATATAGATGCTTAATAGACGTCAAGTGTAGTCACGTCCTTGACCTAGAATGCCGGTCGTATTCCGCTGAGTAGAGTCCGATAATCGAGTCATCAAACTACCCGCATATTACAAAAGGGTACAGTGAACATAATACCATACAATAATTAAATCAACCGTAGTAGTGACGTGCTGACGCCGAACGATTTTCCGGTCTGCTGCGAGACCGGTTCACCAGTACCCGGGACTTTCGCCCTTGATGCATTACAATTATTAGTTACGGTCTTCGACCCGCGAGGAAGCGTAGATTTACTAAATAGTTTATTTCTTATGAGTCTCACCTGACTACATATTAATTCAGTTTTACTTTATTTTATTTTTTTATAATCTCCAAACCTTCGCTGAAAAAATAATAGTAAGTAATAGATATAGATCACTACGTCTTGTTCTTATTTTAACTATTCCGAAATGATACTGCTAATATCATGCCGGTCATAGAAGATCGGTATGGATAAAGGCAAAATTATCAGAATTACATTATAATTTAATCCAGTTTCAGTTGCGATGAACACTCCAATATATAAGAACTGTTAGCAAGGAACGTTTTTTGTGCATTCTTTACTTTTTTACATTACCGATTTTTCCGGTTCTCTACACTCACCACACGAAACACAGTAGTGTTAAGCTGCTATTTTACGCTGGTATTCTGTGAGAGCGTGGTCCTACCCCGGTCGAGCGGACCTATTCGTGCTACAACTATACTAGTAATATAGCTGCAGCATGGCTCTACCACGATCTGGTTATGGGATCTATGAAAAAATCATCAAACTCGTCAATTTGCAAAGACATCTCTGCACAACATACAGGCGAATTCCACCAATTTCGATGATATTATTACTAGTTCTTAAAAGTAGGTTTTTCCTTTTTATTTAAATAACCAATAAAAATGTTCTCCAGTCCGAAAAAAGTCCTTCAAACGTAATGTGATACTAATATTACCAATAATATTTTATACAAGTGTTCATAACGAAAGAACATTAATATCATAATAATCTAGATAAAACACCTATTAAAATGAAACAATACATTTCTAATTCATCACCGCTGAGAATTTATAGCAAGGCGTGCATTTTCCAATAAAAACTATTGCACGGTAAAAGCACGAGCTGTGCGTCACACCCACTCCACAGTTCCGCTATTTTAAACTTAGCTGCTTAGAACTTAAAGAAAACTATAGCTTGCAAATAGTGAAAATCGTTAGAGAAATAAATTCGCAAACACATGAGTCACACAGACTATACGAAAGTCCGGACATAAAACGCCTAGGAGACGTTCCTTTTCAAATAAAAACGGCGCCAGTCGTCTTTCTGTAATGAACTAATAGATCCTATATACACAGGAAAGCGTATGTTAGGCTTTTTTAATATTGTTTTGTTACACTGTTCATGTTTCGATGTGTGTGTGTGTTTCAATATTTTACATTCAGCAGAAAAAAATGCTAAAGAAGATAATTCTTCCAGTCCACTGTTCAACATAGGACTCTACCTTAGATTGCCTCATAAAGAAGAATTGCCATAGTTCCTTCGCTTGGTAGGCAACCGAAGTTTGTATTATCAGGAAGATGCTGCTGCCCATATTGTTTTAGTTTATTATATATATTAATATATAATCTAAGTTTACCAACATTTATAATAATGCAATACAAACAAACAACAGAACAGTTGCGGAGTGATTTCCACCGCCAACGATTTCCATGTTACACTACAGCCCTGCTGTTAGTCAGACTTTAGCGATTATATGAAAAAGTTTTCGGCAAAAGCATTTTTGAGGTCCGTTACACAAGACCTAGTAAACATTTTACATCACCGTCGCCACTAAATAGACAATACGGCATTGCGCTGAGCGTGAACTACGCCTGTCAACGTCACACGACTCCGACAGATTGCGCCTCAGACAGCGCAAATAAATTGCGATTGTTTGCCACTGTCCTATTGTTCTCTTGGAAATGAACACCACGTGGCCTAATAGACAGCACACCGGCTACTAAATCGTGGATTAGTTCGAACTTCGAATACCTGTCAGTCAATGTTTGTGCAAAAGAACAAAGTTTGTTTATTAAGTCTGAGTCGGAGTTAGAAAATCCTTTACCCCACTTTGTCCAAGTTGTTAAATCGTTAAGAACCGTGCTTTGTGGCATTCCTTGGGGAAGGCCTATATTCATCAGTAGACTTGTGTAGGTCTGTCTGTGTGTCACCATCATGATGATGATGATAAGTTGCTGAACGAAATTTGTAATATAAACTGTTTATACATGCACCTTGTATGTAATTTAAAGGGATTGTTATGAAAAACGAAAAGTTTCTCGAATATAGGAATCGGGCATTAGATATTTCCATAGTATTTGATATTAATTTCAACTTTATATTTATACCAGTTCTTAAGAAAAGGGTTTTAGCAGATGGACAAGCGGGCGAAAAGACAACAACGTGATTCATATAAGGGGTCCGTTGTTTTTTTTACGAAGTACCAAACCCTAAATAGAGGGATCGGTCGCTTAAAGAAAATCAAAAATTAACAAGTAAAATTAATTAAATTAAAAAAAAAACTACCACATTTTTTATCGTACTCGTGAATTTTCATTCGAATTTGAGCTATATTTAATATTTCAAGTTTCCAGGTCATCGGTAAGTTTTTTTTATAGGATAAGGGTGAAAAGGGAGCACACAGTCCACCTGATAGTAAGTGGTTGCTGTGGCCCAGACATCTACATGTATCCTCGTTTTCAAATAAAATGCAGGTGCATTGTCACCCGTGAGGACTAAGATGGAATGCCTCTTTTCCAGTAAAAAGGGTCTCCGGTACTCTACACTGACCAAACGAAACACAGCAGCGTTAAGCTGCTATTTTACGCTGGTATTCTGTGAGAGCGTGTTCCTTCCCCGGTCGAGCCGACCTATTCGTGCTACAACTTTTCTGTTGATATAGCTGTAGCATGGCTCTACCACGTATAAAATCAATTACTAAATTCTACCCGGAACGACAAGAAAGTGACTTAATAAAAACATGGTAATATAAAAGAAATTTTACATTGAAAATGCCATGGTTATGAGTCAATTATCAATAATCTTCACGTCAGCATCATTTGGGTCAACGCTCCGAGATGCGACTGTTCTGACTCATAGCGACCGAGCAGAGCCTTTCCACGGGCCTCCTTCCTCGTATTTGTCACGTAAAGTGCATTGCTGCGGGTGCTCTCATAAGTGAGGAATTCCTTTTCTAAGAAACTGTTTCAAAACAAAAAGGCTTCGTTGTAGCGAGAGAAAATAATATTAGGTTTTGGATACTACTAATATTAAATTTTCTCATAAAATTTCGCGATAACTCTGATCTTACGGGGCGAAACTATACATTTATTACCACTTAAAAAAGTGATATCTAATATATAAAATTCTCGTGTCGCGGTGTTTGTTACCAAACTCCTCCGAAACGGCTGAACCAATTTGAATGAGATTTTGTGTGCATATCGGGTAGGTCTGTAAATAGACCAACAGCTATTTTTAAAACCCCTAAATGATAAGGGTGACCCACCCCTAAATGATAAGGATGACCCACTTTGTACAAATTTAGTGAGAAAATTGAACAAGTCGTAACAGACAAATAAACAGATGTAGGATAGGCCTTATTTTCAGATTGGGGCCCTTTTAAACCCTTTTGAATTTTTCTAAGCTTCGAACTGTGTGAAAACCAGTCCATCACATTTTTTTTATAGGATAAGGGTGACAAACGAGTACACAGTCCACCTGATGGTAAGTGGTTGCTGCGGCCCATAGACATCTACATCTATCCTCTATTACAAATCAAAATGCAGATGCGTTGTCACCCGTGAGGACTAAGATGGAATGCCTCATTCCAGTAACAAGGGCCTCCGGCCACCTGCACTCACCAAGCGAAACGCAGAGGTAAAGCTCTACTTCACACTGGTATTCTGTGAGATCGTGGTACCACCCCGATTCGAGCCGGCCCATTCGTGCGACAGCAAAAGCCGCCACGTGGCTCTACCACTGTTGACTCTACACATGTACGGCATTCCATCTTAGTTCTCGGTGGTGTCAACGCATTAGTAGCCTTTATTAGAAGTATTTTCAGTTTTGCACAGACTATGTGTCTGTCCATTTGAGCGGTGCTGCAGTCCCTTCAGCGGTGCCAAGTTGACTGTCGGTATATCGAAGTGCTGAAGTGTTTGTACAGTAGAGATATCTAAATGGCTATCCGAGTACAGAATCAGAGTACAAAACCTATCCGACTACAGAAAAGTGTAAGACAGGGTGACGTTATATCCCCGAAACCCTTCACCGCTGCATTGGAAGACGTTCTTAAGCTACTGGACTGGAAAGGATGCAGTATTAACATCAATGGCGAGTACATCACTCACCTTCGATTTGCCGACGATATAGTCCTTATGGCAGAATCGCTGGAGGACCTAAGCACTATGCTCAATGACCTCAATAGTGTCTCCCAACGGATAGGTCTTAAGACGAACATGAACAAAACAAAGATCATGTTTAATGTCCATGTCACACCTATGCCGGTAGTTGTTGGGAGCACTAAGCTCGAAGTTGTTGACGAGTATGTTTACCTGGGACAAATAGTCCGACTAGGTAAGTCCAACTTCGACCGAGAGGTCAATTGACGGATTCAACTCACATCTTCTCGTTAGACATACCTCAAAACTTGAAAACGAAATTGTACAACCAGTGCGTGTTGCCAGTGATGACTTACGGATCTGAGACGTGGTCCTTCACTGCTGGCCGTATGAGGAAGCTCAAGGTCGCTCAGCGAGCTATGGAGAGGGCTATGCTCGGGGTTTCTCTGCGTGATAAACTTAGAAATGAGGATATCCGCAATAGAACCAGAGTAACCGACATAGCCCAACGGATTAGTAAGCTGAAGTGGCAGTGGGCCGGCCATATAGTTCGAAGAACCACAACCGATGGGGAAGAAAGGTTCTCGAGTGGCAGCCTCGTACCGGTAGGCGAAGTGTAGGGTGACCGCCCACTAGATAGAGTGACGACCTGGTAAGACATGCAGGAAGACGATTGATGCAGGTGGCTCAGGATTGTGCTTTGTGGCATTCCTTGGGGAGGTCTATGTTCAGCAGTGGACTTATGAAAGGCTGTAATGATAATGATGATGATGATGAGACTATGTGAGGGTTTGTTAGCTATGCATCCTTATTGATACTCACTGAAGATTCAAGACATTTTAGGATTCCGTACCCAAAGGGTAAGCAACGGGACCCTATTGCTGTCCGTCCGTCTGTCTGTCTGCGGCCTGTATCTCATGATCCGTAATATGTAGACAGTTGAAATTTTAAGAGAATGTGTATTTCTGTTGCCGGTATAAAACGACAAATAGTAAAAATAAAACTAAACTAAAAATTAAAGGGGGCTCTACTAGAAACGTGTTTTACGATGATACGGAACCCTTCATCGCACTTAGCAGGTTATTTTTATTTAGCCGCACCAACGTTTGTTTACATCACAACATTGCATAGGTTTTATATAACTAATCCTAAGCTAAATCTGATAAGCAATCACTTATGTGACTTATACGATTTCTCGGATCGGATAAAATGTATTCGAGATCACTTCTGGCATTGGTCTTTATCTGTTCGTGAAGTTTCATTACAATCGTTTCAGCCATTCCAAAGATTAGCCCAGACAGACAGATAGACAGACCGACTCAGATAAAAAATTAGAAATGGTTATTTATCTCTAAATAGCATGCAAATAACCCCCTAGCATGGGCAGGAGACAATTTTATACCCGGGTAAAGGAGAAAATATTTATCCCCTCGCTTAGTTTTATCCACCCTTCGAGCACGGGCACACCGGTGGATATAATATCCATAGTAGATAAAATGGGACATAGATTTAGACTTAGATAGATTTTTTGTATGAATATAAACTTAAACCCACTTTATTTATCACTTTCAAATGTCAAAAAAGCATAATATTTTATCCTTCATTTAGCTCCATGCTACGGACGGGAGATATATGGCTACTCGTTATGTCAAACGGGGATATACTTCTCCCCGTTGCCGTGCTTTGGCATAGGGACATGATAATTTTATCCCTTGTCAGTGGATATAATCGGGGGGATAAATTTTTTGTCCCCAGCCCATGCTAACTGTGCTGATCAATAAAAGGCAGTTATTTCGTTACTACAGACAGACATATTTTTTTATATGTGTAGACTGATAATAATGCTTTTATTATTAGCTACATAAGTGTATTTCACTCTTTAGAACTAAGATGGAATACGTTGTAACCACTAGGCTCTTTAACGCTAGTTTTTCGAAACACCTCAGCAACCATCAGTGATTCACGCTCGGAATATTTACCGCAATTACGCACATTTCACCTTAACGCGGCCATATTGAATCACCCGTTTAGGTACAGCGTACAAAATATTTTCGTGTAGCGCCTTATTCATCGACCCAAATACATAATTCCGCGTACGAGGCGATAATACAGAGAGCGATGGGTTTGCCGACGCGAGCACCTCCAAGTAGGCTATCGATTAATTTAATAATAACGTTCAATGTGAACAAAATTACAGCAACGTCGTTTATTCGAATCCGTAATTTATTTGTGTCTGTTTGTATGGTATTATTTTCCTTAAACCCGTCTTGTTTTTTTGGTGTCAAACCTATGCAGTGCAAAAACTCGTGTGATTTAGAAACTATTCTAGTGGTATACTACTTGTTTATCGTCCAATTTTAATATCAACCAGTCGTCTAAAAGTTTAGCTTTTCAAACTTGGACCAACAAAAATTAATCCCTAAAGGTGGTAAAAATAAGAGATGTAGATTAAGTGTAACTATTTAAACGACATTCTAGTTGACAATACTACTGCTTTTTCAAGGTATTCTACGGCCACAGCATTCACTTCATCATTACAGCCATTCACAAGACCACTGCTGAACATAGGCCTCCCCCTAGGAAACAAAGCACGGACCTGAGCCACCTGCATCCATCAAATTCCTTTATGTCTTACCAGGTCCTCACTCCGTCTAGTGGGAGGACGCCCTACACTTCGTCCGCCGGTACGAGGCCGCCACTCGAGAACCTTTTTCTCCATCGGTTGTCGGATCTTCGGGCTATATGGCCGGCCCATTGCCACTTCAGTTTACTAAACCATTGGGCTATATCAGTCACTCTGGTTCTACTGAGAATACCCTCATTTCTAAGTTTATCACGCAGAGAAACTCCGAGCATAGCCTTCTCCATAGCTCGCTGAGCGACCTTGAGCTTCCTCATCCGGCCAGCAGTGAAGGACCACGTCTCAGTTCCATAGGTCATCATGGGCAACACGCACTGGTTGTACAGTTTCATTTTTAAGTTTAGATGTATACCTGACGAGAAGATGTGCCGTAATTTCCCGAACGCTGTCCAGCCGAGTTGAATCCGTAGATTGACCTCTCGGTCGAAATTGGACTTACCTAGTCGGACTATTTGTCCCAGGTAAACATACGTCAACAACTTCGAGCTTAGTGCTCCGAACAACTACCGCCATAGGTGTGACATGGACGTTATACATGATCTTTGTTTTGTCCATGCCTTACTCTATAAAAAAAGTAAGGCGTAAGCTGACAAACGAGCACACAGTCCACCAGATGAAAAGTGAATGTTGCCCATAGACATCTACATTTATCCTCAATAAAGAATCAAAATGCAGATGCGTTGTCACCCCTGTGACAACACCTGTGACTAAGATGTAATGTATCATTTTCAGTAAAAAGGTTCTCCGGTTCTCCACACTCAGAATACGAAACACAGCAGCATTGAGCTGCTACTTATGATGCTAATAGTGGCGCGGTTATCAAGCGGCGTGCAACCATGATGATGATGATGATGATAGCGTTAAAGATAATCGTATGTCATCTTGGGTAACCCCGCTAGTCTCCGTTAAATCTCTCCGTTAAATGTTCGTTATACTCGAACATTTGCTTCTATACTAGATAGTAGATAATAGCTGTCAAGTGCGTTGATACGAAATAATTAAACGTATAATATTGTGACATTATTAACGTGGCTAATAGTGGCACGTTTATGAAGCGGCGTCCAACCGGACAGACAGATAAGCAACCGTTGCGATGACTCATCACGTCACCATGCGTCACGGTGAGCTTCGAGGCTCCGGGTTTTAGACGTGTGCCACTTGTGCTTCCTTATTGCTTCATCCAAGTTCGTTATTATTGTTACCAGTTATTCAGCTGTTATTTAATGTTGTAAATTTTATACAAGTACGCATGCCAGTCCACCTGATATCAAAACTTGGTAGAGCCACGCTGCATCTACGGTTAGCATCACGGTTGTAGCACGAATGGTTCGGCTCGACCGGGGAAGGACCACGCTCTCACAGAATACCAGCGTAAAATAGCAACTTAAAGCTGCTGTTTCGTATGGTGAGTGTAGAGAACCGGAGACCATTTTTACTGGAAACGATACATTCCATCTTAGTCCTCACGGGTGACAACGCATCTGCATTTTGATTCGCAAACGTGAATAGATGTAGAATGTAGATGTCTATTGGGCACAGCAACCACGTACCGTCAGGTGGACTGTTTGCGCGTTTGTCACTCTTATCCTATAAAAAAAAGACATCGAGACATCTGATACAACTGCCAAGCGTGGCGATTAAGGTAACTTCTCTGTACAACGAAAAAAGGTCCATGGCTAACAGTGAAGAAATTATTTATCACAATCTTTCCAAATACATTTTCTTTATTTTATAAATTGAGTTACAAGCTGAGTCTCCATTAAAACGAATTAAGCGAATCAAATCAAGGTCTCCCGACACCCAAAGAGCAAGAGCGCCGACACGTCTTATTTAACATGTAACGCTACGTGACGGGGACGTGACGATTCGAGTCACGTAACGCGAGAGCAACGTGAGAATATCAATAGGGTTTAGTACTGCCAGTTACGCAACTTTCTCTGTAGCGTGGACGAACAATTTTCAGTTACATCCTTTAACGGCGGTGTCTTCCCCACTCTGGACTCATTGGTCTAGTAAGGGTGACCAACGAGCACACAGCTCGCTTGATAATATGCGGTTAGTGTGCGTTATCATATATCACCTATGAGGACCTAAATTCATGTTAGCTGTTAAAAAGGATTTTCGGTTCTGATTACTCGTCATGTGAAACACAGCAGCCTTTTACTGTTATTTAACACTGACATACTGTCAGGGCGCGGGTTCTTCACCGGTCATGGCCGACCCCTTCATGCTACAGCTATAATACTGCAGCATGGCGCTCATATGTATAGCTTATCTACTCAAGTAAATCATCAAATATACTCAACTTTGTTATAGAAAAATCTTTCGGATTTGGTGTTTGCGCGCTATCAGCAACAGGGTTGTATTGCATGTGGATAAGTCGGATGTAGTGAGCGCAAAGCCTCAGATTATTTTTTTATATCAAATTGAGGTGACAAACAAACTTACAGTCTATCTGATGGTGACTACTGCAGCCCATGGACGCCTGCAAACCAACTTCAAATAATAACTAAAGATACGTTGTCACCTCTGAGGACAAAGATGGAATGCCTCAAAGCCTGCAATGATGTGGGACATGAACACGCACTGCTATTGTGTGGCAGTTACGAGGCAACTTTTACTGATTCGTTAATCAACAGGATTGATCATTGAGGCCGCCACCACATGCGGGAGCAATTTCTTCTAATTTGGAAGAAGCCTGTGTCTAGAACAGAAATTCCTTGCGAGAGTATAATGATAATATAATTTTTAAAAGCAAAACATTTTTAATAAGTTTTAGAACTAGAATCCTATCCTCCTATCCTAATAAAAAAAAATGCGGCTCGTACCGTATCACATTCTGTCGACGCAGCCTGTTGCCTAACATGCTTACCAGTCTACTAAAACCTTCGCAAGATTCTACTAACTACTTTAAGCCCGATATAGCTATAAACATACGTTCTACATTCGACGTTTATGTGTTTTAATATGTTCACCTGTTTCTCGGAAACGGCTAAGCCAATTTAAATTTTTTTTTTAAAGTAAATAAGGTGTTCCATTTAAATTAGAAAAAAGGTAAAAAAAATATTTTCTTAGGGTGAAAAAATGGGAATCATTCCCCATGGGGAATGAAGTTCTATTGTATCTATTTAGACGACATTCTAGTCGTTACCTTGAGTTTGTCATATTGCTAAGTCCAATCAAAATTTTAACTTTTTATTATAAAGCTAAAAAGTTTATAGGAAAAAGTAAAAACTGTTTTCAAAAACTAAAAACAATAAAATAATTTCCACATAAATATAATAAATAGCCTCTAAGTCTTAGCACCGACTTTAGAAGCTATTAAATCAAAATTATTTTAAGTTTTTTTTTTTTAGTATTTGAAGTCTGTTTTTATTTTCTGGTTTTATTTAAAAAATATTATGTAAATTATTTCACTGATATTTTTTTTAAAAAAACTAATAACGCCCATACACACAAAACATTAAATTCTACGTAAGTCTGAACTTTCTCACAGTCAGAAATAAAATAAGAGTTAGTAAATTTTGTTGACATTCCTGTTTAGGTTCCTTTAAAACAAATTTAATAGTAACAGAGCGTAAGTATTCAAAAAATTTACACCTCATTTTATAACATTGTACCTCAGCATTGTACATCCGACGAAAGCATTGGTGTTGATAACATTTGCCATTACTAATAATTTGCACTCAGGCTTGTACCTATTTAATTAGTGCGTGATAAGTACAGAAGCTATATTGCGGTCGGCGACCACCTAATTACGTAAGCCCATATTCGGGTGATACGAACAAATTATTACATGATAGTGTTTAAACTGTGATAATGTCGAAGAAACCTTGTTATTGAGACATAAAGGTATAAATTAGAATTGTTTTTAATTCCCGAAGTTTCTGGTGCTTTACAGTACCCATGATCATAGCGGGGGTTGAGGTTTTTGACGTCCTGAGGTCATAGTTAACTCTGGTTTCCTTTAGCTTTTAGATATTTATTTTGGGTCCGATCTACACAGAACGAGCTTACTGTATCTTGAAGTCTTGCAGTGGTATGCTGGGCCACGGATAAAATTTTATTAATTATAGGATTACAAGCACCCAGCTATTATCTTCTCTATTAAAATTTGGAAATATTTTTTTAATTTCAGTAGTCATTTATTGTCAGCAATCGGTGTTCATTTGCGAGGATTTATGAATAATTTTTTTTTTGAAATTGAGCAAAGTAAAAAATCCAAAAAATATAATCCTTATTTTAAACAAAACCTAAACATCACTTGATACTGGCCTCACTTCGTTCAGTCTAATTTATGTCATCATTTGGAAGTCAATTAATTTCATATATTTTTGATAAAAAAATTATCCATAAAATGAATCTTCCTAGACCGCTAAATAGAGAAATTGGGTTTATAATATATATTATTTCCTGTGCATATCGAATTGTTGTAAAAATTAAAGAAACATTTCGTTTGATGGAAATTCGACAATAGATTAACATTGGTATTCTTAATATTATGATTATGAATTCAATTTGAAATTCGAACGCGTGTGACGACCTTCGCACAAGAGAACGTGCCGGGGCTGGCGCGGGGGAGGAACCAAGCGGGATCGCCTCACGATTTTGTGAATAAAAAAATGAGACATACAGGGTTTGCCTACCATATGCTTTACAAATCGAGGGGTACATAGTCATACATATTAAATAACTTGGAAGGTGAAACTACACTTGTGGTTTAGCTACTCTATAATATAACAAACTAAAATATACATATATCGTGTTTGGCCAATAAACAATTTTTTGTATGCAGGTTTAAAAAGACAATGGTAGCCCTACACAAGCCGTTAGCCGTCCTTGTCGTGACTAGCCTCAACTACCTACAATTATATTTTTACCATTAACGACATCAAAAGAATTTTAAGTTGAATGGAGTCGTAAAGTTGAGAATTCCAATAGAATTAAAGTTATGAAACTTGTTTGGTATGTTCGAATGCCGAACTTGGGATTGGTCTTATAATTTCGCTTGCAAAAATCATATATTAATAAAAAAATGACTAAAATAGAATCGATCAAAAGCTAATTATTGTGAAATTTTAACTAGACAAAATGACATAATCCGTCAAAATTACCCTAAAAAACATACGCACAAATAATGCCGTAAACACATTTAAAATATCCAAGTTCATTATCATAAGTCTACTGCTAAACATTGGCCAAGGAATGCCACAACGCATAGTCCTAAGCCACACATCGACTTCCATAAGACATTATTGGATGCATAAATTGGATTAAAAATATATTGGATGCTGACGTATACAGAATGACCTAAATAGAACTTTCTGGAATAAACTGGCCAAATTGATAGTACCCTTAACCTACTAAACACGTAACATGCGTAGTATGGATGTGAAAGAAGCGAAAGAGATGTGTCAGGAATCAGGATCGTGCCAAATGGAAGTCCGTAGACTCTGCCTATAGTACTGATTGAAAGAATCGAGAGAGATGTATCAGGTTACGCCCCTGGATGACAGGCGTAAGAGCTCCTGCCCACGAGACGGTTTTAACACGGCCCGGTTTTTCGCCGGCGCCGGGTAGAAACCGTCCGACCTTGCACACAAGACGGTTTGCATACGACCCGGTTTAATGGAGGCGAACACAGTGCCCGGCTGCGCGGTGAGCCGGCGCTAGCGCCTGCGTCGTGTGATTGGCTTCATAGTGTCCCGTAAAATACTTTTTTTTTATAGTATAGGGTAGGGTGACAAACGAGCACACAGTCCACCTGACGGTAAGTGTTTACTGTGACCCATAGATCTATCTTCAATAAAGACCCAAGATGTAGATGCGTGTCACCCGTGAGGACTAAGATGGAATGCCTCTTTGCCAGTAAAAAGGGTCTCCGGTTCTCTACACTCACCATATGAAACACAGCAGCGGTAAGCTGCTATTTTAAGCTGGTATTCTGTGAGAGCGTGGTCCTTCCCCGGTCGAGCCACCCCATTCGTGCTACAACTATACTACTAATATAGCTGCAGCATGGCTCTACCACGTAATACTACTGACGACCGGACGTAGACCCGGTTTGACGCCGGGCTCTCCGGCGAAAAACCGTCTCGTAGGCACATAAGGCCTAAGAGTTAAAGATAATCATTATGTACGTAAGAAATTAATATTGTCTACCTAAATGTATTAATCGCACCTTAATATAAATTTAAGTGAACATGAATAGTTTCCCATAAACAAATTATCACTATGACAATACTTGTAAAACATGTTTTAAATTCTCGTGTGAGAATTGCTAAAATACTTTCTTAATGTTATCTGTGCGAGTTTATATGACCTCAAAATATACATATATAGTTGTGGGAGAATGATACAAAATAAAATAAATAATTGGGATCTACATGATCGTGTTTTGGATTAATGATGGAAATAAAGAAACAAATTGCACGACGAAACACTATCTGCGTGATACACAACATTTGAATGTCTCCACTTAACCCACTTCAGTACACGATTGTAAACGACAATTTAATGTTAATAAGAATTATCTTATGAGTACACTAATGAAGAAATAAATAACGCTGTACCCTGCATAAATTGTTCGAAAATTAAGAGAAAATACTGTTTATTGATGAGGCCTCCTTTGTTTTTAAAATAAACCCTTAAATATTCCAAAATGCTGGCTATATAGATCAATATGGTAGTAGTGTCGGCAACAAAAAAAAACTCTACTTTACTTTATGGTAAAATATAATAAAGGTTTCTTCGAATATATTATTATTTACTAGGTGTGCCTCTTGCCTGCCTGGGATTATTTCTGCCGTCAATCGGCACCCACTGAGGTACCTATTCCGGTGTGAACTTTGAAGGTTATAGAGAGCCAGTATAATTAAACAAAATTAGACTTTTAATAAAAAGAAAAAGACGACTTCTATCGCATAATAACTACCGAAGTCGGTGCTAACACATAGTGTATGGAAGTAATTAAAGCCTCGATTTCTGAAGCTATTAAGCGAATCTTTTTTTAGTCCTTTGAAGTCGGCTTTAATTTTTTTAAGTCTAATTTTTTGGGCTTTTTGAGTAGAATAAGGAATATCAAAAGCTCGAATGTCATTTAAATGGTTACATTAAAACTACATCCCTTATTTTCCACCCTAAGGGGTCTCGAATTTAGGTACTACTCTTTTTGAAGTCAGCTAAAAATAACAACGGACACATTTATTGTTTATCATGTACGTAGTTGGTTACAAACGTCAACGAGCTTCGGTAAGTAACCACTCACCGTCAGACTTGTTAGTTCATCACCTCAACCTGTGACAGGTCTCCTGCAAATCTTAGGTTTGTTTATTTTTTTAGACAAGCACATAGTCCCCCATCATGATGGCAAGTAAATGCTGTGGCCCATAGACACCTTATCATTCTCGATTAAGAATTCAAAACGCAAAATATGAGTTATCACTTATCACACCCGAGGACTAAGATGTCCCGTTACCAGTAAAAAAGGGTATTCGGTTCTCTACACTCAGCCGGGTCGCCTTAAATCTTACTATGAGTATTATTATAAATGTGAAAGATTTTTTTGGATGTTTGTCCTTCAATCACGCTTTTTTATGGAAGAGGGGGCCAACGAGTATGCGACTCACCTGACGGTAAGCGACTACTGCCGCCCATGAGCAACTGGAATACCAGGGGAATTGCAGGTTGCGGAGGCGTTGCCGGCCTTTTAAAAAGGAGTAAACTCGTTTCTTGAAGGTCCCTAAGTCGTATCGGTCCGGAAACATTGCCAATGGTAAAAAAATCCACAAAGAAGTGGTGCGAGGAAGAAAACTAGAAAGATTGGACGAATTATAATTAAATTTAGCATAGAAGTCGAATAAATTATATAATGGGATAGGTTTTTAATAGCAATTACTTAAGTGTTAAATTTATTACATGCTTCGCCGGGCGAGTACACAGTTAGTATTAAATAATTAAATAAATAAAGAATAACTGGGAAAAGGTGCGGTTGCCTATCTAGCTACTTAGAGTGGCTACTATGTCAAATTATACAATTTATGAGGGTAGATTATGTTTAGCAGTGGACATTTAATATGCTGTATTATGACAATATAATGAACTATCATTAGATAACCATTGTTAGAGACTCATTAAGTGAAAACGATCACCAGTATAGGTTATAAGTTCACCTGGTGTAACCAGTTGGTAATCACTTGGTCGTGAGAGATAGAGGGCAAACTCGTAAGTACAGCCGAGAGAAATGTATTTTTCTTTTAATTTGTTAAGTTAAAAACCGGTACTTATAAATTTGGTAGTATTGGTAGCATTGAGTAGACTACCAGGAATAGTAGTTAATTTCGCCACAGCCAACCAGGTTGCAGTTGTTGCGATTCAAAAATGAGACGACGATGTGGGATCTCTCGTTCTTTTGTATTTCGTATTTTGAGGGGATATAGCTATAACATATCTACGTGTGCGTAGCGGTCACTGACGTGTACAAGAAGTGAAGAAGTCACACGTTTTTTTCCCTAAGTTTTTTATGACATTTTCATTTTGTATGTTGCTTCGGTTTTTAATCCATTGCTTGCAATGTTATTTAGAAACGGTTTTAAAATAAATTAAAAAGCGTATTGTATTATGAAATATTTTTAATATTCTATGAAATTGTATGAGGATAGCAGCAATTGACGCCATATTTCATATTATAAAATAAGCTACTTATTTCTATATATTTTTTAAATGTAGTTTAGCTAAAATAGAAACGCTAACATGTTTTGAGACACTTTTGTGACACGAAAAGTAGTGAAAAATCATATGATGTAGTAAGAAATACTCATTAGAAAATGTACAATATATAATACACTTTTTAATCTGAGTAAATTCTTAGGTATACAGAATATTAATTTATTTCACTAATTAAAATAATCTATTATAAGCTTATTTTAAATTAAAGGCCTTCCACATAGACACTTATGGAAGGGGGGGGGGGGGGGGGGGGCTTTGCCATAGTTGCCACAATTGGCAGGCGGGTTGGCAACCCCAGTTTTTTATTATTTTCAGTTGTTAACTGGAATATGCTGTTTGTCCATCCTCTGTTTCCCTTTCCCTCCTTTCCTTCTCCTTAGTTACGTTATAAAAATCAAAATGCTATAGACAAGTAGGTACTATAATAGCTTTTATTTTTTGTTTGTGTCGTATATGTACTAATATGAAAAAGAAGATACGACCGATCAATTTCAATTAAGATCGCATCATCAAATGTCCTTGACATTTCTTTTAAAACAATAGATTAAAATTGATATACTGTTGTTCGTTTAAAATTATTTAGATGTGTGACTATTCTTTAAATATAATAGGCCTGCTTCAGTTACTAATGTATATTAAGCCATATAATTGAAACCCTAAGCGCAGCTGCAGCACGTCGGCAGTTCCCTATAAATAGCTTTCCTACTAACGTGATTCTAATGCCTTAATCCGATATCGAGACATAAATCATAATTTCATTGGTAAATCTTTCAAGCAGGACCGCAGGCACGGGCCGGCAGTCCGCGACCCATAATCCAAATGCCATGGGTGACTTTTCTCGACGACCGGTTCCGCGCGCCTGGGCCTCAAGGCTGTGGCTGACACACGTAAGACCATAAACAACAATGTAAAACTCTCCCAAACATTTTTAAAGTAACACTACTTAATTTTGGACTGCTAAATATTTAAGTGTTTGTTCTTTTGTTTATACATATCTTCAAATTGAAATTGTTTATTGTACGTCACAAGACAAATTTAAGATGGCACATTATTGTGTTATGTTAGGGCATTATAAAAAACCTGTTTCATTCCATATTCATATACAGAGCACACAGTCCACCTGATGGTAAGTGATTACTGTGTGTGATGTGACCCATAGACGTCTACACCTATACAAATAAATAAAATTGAAGTGTCTGTTTGTAATATCAAAATATCAGCTTTTTACTAAATGCATATGAAAGAATATACTGTACTTATAACAAAAACACAATTTTTAAAATTTTTGTCTGTCTGTCGGTCTGTCTGTCTGTCTGTCTGTTTGTTCCGGCTAATCTTCGAAACGGATGGACCGATTTCGACGGAACTTTCACTGGCAGATAACTGATGTTATAAGGAGTAACTTAGGCTACTTATATTTTAGAAAAGGATTAGGGTTCCGCGCAACATAGTTCAAACCCTAAATTACACGCGGGCGAAGTCGCGGAGAACAGCTAATCTATCTATACAAATAAATAAAATTGAAGTGTCTGTTTGTAATGTCAAAATTGCAGCTTTCTACTAAATGCATATGAAAGTATATACGGTACTAATAACAAAAATACAATTTTTAAAGTTTTTGTCTGTCTGTCTGTCTGTTTGTTCCGGCTAATCTCCAAAACGGCTGGACCGATTTTGACGGGATTTTCACTGGCAGATAGCTGATGTCACAAGGAGCAACTTAGGCTACTTTTATTTTAGAAAAAGAATTAGGGTAATGCGCAAAAAAATTACAACCCGAAATAACACGCGGGCGAAGTCGCGGTGAACAGCTACTCTTCAATAAAGACTCAAAATGCAGATGCGTTGTCACCTGTGAGGACTAAGATGGTATGCCTCGTTTCCAGTAAAAAGGGTCTCCGGTTCTCTACACTCACCATACGAAACACAGCAGTGTTAAGCTGCTATTTTACGCTGGTTTTCTGTGAGAGCGTGGTCCTTCCCCGGTCGAGTCGACCCATTCGTGCTACAACTATACTACTAATATAGCTGCAGCATGTAGAGCCAGAAAGTTCTGGTAGACGGCGTTATAAGCAGCTCCTGTATTATGTATACCAGATGTAAACACACACACACCTTTCACCTACAGATTCTCCAAGTACAAGAAAAATGGAGAGCATTTGAAATTTTATATAATATGTGCATACATTTGTAGCATGTAAGGTAAAAAGTAATCAATTACATATACGAATATCAGAAGTAATCGTGTATTTCCAGCTATACTATATGTGGAGAAATTACCCGACTCTCCTCAACATCATTATCCCATAAAACATTTATTTAAAGATGGCGTGAATTTAAATATCATTTTCATTTTTATTCGTTGCATTAAATTGTTTTCGAAAATCATGCATACATTTCTCACTGTTAAATTTAAATTCGAAATTATAGAGTCTGAATAAAAAATTTATTATAAAAAATAAACCCATGATTAAGAATCAATACATATACTCAATATACTTACTGAATATACTAAATTATCAATCTCCTCAGTATTAATTATATAACATGAAGTCATCAAACCGTTTTGCGGTTTAATGGTGGTGTATAGTAACTATGTACTCTTGTAATTTGTTTTGTGTATTATTAAATAAAATAAAATACAAAAAAGGAAAATTAAGCAAGTACTTTTTATAGGAGACGGTGACAAACGAGCTCATAGTCCACATGATGGTAAGTGGTTGCTTTGATCCATAGACATCTACATTCATCCTCAAAAAAGAATCACAATGCAGATGCGTCGTCACCCGTGAGAACAAAGATGGAATACCTCTTTTCCAGTAAAATGGGTCTCCGGTTCTCTACACACACCATACGAAACACAGCAGTATCAAGCTGCCATTTTACGCTGGTATTCTGCGAGAGCGTGGTCCTTCCCCGGTCGAGCCGATCCATTCGTGCTACAACTATACTACTAATATAGCTGCAGCATGGCTCTACCACGTATAGTATTTCTTAAGCCCTCCTTGTATTAATCCAATCATTAGCCGCTGTCACTTGTCCTAAAAATCGCGTGGTAAATAGTTTCAGTGTACATAATAATATGTCCTTTATATTACTGAGAGTTTTTGATACGAGAAAAGTCCATCGAGCGGCCGCCCCAAGGAGTGTTCGTTCAGACTTCACATGTTCTAGAAATTAATTTTAATATCCACCCATATCACATTTTCTTTCAGGTTAGTAAATGTACACATAAGATTACAAATAAAACCGTGAATTAAAATGTAATGAATTAAAATTAAACTAGGTTTGTTTGTTTACTATGAAATGTTACGACAGACGCTTCTCTTCTAGGCTATCATGGCGATTGGTAATGTTGAACAGTGCGACATAGAAACTTTGCAAAGAATTACACTGCCTCGAAAGTTGGACACAAATAGTTCTTTTTTTTTTAACTCATACAACATGACTGCCATCTTGGTACAATGTTGTTCACTTCTGCCTGCCTGCCTCGGCCTGTATGTCACCGGTGACTATCTCGTTGGTCTAATGATTGTAAACGCGCCTCATGTGCTGGAGCGTCAAGCAGCCCGACGTCATGAATATGGCGATATTTTACCTTGCGCCACAAAAACCACATAAAGCCATAGGCCCTGCGTCTTATCTCATTACTGTCTTGTCAGAATGCCGTCCTATTGGACTATGATATGTAGAGAAATAGACAGTGCCACCTGTGCTCACACATACCACGCGTGCATTATAATCCTATCCTGCACAAATGGCTAGTCTCCGCTAAGACTGTCTAGCGACATTATTATTATTACGTTAATGATTCCAAATTCCTAAAAAAAAGGACCAAGAATATAATCATATAGTCCATATCGCCCCGTTGGTGTCAAAAAATTCGACTATCGCTCTTTATTGGAGAGGTGTAAAATACACAGACAAGAGATGGGCAGCATCAAAGCCCAAAAAGCTTACCTTACGAGTGGAAAAACACAAAAATAGCTGTATAGACTGTAGGTACTAGTCATCAAAGCCAGCAACTTACCTGTAACAAATTAAGAAAAATACATTAAATACACATACATAAAACACCTTAATAAAAATTTAAGTAATTCTATTAACAGCGTATGAGAAGAGAACACATTACCTCCTTTCATCTCGTAGGTGTTGTAAGAAAAGACTGGGGATCACTGGTAAAATATAGCCCCATATAAATATTGGTCCTGTAGATAGACGTTGTTATATTATTGGTGTCGGGCCTGTATTTTGCAAGACTTTTTAGAGCCATGCGGCATCTACGGTTGTAGCAGGAATGGGTCGGCTCGACATGGGAAGAACAATGCTTTTACAGAATTCCTGCTTGAAATAACAGCATAATGCTGTTGCGTTTCGTATGGTGAGTGTAGAGAATCAGAGACCCTTCTCACTGGAAACTAGGCATTCCATCTTTGTTCTCAGTGTTGACAACTCATCTGCATTTTGAAACTATGATGTCTATGGGCCAAAGCATCCAATTACCATTAGGTGTACTGTGTGTTCAATGATCACTATATTCTATACTAGCGGTCCGCCCCGGCTTCGCACAGGTGATTTCTGGATATCGACAACAGTGCCACCTACCGGTTCTAATCATGAAGCCAAACCATTTAGGGACCTATTCAAACACAGAAAAAGAATATTTTGAGCAAGTTTTATACCTATAAAAGTTATAGTTTAAAAACGTGTTTTTTTATTAAGGCCCCCGCAAACCCCCTATAGATTTTTTTTATTAACGCTTCCGCAACTCCCCTTGCGGGTGGAATTTCGTAAAATCCGTTTAAAGTTGACCTCTACTCCTCAGCGAAAGGATTATTTCGACCAAATTTCAAGTCTCTAGGTCTTTTGGTTCCAGAGATATCGTGATGAGTCAGTACATAGGTGGAAATCTTTTATATATATAGCAGATAAATAAAAGGCGTTGTAGTTTTACCCCATCCCATGCCGTTGGTTAATATATTTGACATGACTTACGACGTGCAGGCAAATTTATAAATTCACGTATTTACCCGACTGCTCCAGAGGGTGTGTAATGTTTATTGAGTGTATGCAATCTATGGGAGAGTCCTATCTTCAGCATGGACATTTGAGAAGCTGCAGTGAATGAATAAAAAAATATTAATTCTAATAATTGAGCAGCATCGCTTTCTTTGCGGTGTCAGAGAGTCGAATGTAGAGATGAGTTATTCATTACGTACCTTGATATAGAATAATAAATAGATATATTTAGAAACACTTCCAAGCCTATCTGTCAAGAAGTCGTTGGCAAAATGATTTCTGTTTACCTCTGTTTACAATCAAAATATTTAACACAATGAATATTTGCTAATTTAAATTTTAATTTTAATAAAACCAATGAATGGTAATAAATTCTAAAATATAAATAATAAGATTGTATAAAAATGTCAATATAAGGTAAAGCCAATATCGGCTTTTATCTAGGATAGAAGCTCTTCTGTTATATTATACTTCATTGAAATAATTTAAAATTAAAAATTTTGTAAGCCGACTTCAATATAAGTTATTAAGAATAACTCAAAAACTATTGGTCTGACCTTGATCAAATTCATATGGGACCATACGAGAAGTACCAGCTTTCAAATAAAAAGAGAATCATCCAAATCGGTTCACCCAGTAAAAAGTTATGAGGTAACACATATAAAAAAAACATACAGTCGAATTGAGTACCGTCTCCTTTTTGGAAGTCGGCAGAAAAAAGGTTACAATTAGGTTACAATCATATCCACCTATACCAGAAATGGTTATAAAAATTGTTTAAAAAACTCCATAACTTTTTATATCCACGTGTCGAATTTCTTGTAAAATTTTAATGTTGTTATCATGTTAAGGTCACTGTTTAAATAAAAGTATGTCATATTTGTGAAAACGATTTAATTTTAATTTAAAAAAAATAAGATCTAAAATTTAAAGAAGCAAACAAACATTGACATGGTTTATAATTTGAATAAAATAATTTTATGAATTTTATAGCATTTCATTTTAACATATTTTTATTTTATGGTCACTAACATAAAATTGTCATTGTCAATACGCCAAGCGTGCCGGAATATATACCAATATACATTGTGGAGAGTTTTCTCTTACGTTTTACATCTCTTTAGCTCTGAAATACACGCCTGGAGGCCTTCGTTAAGCAGTCGATTTCCGATAGACGGTTAAGGTAACAGTACTATACGGTAAACACACCACCAATAAACATATACTTTACTAACATACATAGCAAGTGATTTATGAAATATTTTTTCTTAATTTTGGAATATCAACGAGCAAAACATTAAGAATTTAGCAAAAGCATAAAACGACTGAACGAACTCCGCCACCACGATCATCATAACCGAATACGTAACAGTAAAAAAAATACAATGCTCGCGTAATTATGGGAAGGAAGGAAAATTAAGAATATAAAACAAACAATGCGTATATATGAGGCGTGATGACAAAGGAAAGAGGTTTGATGGCAGTGGAAGTATCGCGAATGCGGATGCCTCGCACTAACCACAATGCCTGGGAATGTTAGCGCACACGACCTCGCGTTGTAACCAAAGAAAAACATATTAAGAGTTATTTTCCTACATGTAACGTCACAGTTTCGATGAAAACACGTAGATTTATACGTCTTTTTAATAGAATAATGGTGACAAAGTGACAGACGAGCACACAGTCCACCTGATGGTAAGTGGATGCTGTGGCCCATATACATTTATCCTCAATTAAGAATCAAAATGCAAACGTGTTATCACTCCTCAAGACTAAAATGGAATGCTTTGTCTGCAGTAAAAAAGGGTCTTTGGTTTTCTACACTGCTATTTTACGCTGGTATTCTGTGAGAGCGTGATACTACCCCGGTCGAGCCGATCCATTCGTGCTAAGTCGAGGAATTGACAAATTTGGATCTTCTTCAACACTGTGGCTCATGGCTGCGATGTTTTCGGTTGAACGACCCGGTCGAACACGCGTTGGTGTTGGCGCATTTTGTACCGAGCCTGTCGATTCAAATTTAGCGACCGAATTCTTAATAGCGGTCTCAGAAGGACGATTATGTTGTCCGAAAATATCACGAATTATACGAAACGCAACTTTAACAGAACCACCATTATCATAGTGGATTTTAATTAAAATCCACTATGATAATTTTGAAATTGAATTCATTGTAGCAATTGCCAAAGCATCTACTACGAATAGGTCAAAAAACTAAATGTCAAAACTGTCATGTTTTTGGTGTTGCCCCAAATGAAAAACAAAGTTCTTGTTGAAAAACCCGTTACAACCATAATACTGTTGCAGCGTGGCTCTACCAAGCCGTTCGTCCCTTAGCCGTACCAGTGTGGCCAGTTTCGTCCCTTTTGAGTACTTCGAGCATTGCGAGTGATGATCACTCGAAACTCAAATGTGTGCTAAACGCGCCTCTACGCCGCATACCCTGCCGCACGCTCTCCACCGAGTCCTTCCTTAGCCTTATTAGAAAGTTGTCTTGTCGCCGTCGGGATCGTTGCGACCGTGTATAACAAAGTTACGAAATAATTTCGTTGTAAGTTACAACTCTTAACACATTCCACTATACTTAAAAGGTAAACTATTAAAGGACCCTTAAAGCAGTTTATTGCGCAGTCAATTTTTATTTCGCTTCGGCTCTACGTAACATGTTAAGAGCTGTATTTAAGATTAAGTGTATTGCGGCCAGGGCCGCTGCGAAAATTGCGAACGTATAAGGCAAAACCTTTATTGCAAGGTGTTACATGTTGTCAAGTTCTTTGTTCACTCGAAATTATCAATAATATTATTACACGTATAAATAAAAAAAATATTAAACTTTGGCCTCTCAGCATATTTACGAAAAATTAATGTATTTCCACAAAAGTAGTTTTAATAAAAAAAACATGCGTGAGTGTCGTAGGGCACTCGGTTGGAACAAAGTTCCTTTCGTTGTATTTTTTTAATGCTAGTAATGCTATTAAACATTACTAATATTCCATTAAACCACTTGCTTGTGTTAGAAATGGTTCACGACAGTAGTCGAATGGCGGATTCGAACCCACGACCTTTCGAGTTAGCCATCCGCGCCCTGCCATTAGGCTACTGACTCTCCTAATATATTATTATTGATGAACGTATTATATTAATGATTAACACATACAAATGAATTACTAGCGTCTATTAAAATGAAATAATATTTCTTCCATGGCAAGATAAGAAAAGTTCGAGGGAGATGGATATTATTCCATCTCGCTTCCTTATAGCCACCAGGGCCGGACGTCAGGAGGGGCCGTGATAGAAAAATCTTACACTTTTCTCGCATAGCCCCCATCCGCCAAATTCGTACCGTTCGATAAAGAACTTCGTTCCAAAAATGTGATGTACATTCTGTAAATTCCAGAAACGAGCACAAGCTAGTGATACCATAAAGATTTCTTATGTTTAAGCGAACGCTACACATTTAAATTATACAATTTGAACATGGTAGAGCTACGCTGCAGCTATATTATGGTAGCACGACTGGGTTGGCTCAACCGGGGTAGTACCACGCTCATAAAATACAAACGTAAAATAGCAGCTTCATACTATTTGCTGAGAACAGGACCCTTTTTACTGGAAACTCCATCCTAAGATGGAATGCCTAATTCTAAGGTAAGTCCTCAGGGGTAACAACGCATATACATTTTGATTTAGATGTTTATGGGCCACAGCATCCACTTACCATCAGGTGGACTGTGTGCTCATTTGTCTTATTCTACAAATATAGCCACTTACATCAGGTGGTCTGTGAATTTATTCGTCACTTCCATTGTATAAAAAAAGCTCGTAAATCGAACAGATACATTGTCATCCCTGAGGACTATGATGGAATGCAAAGATGCCATTAAGAAAGCTCTCCGGTTCTCTACACTCACCATACAAAACACAGCAGCATTTAGCTGTTTTTTCCCTCTGGCGCTCTTTGCGAGGGTGGTTCTTCCCCGGTTGAGGCGACACATTTAGACTGCAACGTAGTTCTACCACGTATGTACCCCTACCCCTGCCAACTACTAATGGATGTGAACCTAATACAGGTCATGTTTAAACATATGGACTTTCGTTCGCATAAAGAGTTCCCACGAGCGTAATTCAAACAGTACATATGTTTATATAGTCACGCTATTACACCATATAAGTTATCGTAACTAAAATCGCACACGATCGAAGCGTTCGCGGGAATCGAACCCTGCTTACCGTTACATCATTCGTGTAACGCGACGTCCTAAGTGCGTGTACTTACGACCATATGGCATATGATGGCGACCCACTTCGCGAAGGCTCGAACCGGCCTTTGCCTTGTAAGGCGGCGCGGGGTTACGTAACTCGGGTTGGGTTGGCACAACTTTAGGGCTCACGTACATTAGAGTAAAACTAGTCATTGTCAGTTAAGATAATAATATAATATAAATTACAATGGGCGTGCACTCGAGAAGAAAAATAATATTGTCATTACACCAATTTAATTTCAACGTTGAATGAAACTGGTGTACCTTAATCAGTTTTTTTAAATGGATCATGTTGTATCTAAATTGTATTTAAATCTAGCTGTTCCCCGCGACATCGCCCGCGTGTAATTTAGGGTTTTAATTATGTTGCGCGTAACCCTAATTCTTTTTCTAAAATATAAGTAGCCTAAGTAACTCCTTATAACATCAGCTATCTGCCAGTGAAAGTCCCGTTGAAATCGGTCCAGCCACTTCGGAGATTAGCCAGAACAAACAGACAGACAAAAACTTTAAAATTGTGTTTTTGTTATAAGTACAGTATACAGTTTTATATGCATTTAGTAAATAAAAAGCTGTTATTTTGCCATTACAAGCAGACACTTCTATTTTATTTATTTGTATAGATAAAAGAAGTATCTGAAGTGTGGACAGTTTTAATCCGAAGATCTACTGAATAATATATAATAATAGCGTGACATTCCTCAGTATGGGTAATAAAATTTTCAACAGTACGTAATAAACGTGAAAATTATAGCCTCACACCCACTATACTCGTACTTGTACATTGTGTTTTTATTTAACAAAAAATTAAGAGCTGTTAATAATTTTTTATATTTATGTGAATTCACGGCTTAAACAAATTAAAAAACAACAAAATGTATTATTATATTAAATTAGATCAATTTTTGTTGTAAGCTTATTTACGGATTTGGCTTTTGACAATCAACAAAAAGTGAAAAATCAACTAACGTGTTGGTTTATACTACTATTTCACTACTGTGTAAATATAAGTCTTACTAGCGATCCGCCCCGGCTTCGCACGGTTGTTTCTGGATCTCGACAACAATGCCACCTACAGAATCCAATTGTGAATCTAAACCATTCTCTAATCAACTTAATCACATACATACAAAATTTCATCAAAGTCGATCCAGCCATTAAAGATGAGTTCAGTCACATACACACGGACAGAAGAATTATAACATATATTAAGCATGTATAATGCATATAAAACTTTTTCTTGAATCGTTCTGTCTATGGATGAAAACCGTATCAAATTCCGTTGCGTTTTTGAAAAGATCTTAGCGTACAGACGGCGGGATGCGACTGTTTAGAGATTGCTGTGTTGTAGAGATTTACGTCCGGCAAGGGCGCTATTCATATTTCTATACAATTTTATTCGATGATGATACGAAAAAGTTAAGTATCATATTTATATAAAAAGGAATATGCTGCATACTTGGTTTTAAATTAAAACGAATGTTTTGGACAGCCCTAGGTTGGTTTTCGTATAAGGAACGGTAACAATTTATCGATTTCAAAAAATGCAATCCGATCGAGTCATAAGACTTAATCAAACGAAATGTTTACTCACTGTTACTGTGGCAAGAGACAGACACGACATTTTAATTAATCCGAATATCAATAAAATTGGTAAGTTATACGTAATAAGAATGCGGTCAAATGTGAAAACGTTTCATTATTTTTTTTAAACGCAAAAATAAATATTGTAATTCCAAGTATGTACATATTTATCTTTTTTATACTTTCAGTTTAAGCACTTTATTGGTATACATTTTTATAGAACACCAACTAATATTTTCAACTCTTATTTACCTACATATACTTTAAATTTTATTAAGAGAAAAAATAAATTAACGATTTTAATAAGGATTCCCGTTATTAGCATCGCTGATGAGGCATGCATATTAAATTTGTAATAGTGTAATGGGTTGTTATCCTGTCTTCTTTTATTGCAGTAAGAGCACATCAAGTCCACCGTTGAACATAGGCCTCCCCCATAGATTGTCACATAAGAGGAAAGAGCCACTGCCATAGTTACCACGCTTGGGAGGCGGTTAGCAACTGCAGTTTTTTTTTTAGTTGTTATTAGGTACACACTGCTGCTCATCTCCCGTTTTTCCCCTCTAATGCCTCTTACGACCCTCGTGACGACATGAGTCCGTGGATATTGACCAACTTACATTTGGCTTGTTTCAGTTTTTTAATAATAAATATATAAATAAGACACCTCAACTAATGGGGAAACGAGCTGATGCGACGTTAAATATTTCTACTCAGCTCAGAAAGCAAAATAACAGTTGTTTAAATAATATATAAGTGTACAAATAAATAGCATATTGAATTTAAAAATAGAACAAGCATAAGCATATAATAACCATTGATGTGAATTATTCTTTTTAGGGTTCCGCAGTTACAACAACGAGGAACCCTTATAGTTCCGCCATGTCAGTCCTTCCGTCCGCAGTTTTACTCAGATACCCCAGGGTCCTACATAGCTGTAATTTGGCATTGTTATAGATATTAATTACGCCTACTAATTAATTAAATAAAATCTTGAAAACATAATTTTATTTTTAGTACCTTCCATACAGTACAGGTGATTTTTTTTACCCGTATATTCCATCGTGGGTTGTCGTTGGATAGGTCTTTCAAAAATATATTGGGGTTGTATGTAGTGGTGTATATTCAGAGGTCAGTTTCCGAAGTATTTTTCTCCCCCCTCTTACAACTAAACCACTGTTTCAGAATAGTGGAAAGTATGCTCAACTCAATATGCTTATATTATCAAGAAGGTCGCTTTTAATTTCATATATTGAGCGGGTTTTTTATTTCTCAAATAGACTTGACGAAATCGATACAGACATAATATATTACTCTAATATATGACATCTCTCACAGCTCCACACGAGAGGCAAAATCTCGATAATCTATCACCGAATGGAGGTCAGCGACACATGTTACTGCCGCACAATTCCCACCAAAAAACCGTACAATATATATAAAAGGCCTGAAAGCGAACGTCGATTGCGATGTATCGCCGTTTAAAGCTAATCGATGCCAACATCTGTACGCCGCACGCGGCCCATATGGCGTCTAAAACCTCGCCATATATAGGCTGGATGTGGATACAGCGGATAGGTCTAGCCCTACTTAGCTACAGCTTTCGAGATAAAGAACAATGCTTTTTAAATTATGTGACGTGTTCCCGCCATTTTTGGACCGCTTTCCGAGTAACGGTACGCTGCTGTCACACATGCAAGGGCTGTTCGTTTTACTTTTCTTTTCTTTTTTATATAGCGAATGATTAATGGTGTCGGTGGCCAGGTCAACGCTATCTTCGAGTTTCAACAAAGTGTTGCGAAGACTCTCACGTATTGGGGAATTTCCTTTCATATCGCAGCTCAGTTCAATGTACAATGCTGACATCGCTAAAATTGTTAGATTATTGCAATGTAAGTGCCGATTTTTCACGCGTTTTGCATTTAGAGAAATGGAAAACAGATCGTTTAAAACTTTTAAGGAGAAAAGACAAATATAAAGGACTCCATGTGTGACGTTCTTTAGCATTTTGTGCAAATTGATGGCAGTTTGTATGCATTACTAAGAGTGGAACTCTAAAGATTTATTTATTTAATTAATTATTTCTTTGTTTATACACTTTATTGTAATAAGGGTACAAACGGCGGACTTAACGCCGTTTAGCATTTTCTACCAGCCAACCGGAAAGTTAAAGATTATCAGTACCGTGAAGAAGAGAATACACTAGATTGATATTATAAAGGTATTTCCTGTCAGAGACGCAGATAAACTGTTAACCTTTGGCATTGCGCTATACTTAATAAGCGCCGTCACTGCGTTCATTAAACGGATCATAAAGAACCTCTTGTCTCACGTTACAAAGCAATAAACCGTTTAATTAACTATGAAAAATATCGCCGGACAAGAGCTGAATATGCCAAGTACACTTTAGAAACTTGACTGTAACACACCCACGGGATACTGACCCTTTAAGCACGATGGATAGGAACTAAAATATCGTGCATGTGGCGCGAAATAACAAAAGGTGTATAGAACAATGATGCTTTCATCTAAACTTATAAGGACTAAATTCGCTGAGGAGTCAAGATGCCGAAGCATTGACACGTGAACCCCCCGCGTCGATGCATCGCTTGCATTGTGGAAAAACATTCTTAATATATGTGGGGGTCATCGACACCGAGAAAGACAATTTGCAAATGCAAGTCGAAAATTGAATTGCGGCTGAGCGAGCGCTTTGTTAAAGCGAGGTATCAACTTGTTTTAAAAAAAAAAACGCTCTATTGTCGACGACCGTATTAGTTCAGGTTCAGAGTACCCGTTAAGCGAATTAGTTGTTTGTTGCATAAGCAAAATTTTGTGAATCAAAATTAATAAATAATTGTAACAAACACCAGGCCAGGTCATTACTCCACGTCGTCATTTCCATGAGAAAGTCCAGATACAATTGGCTTAGGACTGTGCTTATTGTAATTATTTGGGGGGTTTACGTTCAGCTGTGGACTTGTGAAGAGCTGTAATAATTATGATGATGTAAGATAGAACTTTGCGCGCATGATAACAATAGGATTGGGATATCTGATAACATAACTATCCAAAAGTAATTTTTATGACAAAATTACATTATTTAATTAATTGCAGATGTAATTTAAAAATATTACATTGAAACCAAAATCAAAATGACAAGATTTACTCCAGTTATTCTTGTCTTAAGTTTACAAGTAACATAGTACAAAGTAACAGAAAGCAATAGTCCATAATCCTCCAGAAGTAGCCGGGCGTAGGCTATTTCAGTCAGAGGTCTAATGGGACACAGACTTCCACCCTGTTGTAGCACTGCTAGACTGCCTTGAAACTTTCTTCTCGAGTGGAGTTGGATGTGGCAGTGGATTATTTTGAGTTTAATGGAGTTATGGAATCTGAATTGAATTGAATATTACACAATATAATAAGTAAAATCGCTCATTCTACGAACTATCCGAGTTTCCAGTACACTAGGTACCACCAGTAAACATGCGAGTAGTCGCCTTCACGATGCTATGTCACAACCGGGTCACATCGGCTCCGATTTATCGAGGATAAGTCAGCAGTCAGCACTGACACAGATTGGAGGCGATGTGCGCCCGATAAGGAGCCCGACAACCTAGTGAATGTTGCCTCACAGCCTTTCTGTTAAAAGACCTACTACAGTCGCTATGACCTCCGGCCGCCCATTATGTCACATTTAAACACAGCTGTCATAAATTTATTGAATTCCTTCAAAATACCCCTTTTTACTGGAAACGAGGCATTCCATCTTAGTGCTCCAGTGTGACAACGAATCTGTATTTTGAATCTTAATCGAGCAAAGATGTATAGTCTATGGGCCACAGCATCCACTTACCATCAGGTGGACTGTGTGCTCATTTGTCACCCTCAATTTATAAAAAGAAGTAATTTCTTCGTTATAGCCGCTCCAGTAGACGTGAACGAAGAGATGAAGACAGTTTACACTAAGGTACAAAATTATTAATAAAAACACTTTGTACTCATAAATAATAACTAAAGGGCCTTGACTAGTACTCGTAAATTGATCGCCTCGACTGAAAAAGACTGTGTTATAATAAGACCTAAGACAATGCAAGCGCTAAGTAACAGTTAACTTTGCTGCATTTGATAGGATCGTTAAACGTATAGGTAGGACTCTTTGTGTCTAGTAGACGTGTCAATCATGAATGATTCGTTTATTTGACCCCGGTCGCATAAAAGTATAGACGATTGCAATTAAATTTTTTTGAACGTTCCGGATCAAAGGATTGACAAGACCTACGACCAAAGAGTATAGTAATGTCCGATGACCGACATTATCAAGCGGGTCTCACAGATCACAGAGTACTGAAACTCTAAATGATCCACTTGAATGATAGACCTGAATGACCCGGTACGTAAGACGAATCAATACTTGAATGATACAAAATTTTCACAGTGGTAGAGCCATGCGGCAGCTTTTGCTGTCGCACGGATGGGCCGGCTCGAACCGGGGTGGTACCACGACCTCACAGAAAACCAGCGTGAAGTAGAGGTTTGCCTCTGCGTTTCGCTTGGTGAGTGCAGGTGGCCGGAGGCCCTTTTTACTGGAAATGAGGCATTCCATCTTAATCCTCACGGGTGACAACGCATCTACATTTTGATTTGTAATAGAGGATAAATGTAGATGTCCATGGGCCGCAGCAACCACTTACCATCAGGTGGACTGTGTGCTCGTTTGTCACCCTTATCCTATAAAAAAAAGAATGATCGAGTCACTAGAAAAGAATGATGAATGTCTACTGACTAGTAGTCAGTCTGGGTAGGCACTACTCTCTTACATAGTTCTGCCGCCAAATAGCAGTGCTTGCAAAACTGTGTTCCGTTCTGATGGATAAAGAGCCAGTATAATTACAGGCTATGAGGCTTTCCATCATAGCACTTGACGACGCATCAGCCGTAACCACTTACCATGTAAGTTCGTTTATCACTTCAGATTTATTTGGAAAAAATAAAATAGTACCTAACAAGGAATACGCGATAAAATCCATAAAAAATAGTTTTATTCAATGTGTAGTGTTCGCGTAATTATAAGAAATCATTAAGGAATACAAACCAAAAGGAATCCTAAAAGGTTTTAAACGTGTTAGAGCCACGCTGCAGTTATATTATGGTTGTAGCATGAATAGGTCGGCTCGACCGGGGGAGGACCACACTCACCAAATACCAGCGTAAAATAGCAGCTTAATGCTGCTGTGTTTCGCATGGTGAGTGTAGAGAACCGGAGAACCTTTTTAATGTAAACGAGACATTACATCTTAGTCCTCAGAGGTGACAACTGACAACGTATCTGTATTTTGATTCTTAATCAAGGATAAATGTAGAAGTCAATGGGCCACAGCACCCATACTCTATAAAAGAAAATTCTATCAGGCTGCAATAGATTGGAATTTAACTTATCAATAGTTACTTTCATTCAAGTTACTATAATAGACATTTGTCATTTAAAATTAGGGTTAAAAGCCGCACTGTCTAGACGGCGTTAAACTAAACACGGTAACAGCGAGAAGGAAATGTTTATGTCCGTGACAGACGGCACTTACTATCTCATAACAAACTACCATAGACTGGAAAATGGGAATAGAGTATGAAAGTAACGTCGTATGGAGTGGTAAATTAATTTTATAGTTTCTACTAGCTGTTCCCCGCGCCTTCGCCCGCGCGTAATTTATTACGATTGGATTACATGGATTTAAATTTTTTGCGCGGAACCCTAATTCTTTATCTAAAATAAAAGTAGTCTAAGTTACTTCTTATGACATCAGCTATCTGCCAGTGAAAGTCCGGTCAAAATCGGCCCAGCCGTTTCGGAGGTTAGCCGGAATAAACAGACAGACGGACAGAAAGACAGACAGACAAAAATTTTAAAAATCATGTTTTTGTTATAAGTAGGTACCGTATATACTTTCATATGCATGTAGTAAAAAGCTGTTATTTCGACATTACAAACAGACACTTTAATTTTATTTATTTGTATAGATTATATATAATTTATGGTTTCATTAGCCTGTAGTAGTGAGGAAATACGAGTCTTCAAATTGTGCACAATAAACTCTGTATCTAATATCAATTTAATAATAACAAGTGGTTAAATTAAAAACTTTGTACAACCGATTTCAATATAAATAAAATGAGAACATCATCAATGTAATTGCAGTCAATTAAATACGCATTACTAAGAATAACTCAAAAACTACTGGTCAGATCTTGATCAAATTTATATGGAACCACATGAGAAGCACCAGCCTTCAAATAAAAAAAGAATCATCAAAATCGGTTCACCTAGAAAAAAGTTCTGTGGTTCTGAAAAAGGTTTGAGACAACAAACACATAAAAAATGCAGTCGAATTGAGAACCTCCCCCTTTTTTGAAGTCGGTTGTAATATAGAGTTTTCTAAGAGGGTTTAGAGTATAAAAGATCCCGCCACGCTACTCCAAGCGTATTGACATACTTAACTTTACCTCGTAAATATTTAATATCTCATAAATTATTTCAGTGATACCCGCGAAAATCAACCTCGGTTTGCCGGCGTATCATAAAATTTTAAGACGTGTGCGCTCAGGGTCGTAAGAATTTCAATTTATTTTTATATAATTAAATACCCCAATAATAATTTTCATTTCTTACTCGGGAATTGTCGTAATCAATATCGTAAAATCATAAGTAAAACGTACGGGAACGGTTTTGTATGAGAAACTGGCCATTTCATTTTGAAAATACCATAATTTACAAGTGCAAAATAGAATGTTCCATTTTCAATTTCCCCTCCACCTTTGGATGTTGCACCGTGCGACTTCTTTTTATCCCCTAAAATAAAAAATAAGCTGAAAGAAATTTAGTTTTCATGAATACAGTTTCAAGCGTATGAAACTTTGTACTGCTGGTGGAGAGTTCTTCATGCAGATTTAATAACTTTACCTGAACACATTGGTTTCGCAATACTTTCTGAGAGCATTCTTACAAGCATTTTGTATGACAATCCTTGTCGCAATACCATTTTGCAAGCAGGTAAATTAAAGCGTGATCTCGGGATTGGTTTGTAATTCAATTGGCAAATCAAGTAAATGTGCCGTCACAACCAGACGTCAGACAATCGAAACCGCATAACTAAAAAATAAAATAGCTATATTTTGACTACTTAATTATTCGTTCTTAAAACCTAATGTATAACCTAAAACTCAATTTATAAGAACCATGCAAAGGAAATACATTATTGTGTTCGTGAATAACTTTGTATTTTGCTACCATCTGTACATTTAACCAAACCAAAGTATATAATATATAACCTGCAAATCATAAAACATAAAATAAAATAAAAAACAGTTCCAGCAAAAATTTGATTTTTGACATAAGTAGTAAATGTTTAAATTTTCAAACTAAGACATTTTAAGTTTGTTCACGCCGGACCCAAACTTGTATGGAATCAAGTTTATCTCCTTTTGTCAATTAACATACGTAATTTTATACGTGGTAGAGCTACGCTGCAGCTATATTATGATTACAGCAGCAATATGTCAGCTGTCCGGGGAAGGAAGGACCACCCTGTCACAGAATACCAGCGTAAAATAGCAGCGTTAGTTCCGCTGTGTTTCATAACGCGGACAGCGTGCTCGTTCATCACCTTTCTTCTATTTATCCCTTACAGCCCATCAAATCCACTGCTGGCCATATACATAGGCTTTTCCTGTAGATTGCTTCATAGGGATCCCCCACCCCCTCCCCTATTTGCCACAAATGCAAAGCTTTTCAGGCGGATTGGATATCACAGTTTTTTATTATTCTGTACTATACAATATAGTGTGTAGTTTTTTAGTATTCTCTTTTTGTACGTGGTAGAGTCATACTGCAGCTATATTTATAGTATAGTTATAGCACGAATGGGTCGGCTCGACCGGGAAGGACATTCCATTTTAGCCCTCAAGGCATCAGCATTTTGATTCGCAAACGAGGATAGATGTTAGATGTTTATGGGTGGACTGTGTGCTCGATTGTCTCCCTATTTCTATAAAAAAAATCTGAGTTGCTGTCAGAATGTGCTGCTGCCCATCTCCTGTTTTATTTTCCTCTTTCGCCTCACACGACCCAACAACAAAGGGTAGTTGACAAATGGTGGTGGGTTCTCTTTCGCCACCACTACACGGTACGATTACATTCGCATTAAACAACAAACCCATTGTTTCTTGTTCAATACAACAAACTAATTTTTGTTAGTTTTGATTGTTTTTGTTTTTCTACATGACTGATAACTAAAAATGTGTCACCTTATTTGTATAAAAAATATATATCACTCTCATGAAGCGAAACAAATATACAACTAGTTACGACAGCGTAGCGCCGATTTGAAAATAACATCAAGAAATACGAACCGTTCATTCAATGAATAAACACAGAAGAAAGAATGGTAACGAAAACAAGTGCAAAAATAAAGCGGGTACGCCTACAGGAACTGTATTATGCACGAAAGATCCGTTACGTCAATACCACGTGGCTCTGCGACGAACGTATTAACCAGTAGGAGCTCAGGTTCAAATCCCTACTGAATTATTGGCTTAATATTTTTAATAAGTTACAATTGAATTACAAATTAATTTTGTTAAGTTTTTTTTTCTATTTTATCAGATTGATCGCCGTATAGTCGCGAAGTAAAAGAATCCACTACCTCATGTTCCTGTGAGTGTCGTATAAGGAAACTGAAACGGGCCACGGGACTGTCTTAAGGCAGTTCTCCTGCCTAAAGACTTACGGCTTAGATGTGATAATACCCGGGTTACCTTTTTTTTATAGGATAGGGTGACAAGAGAGCACACAGTCCACCTGATGGTAAGTGGCCGCTGCGGCCCATATACATCTACATTTATCCTCGTTTGCGATTCAAAATGCAAATGCGTTGTCACCCGTGAGGACTAAGATGGAATGCCTCGTTTCCAGTAAAAAGGGTCTCCGGTTCTCTACACTCACCATACGAAACAGCAGTGTTAAGCTGCTATTTTACGCTAGTATTCTGTGAGTGAGAGAGGGTGATCCTTCATTCGTGCACCAACTATACTACTAATATAGCTGCAGCATGGCTCTACCACGTATAAAACCTTCACCTTTTAATTTTGATCCGATTTAAGGTGTTGACAAGACCCAAATAGGCTTTTTTGAAACAATTTTTAGGCCAATCTTTACAGTTTATACCAGCGGATTTTTTTTAAAATCCTGAACATATATTTGAGGAAACTGTCGTTTCCAAAACACATTTTTGAAAACATTTCTCTTTACAAAAAAATGGTAAACTAGCCTCTTAAAAATACCTTCCAACAAAAATATCTGTATAACTTACTAACGGACGTTAATAAAATTGATAAAAATAACGTTTTTTGTGTTTTTTACTTTCAATTATTTTAACTTATTTTTAAGTAAATTATGTAAATATTTTATGTCTTGTAATAGGTAAGTTACAAGCGTCATGTTATCGCATTTTTTCTATGCAATTCGACAGTATACAGCTCATTAACTGTTGTCAGCGTCTTGTACATAAGATTTTACTTATCAACGGGGCTATGCAGGATGACATTATACTCGTACGATCGTCAACACTGAAGCAGTATTAAAAATTTTGTAATAAAAAAATTAATATACCATTTTTTTTTGAGATGCAAGATTCCACTCGGAACGTGGTAATAAAACATGAATGTTTTAAATACCTTTTTTTTAAATTACTCCGTTATTTAAGATACTTTTGCATTGTCATCCGAATTTGAGCTATATTCAAAATTACAAGTTTCCAGCTCATCGGTAAGTTAGTTTAAAATCAAATACTAAATTCCACCCGGAACGACAGACAAACAAGAGAAAGTGACTTAATAAAAACGTGGTAAAATTAATAAAATCAACGATGATTCATGTGACTATAACGTGACTTAACGCTCAGATATTATGTCACTCTCATCCATTTTCCTAGTTTTCTATAGTGTTAAAGATCGTAGCAAGTCATCTTGTCTAAACCCGAAGAGCTTATTATCATCATCGATACATCAATTATTTGTTTTCGTAAAGCTAAACAAATAAATAAAATTAAAGTGTCCGTTTTTAATTTCAAAATAACAGCTTTTTACTAAATGCATACGCAAGTATATACGGTATTTATAACAAAAACACAATTTTTAAAAATGTTTGTCTGTCTGCCAGTTTGTTCCGGCTAATCTTCGAAATGGCTGGACCGATTTTGACGGAACTTTCACTGGCACTGACGTTATAGGGAGTAACTTAAGCTTCTTTTATTTTAGAAAAAGAATTAGGGTTAGGAACAGCTAATCTTAAATATACCGACTAAAAGTATCACATTCAATATCAATAAATATTATAGGGCTAGTAAGTATATAACCGTAACGAACATTCCGGACACATCGCTATATTAATATCGAACATTACATCACCGCCGCAACTGAAAATAATCGCCTGTCTATACCACGTACACGGCTAACACGTAATAGAACACGCACACGCGGGATTTGACGTTGAATTGTTAATTTGCGAGGATTTTGAAGTGTTTATTAGATAACTTTATAAAAGGTAGATTAGAATATTTTATTTAAATATTTTTACACCTGGCGACATAGTGATTTTTTCTTTAGGTTGACTGGCAAAGGTTAGGCACATAGTCCTTTTACGAGTTTGTCTGCGATGAACTCCTATACTACTTAACTGATTTTAATGAATTTTTGTAAATGTGTATCGTTTTCTCCAACTTGAGAGATAGGATAGTTTTTATCCCGATATTTTTTATATTTTTATTCAACTTTTTTTTATTTCGAATTCAATGATTATTATAGGACAAAGGGCCATCGGAAAGGGCAGAACAACGTTCGCCTGGCCAGCTAGTTGTAATATATCTTTTTATAGTGATAGCAAAAAAAAGTTATCGTTGATTAAACGTATGGATTGTACCTAATATAGCAACTATAATTTTTAATAACAAACAAAGAATATTTTAATTAACACATGTAAACGCCATTCGTCAGTATTCAACATTATCCACAGCCTTTTTAGTCCACTGTGTGACAAATGCCTTTTCCAAGAATATGCCAAATGCCATGCAATACTTGAAGAACATTTTCTGATCAATTCGTATTACTAAGCCCAATGATATAAATTGTGACATATTTTATTAGACACTTAAAGTTACCAAGACAAGAAAATGTTCAGGTCATATTATTATACCCCCATTCCGTCGATAGGCGGACTGCAACTCCGAAAAACAATCTGTGCAACTATGTTTACATTAATAATGCATCTAAAAATCAGTAAAATAGGTTGTATTGCATACTATCGATTAAAATTACAATACACATTGTGGAATTAATACTTTAGAAAATATCGCACATAAGCTGCGTACTTAGCATTTTTACTGTTTTCAAATAAATATGTTATCAACGTATTACATTTTAACTTATGTATGCAGGTACCATACCGTTAAATTATACTTTCACGGTGTTACCATAATAATAATTTCAACCAGATCCGATAATTTATAAATATTCAATTTAAATATGAATATAATGATTTTAATCGAGTTTATATTTTTTAAACTTTCTCCAAAAAACCTTTTAGCTTTCTTCGAAATTCTCGTAAATTATCTGCAGTGCGGAAAAAGAGTTGGCAGCTTCGGAGCCTGCATTGCTTGTATAATGCCGAGTCATATCGTACTCACTAAACTTTTCGGGAAACGTTTACAAATATTCGGAAACAGAACAATTTGATGTAACATTTTTAAAACCTATATGTAGGTAGTATCATTTTTAAGGACGTGTAGTGGCTGTGTAAGTATACCCACTCCACTACCACCATATCGTCCCGTGGGTGTCGTAAAAGGTGACAAAGGGAAATGCAAACAGGTTATGGACAGCAGCATCTTCCAGACAACAACTCAAAATAATAAGAAAACTGCGGTTGTCAATAATATATAGGTAAATATGTTAGCTCTATGCGATACGATTACACACATTAGCGTCGCTTACGGCTTGCCAACGCAAACATATCTCCTCGCGCAGTGCGTCAACATAGCGAATTAGTAACATGACATAATACGAAAAAAAAACCGGACAAGTGCGATTAAGACTTTATCTGAGAGTTCCGCATAAATAGTTCATTCATCCCAGGAGTTATGGGATATCCCAAGAGTTATATTATAGCATTTAGCTAATAAAATCGAAGGTCAAAGTTAACATTGCAGAAGCAAAAAAGGTCCCCGATATAATACATTAAAAAAAGTGTAATTGATTTATTGATGTAGTCAACAGAGTTAAAAAACAAGGAGGTTCTATGGTCGACTCGTTTTAGTTTTTTTAAATATGTATATGTTTACCGATTTCTCGGACACGGCAAAACCGATTTTAACGAAACTTCATTTATTATAATAGGTTTAGGGTTGGTCCCATATAAAGTTTACGAAAAAATTTCACTTCTAAGAAAAGTTTCAGTTAAAAAAAAATTCACTAAAAAGAGTAAAAAATAAACTTTAAAGTAATTAGGGCTTTAACTATTCCATGAAAGATGTTTGAGCACCGACTTCTGAAGCCACTATGTGAAAATTATTATATTCTTATTAGTTTATGAAGTTGGTTTTTACTTTTCTGAAAAAAAAATATTTTCGTATTTCTTTTGTTTTAATTAAAAACAGACATGCGCAATGAAACGCCCATAGATTTTCCGCACCCATTCTCACTGGTAAGTGGAGATGCGGCTCTCCAACCCTTTATAAACGCAACGCTTTTTGTACGCTTAGTTTTTTTTTATACACGGCTATTTTAAATTGGCATAGGCTTTCCTCGCTTTTTTCCTCGCTCCATTTTTCTACAGACTATGAACTATATAAATCTTTATTACGAACTAACGATCCGCTCCGGCTTCGCACGGTTGATTTCTGGATCTCGAAAACAACGCCACCTACAGATTCAAATTGTGAATCTAAACCATTCTCTAATCAATTCATTCACGTGATACATAATATAAACTTTTCTCTTGAATCATTCTGTTTATTGATGAAAACCGCATCAAAATCAGTTTCGTAATTTAAAAGATCTAAGCGTACAGACGGCGGGAAGTGACTTTGTTTTATACTATGTAGAGATCAGTAAGCGAGGGAATGGACTCTCGATGATGAATAAAATATAAATCGTTGCGGACCTTTGATGCTGTCCTGTCTTCGTGTCCGGTCTGAATATTTTATATGTAGCATAACCAGACTTATTTCCCTATCTATTCCCAAGATCTCGAGCATTTCGTAAATGCCTCACTCTGTCTCAAATCTTGAAAACCACTTTCACTGACAAAATAGAGAAAAGGAAATATAGAAGCCAATTTTTTTTCTATAAGTTACTGGATATTTTTATCCCATTCTTTAAGAACATCAAGCAATAACTATTTAAAAAAAAAAGGCAACCTTAACTATTAAAGAGTTTTCTTTCAGCAAATCTTACAAATAAGTTCTAAGCGGATAAAAAATTAAGTCACATAAATAATAATACTTTTAAACATATCAATAATAAATACATATAAATTAATACAATATAATTTCGTAACATATTACACTTATTATATCATATATGACTATAAAATATTGAAACTATAAAAAGGCTATCTTATCATTAAAAACAAGTATTAAACAAGTTTAAAAGTAAATTGCTGTTCTCCTTCGATATCCCTCTTCAGGATACCTGCACGATAACCATCGTACATCGAATATATCCCGGTAATACGAACAATCTATTTGCCTCGTCTGAAACTTTCATTTGACCTATGCCCCTCCCCGTCTGCCTCCATCGCTCCCTCCTCTTCGAGGGCTCGCCGTCTGCATAGGGTGCGGTTCTGACTTGTTAAGAGGTAATGCAGCCTCAATATTCATTTCGCATGCAACTTTGGTCCTTATGTGTAGGTATCAACGCTCAGAATCGGATTAAGTGATAGTACTTCATTAAGACTTGAATTACAGTGTACTGCATCAGTTGTTTCAGAATTACATTGAACGACGAGTACAAAGTCAATGCCTTGAAGCTAGAGACCTAAATCTGGGCAAAGAAGTTAGTTCGCATGGAATTGGGTATCATATGTACCACTTTCATCGTCATCATAATTACAGCCCATCACAGGTGCACAGCTGGAGATAAGCCTCTGTCATAAAATGTGAAAAATCACTATCTGAACGGTCTGCATCTATCGACTTCATGGATGTTTCATCAGATTTTCACTCCATCTATGTTGGACAGATAGATAGATAATTCTATATTGCACACACTAAAACATAAAATAAGAGACAAAGCGATTGCTTGGTTATGTTTCTCCTGTTCATCTGCGATTATGTGACGCAATTCAACTCAGACTACAGCCATCTCTATAGCTCGACGAGAGGATTTCAGCTTCCTTATACCGCTAGCAGTGCAGAACCACGCTGCTATTCTGTAAGTCATCTCTGGCTAGTAGCACTGGTTGTACATGTACACTTTTGTTTTATTATATATATATATAGTACTAGTTGATCAGGCAGACGTTGTTCTGCTCTTTCCGACTACCCTTTGTCTAATAAAAAAAAACTTCAATTCGCAATAAAAAAATATTAATGGTCACTTAACGGGATAAAAAATAACCTATCTCTCAAGTTGGACCAAACTGCACACAGTGTGCAAAATTTTATTGAAATCAGATCAGTAGTTTAAGAGTTCATCGCGGACAAACAATGTGACACGAAATTTTTATATATAAAGATTCTCGTTATCGTTCGTAACCGTAACAGGATATCAAAAAACCACTATTGAACAAGACACCCCAAAAGATTGCCTCATACGGGGGATATTTGGGCGTGGGCGTCATTAGAGGGGACAGCCAGGACAGAGGGAAACAAACCAGAAGATGGGCAAAAAACTGCGGTTGCCAACCCGCCTGCTATGCGTGGTAACTATGGCAAATATCCCGCATATAATACTATGCGATGTCAAAAATAATTAAAAATTTTGTACAGCCGACTTCAATATAAATTATTAAGAATAACTCAAAAACTACTGGTCTGACCTTGATAAATATATGGGACTACATGAGAAGCACCAGCTTTCAAATAAAAAAAGAATCATCGAAATCGGTTGAACCAGTAAAAAGTTATGAGGTAACACACATAAAAAAACATACATTCGAAATGAGTACCGTCTCCTTTTTGGAAGTCGGCAGAAAATTGCGGTTGTCAATTTGCCTGCCTGGCGGTAGCAATTATAGCAAATATGGGGGACATTTGCCACACTATAACAAGGCTTCGTCGTTTTAATTTTATATGTAGAATGCCCCTACGGCACCGCTCGGTCATCTGATACCGACATCCGACTGCCCCAAGTGAAATTATAAGCCTAATGAAATTCCTCCAGCATACATCGGCTATCCGGTTTAGACATGATCCTATTTAATCCCAAGCGGCCAACATGGCCTCATCTCAATATCGCAACACGGTATATACCACGCTACTGCATAATGCCCTCCCTTTATAATTACGTAACTCGGTACTAGCGTTTTAATGTAACCATACATTTGGAAACATTCCAATGAGTTAAATAAAATGGCGATGGAGAGAGATATTCACGGAGTTTCTTTTTTCTAGAACAAGGGTGACAACCGAACACACAGTCCACCTGATGTTATAGGTGGATACTGTGACCCATAGACAGCTACATTTATCCTTTTCTTGAACGTGGTAGAAGCTACGCTACGCTACAGCTGTATTGTGGTTGTCGATAGCGAGAATGTGTCGGCTCGACCGTAGAAAGAAGACATTCATTCTCACAGAATACCAGCTCTAACGGTTGTCCACTCTATGAATTATATGGCTGGCTCTTGTATTATCACTTTGTGTTGTGTTGACCTATACTAATCACCGTGTTACTTCTGTGGGATATTCTTGTTACGAATTCTAACATATATAGATATCTGTTAAGATGTTAGTACCTTAATTATTTTAAATAATACTAGAAATGTCATTTATAAGCTTTCCTAATATTCCCATTAACCCCACCAAATAAATATTTTAAAACCACAAAAATTACTCTATTTATGCAAAAAGAATCAACCAGTAAATAAACAATAAATTACAAAATAAAATTGAATATAAATTCCTGAATATCCTTATCGACAACTTATCATTATTATCGAATGATGTAGGTAAAGATAAACGGATGCAGTACAGGGACGTCAAAATATAGTAAGACGTCGTCGTTGCCAGTTTATTTGATTTCTAGAAACCTGTGCAATTTCAAATCATATTTAGAATAACAACAATTATTATCCGCGTTATTGTGTAAAGGGACACTAACATAATATTCTTCTGTGTTAGTTATTGAACAGCCGTAGGCAAATAATAATTATCAATATATTGTTTGTACATCCTCACTTAACTTATGCTGTGAACAATTGACGAGTCAAATATAAAAAGTATGACTCAAATTAGATACGTTTTTTAAGACTCGCAATTTAATTAGCTATTGTGTCATTGACTTCGTTAAATGAATTATATATATTTATTGTATCATTAGGCGTAGGACTTTGAGTTTGAGTCCGTCTGTACAGATAACTTATGTTTCTGAAGCCAAATAGCAGTGCTTACACTACTATTTGGCTTCAGAAATATAAAAGGATATATACAGTTTAATTACAGGTTATGAGGTACCTATTCCATTTTATTCGTCTGAGGTAACAGCGTATCTGAAGCCTTGTTTGTTTGAAATTGGCTGCAGGTATCCATAGACTGCAGTAGCAACTTACCAACAGAGGGACTATAACTTATAAAACGAACTTCAATTTTACAAAAAAATTATATAATTTTAACTAATAATAATAATACTAAAATCCGAAAACCATTCATAAAAATGAAACTTATGTTTGATTTAGTTAACGAGAGTATTTCTATAAGCTATAAAATATTAGCCAGACATAATAGCCGATTTACAGGACGCTAGTTTAAAGAAGCTAGTACAAGTTAGTGTTAATAACCTATACAGAATAAAATTTACGAGTATTTATAAGCAAGCTTGCTTATTTATACTCAATGTATTAAATTCCGGATCCGTTTAAACAGAACTACCTGAAATTTTTTTTCGCCGGAAACTACATCACCACCGGCGGGAGTATATTGGTCAGTTTCCACAGACTTGTTCACATTTTGAAACATTTTTTTAATTATATCTATGACACACGGAAAAGGTTAACGTGCTTCTGCAATTTCAAACATACCACGTATGCCTTATCTTTAAATTAATATAATTTGTTAAGAATTGTTTGCGTATTATAGATAATCATTATTCTAATAAAATAGTTGTTTAATAAACATTAACATTTAGTGTTTCATGGTCTGGTGCATGCCGCACACCACGTTAAACTACCTGAAGTTTATAATCTAGTAAGTTTGTGATAAGTACTTAATTTGCCAGTGGCAGTGACAACATGTTTCCTACATTCATAGACAATTACGGAAAATAAAATTTTCCGCAGAAATGCAATCAAAAACATGTCAATGTTGATAGTTTGTGTAAGCTGGTTTAATGTCAAGCTAAAATTGTAAGACAGTATTGGACACCTCAATTTCACCTTACGGCTCCGTGGTGCAGTGGCTTAGCAATGAGTTGCAGCGCTAAGGTCCACAGGTTTGAATCTCGCACGGAACAAGTATTTGTATGGTCTATACGTAATTATTCTGGGTCTGGATATTTGCAGTTGTGAAATTTACGTATGTAAACTGCCCCCCACGATACAAGAGAAAGTCCTAGAGTGGAGGTAACATTAAAAAAAAGGATGTATAGAAGCTTGCTGTTCTGACTTAGATTAACTAGCCTCGTGACACCCAGACATTAGCGCAATAAGTGCCGGCTTTCGATCGCAGTGACGTGGATTGAGCGATGCAGTACGATCGCCCGGATCTATTTACACCGACCCACGAATAGCAAGCTTAATAGCTTTTAATTTTTTTGCTTATGATGAAATACAATCGCATGACTCGTCATGTGGATTACTACTTATTGGCAAATAGAAAACTAAGTCCCAAATCTTTTTGACCCTTTTTACTGGAAACAAGGCATTCCATCTTAGTCCTCACGGGTGACAATGCATCTGCACAGTTTTTGTGATCTAACCAACTTAACAGCGTAATTTTTTTAGCATTTCCCTTCGAATTATACAATACCTAAGCAAAGTGCATTTGCATGCAAATCTTTTAATGCCTTTGAGCCATATTGCCGTCTCATTGCCACTTCAATATTACTAATCTGCAACGGACAACGTAATTATTCATAAGCTATTTATCTTGATAAGTTTTTTTTTCTGTTGGAACAAAGTTCGTCCATTATCAACAGAATCTGGGAGCAATAAATCATATCGACAACAAGGATGCGAGACCAACGTAGATTATTTATTGATATTATTGACGGTATTTATAAACTTTGTTAATAATTTTATTAACTTATCGAAATGTAATCTATTACACATTTCTTATTCCTCTTTATAGGAAATATATTGCGAGTGCAAACTTTACACGGACTGCTTTTATCAGATAGATGAAAGACGATCTGTTTTGTCCTTTTTCTTCCGAAGTTATTTCGTCGTGTGATAAAACTCGGGGAATCCCGTTATTATTGTTATTAGTTATTAATACAAGTGCTGTAAAACAAGTGCAGCTCAACGTCGCCAATCCGCCTGTTAAGTATCCAATTTCATATTATCTTCCCTTGACCACAGACTATATGAGATATGCCCGGCTCACCATTAACATGGAACTCCTATTTAATAGCTCAATAAAATATATCTATAATATAAATAAATATTCTGGAAATTGCTAACTGCAACTATTAGTTATATAAATATAACAATTTATGTTGCATTTATCTTTAAAGTCTGTTCACTAAGATACCGTCGCCTTTGTGTCGCGCCGCCACCTCGGACAAAAAGTTCGCCGCGTGCTGAGTCAAAAAATTAAAACACATGAAATGCAATCGTAATAAATTTGACGAAGACAAAGTCGCGGTGAACAGCTAGTAATAGGTAAAAATTACGCGTGCCAACCCGCATGTCAAGCATGGCATCTATGGCAACTATCTTACGAAGTAATCTATGGAAATCTCCTATTTAACATGGAATTTTGAAGGACTGCAATGATGATTATTGATTACACAATGCCAAAAAGACTAGCTAATTTGCGTGGATATTGTACTATAACATGTGAGTATACAGAGCAATGAAATAAACACAAGTCTAGCAGAAGAATTCTTTTTACGTAGTAGAGCCATGCTGTAGCTATATTGTGGTTGCAGCACGAATGGATCGGCTCGACCAGGGAAGGACCACGCTCTCACAGAATACCAGCGTAAAATAGCAGCTCAATGCTACTGTGTTTTGTATGGTGAGTGTAGAGAACCGTAGACCCTTTTTACTGGAAACGAGGCACTCCAACTCAGTCCTCAGGGGTGGCGGCGCATCTGCATTTTGATTGTCTATGGGCCACAGTATCCACTTACCATCAGGTGGACTAAGTGCTCGTTATTCTATAAAAAAAGAAGAGTGATCCTCACACCTAAAAATAGCAAGAGGTAGAAGAAGGTGGATATTTAATACGCACACGTACTCGTACATTTCCAACAAAACCCTTACTCTGCGAATTAATTGAACAAACCGTAGAGTAATTAACAGTCTGCTGGTGCAGTTCAACGAGCCGCGTGTTTACGCAGCATCGCTAGGGTAAGGTTAAAATTACACGTATCCCGTCCGAGACGTGACGGTGTATCATAAATCACTTTTAACGGCGATAACTCGCGAACTAATTCGGTCTTACGCGTATATTAGTGAATAAATAAACAGCGCCCGCGATGTATGCGTAGGAAATGGCGATTATTGGAGTTTTAAGATATACAAACAATTCAATGTTATCATTACAGCAAAGTCAACTGCTGAACATAAGCCTCCCTATAAACAGGTGGGTTTTTACCGCAGTTCTTTCTTTAATATTTGTTATTAGAAAGACACTGCTGCCCAACAGGGTTTTCTCTGTCGCCTTTTACGGCATCTACTGCACGATATTGGGTAGTGCATATTCGTGTATATTCTTACACAGCCACTATCACGGTCGAATCGATGTTTTACTACCGTATTTTATTTAACAATCTAGAACATAATCATTATTCTACATGATATGACAATCGAGGATATTATGACGCGACAAAATACAGGACTATACAGGACTATATATATATATATATATATATATATATATATATATATATATATATATATATATATATATATATAAAAGGTCTATATTATAACGTTTTCATTGTTATAATATAGACTTTCCACATAATTAGCTATTAAACCCCATCTTTGGCTCACAAGTCCACTGTTATCCAGAGACTCCACGAATCGTAAAACACAACTAAGGCCTAAACACGATCTCCACTTGCCTGGCAACTAATTTTCTGCACCCCATCATCAAAATTGTCTATCATATTTGTTTTTGCTACGGAAACCAAGTTGACGACGACTTAAGGACCTTCAAGAAAAGAGCCTGCTACTTTCGAATAGGCCGGCAAAACACCTGCATTTCTCCTGGTATTGCAGATCTTAATAGGCAATAGTGCTCACTTACAATCAGGTGAGCCGTATGCTCGTTTGCCTCCTCTTCCGTACAAACTCGTATGTAGATAGTCTATTACGGAAATCGAGTATAGAGACGGTTGGACGGACAACGAAATGATCCTATAAGGGTTCCGTTTTTCCCTTTTAGGTACGGAACTCTAAAAAAGGGCATTGGTCTAAGTTTCGCCTTGTAAAATACCAATAGGACGTTGTGAGACATTTTACATTTTATTTAAAACTAGCTGTTCCCCGCGACTTCTTTATGTTTTTGCGCGGAACCCTAATTCTTTTTCTAAAATTAAAGTAGCCTAAGTTACTCCTTGTGAAATCAGCTATCTGCCAGTGAAAGACCCGTCAAAATCGGTCCAGCCGTTTCGGAGATTACCCGGAACAAACAGACAGACAGACAGACAAAAAATTTAAAAATTGTATTTTAGTTATAGGTACCGTATTTACTTTCATATGTAATTTTGACATTACAAACAGACACTCCAATTTTATTTATTTGTATAGATTGGTTCAGACAAAAATCTGGAACTTGTCACAAAAACCAACAACTTACATGCTTTTTTCAATAGAATCGTTTTCAAATCGATTATAACTGTTAAAAATTGATTGTTGCGAAGAAAATTACACAAGTTTCGAATTGATGCTTCATTAAAAAGCGATTATAAGATATTGTTATCCATTTATAAGTCACAAATACGATCATAAAACGTCACGCTGTATTTTTTATACATATTTTTTGTTTGCGTTCACTGAAATTAAAAGGGTTACAAGTTCTCTCCAAATTAAGAACTAATCTGTAGAACCCAAATGTAATATTTTAAAGTGATAAATATTATGGAGCAAATGTAGCAATGCGGATTTTAACTTAGTAGTAGGGTGATATACTAGGCGTCTATCGGTAGGTTTCCCTCTTTTATCAATAGGAACTTGTAATATATCTACATAGTACTTGTTCGCTTTTGGTCAGTTTATTCTGCTAATATAGAACATTTTTATAATGTTCTTCTTAAATATATAAATAAATATAAATCTTACAATGAACCAAAAACATAATAATATCCCATGTGGATGAGAATTGTTTTAAATCCAGTTTCAATACAATTTGGCGACATCAACGCGGCAAAGTTCACCGCAAGTACCAGGGCGCTAGAGCATCGCTGGAGGTTAAACGCGGCGCATATATTCGCGTGGGCCGCTCTCCCCCTGCGCCACGTCCCCTCCGCGCCCCGCTCGGTTCAACGACCGGCGCGGCCGATTCGGCCGACGGCGCGCCTCACCTTGACATTCATCTCGAGCACGCTTTGACCATTACCCCGTATAAATCCGAGAACCTTCAGAGATTAAAAAGCCGTAAAGAACATAGGTTCCTGAGGGAATAGACTCTGAGAGTGGCTTTGACATGGTCCCATATGAAATCTAACCTCACAAATTTCAAGGACAAAGATGAAATAATGCATATTATTCTGTTTAAAAACCGATTCCCTACTACAACTTATTACTAACCTACTACAATTAATAAACTAAGATATATTTTCAATACTCATGCGGTAATTAGTAAGTGAAAAGTATTATATTGCTAGGATTCCTAGGTATCTATTTATAATACTCCAATGATTTCTTAACTACCTACGTAGTGATTCTGGAGAAAAAGCTATTAAAATTTTACGGATTTTATCGTGTTTATTTTTAACTTTTTTAATTCCTGACTTTATGGACTTATGACGTCATGTATGGAAGTGAATGCTGGGCCGTCAAGAAGAAGGATGAAAATAGACTGCATGCGAATGAAATGAGAATGTTACGATGGATGTGTGGTGTGACAAGGATGGATAAGATAAGGAATGAGTATATAAGAGGAAGCCTGAAAGTAGCGCCAGTGGTAGAAAAGGTGAGAGGAAGCAGATTGGCATGGTTTGGGCATGTGATGCGGAGGAATGAAAGTCATGTCACAAAACGAGTGTTGAATATGAATGTGGAGGGACACACGGGCAGAGGAAGGCCGAATAAAAGATGGATCGATTGTGTGAAGAGTGATATGAGAATGAAAGGAGTAAGTATGGAAATGACGGCTGATAGAGAGGAATGGAACAAAAAGATTTACTGCGCCGACCCCAGATAATGGGAAATGGTTTAGAGAATGATGATGAATTCCTGACTTTTATATAACATCCTAGTCTAGTAGTAGAACGAATGAACCTTGGACTTCTCCGACTCTGTGTGATGGATGATAAATTAAAATAGGAGAACACATTATTTATCTCTTCTTTGTTAATTGATTTACTTCGGAAACAGTGGATGGAGCGTGTTTCAGTTACCGTTACTTGTGCGAGAATATAACAGTTTCATTCGAGCAGACAATGATGTTTTAATTTTGATGAAACATAAATGATTAATAACATGCATTTAAAAAAATAACGTATTTAAAAATAATTTATATTATCTATATATATATAAATATCAATTACTGTCCGTTAGTGTCGCTATAACTCGAAAACGGCTCCAACGATTTTGATGAAATTTTTATGTGTATTTGAGTGGATCCCTGGGTGGTTTAGATTCACATTTGGACCCGGTAGATGGCGCTGCTGATCGCTAGTGTTTAAATAAATTACAAAAATGCATATTACGTTCCTTTCCATCCATTTATTAGAGTCTATAAACTTTTATACCACTGCTAAAGACAGACCTCCTCCATAGATGGTAAATAGAAATAATAATAATAAACAGTGGTAGAGCCACGCGGCAGCTTTTGCTGTCGCACGGATGGGCCGGCTCGAACCGGGGTGGTACCACGACCTCACAGAAAACCAGCGTAAAGTAGAGGTTTACCTCTGCGTTTCGCTTGGTGAGTGCAGGTGGCCGGAGGCCCTTTTTACTGGAAATGAGGCATTCCATCTTAGTCCTCACGGGTGACAACGCATTTACATTTTGATTTGTAATAGAGGATAGATGTAGATGTCTATGGGCCGCAGCAACCACTTACCATCAGGTGGACTGTGTGCTCGTTTGTCACCCTTATCCTATAAAAAAAATAGATTTTCTCCTAGGGTAGATTTTGCTATAGTGGTGACGCTTGGCAAGCGAGTTGACTGTCGCAGTTTTTTACTTGATGGCGAATAGCTTCGAACTCATGACCGTTTGAGTTCGCGGTCCGCACCGTGTCATTAGGCTATTATCGATTCAATTATACTTATTTCTACAATATGTTAGCTTATAAAACATTTCGGCTTTTTTGACAAATTGATTATTAAGTAGATAGATGCCAGAATACTTTGGAAGATACCAATATTCACCACAGCCAATTATGGAGCTTTCATTATAGCAGTTCTTTACATTTTGTTCCGGAACATTAAAAAGTGGTGAATCATCTATAGTTCTTCATGAGAAATGCAAATTTATTAAGCTCAGTCTATGAGCGACACTTACTTGACTATTTGTAATTTTAGCAGAATCACACCAAACAATACGAGGTGGCTAACTTTGAACAGTATTATAAAAAAAAATCCTTTCTATTGATCCCTTATTTCTAATAAGCGTGAAGGGAGAAAGAATTCAATGCTCTAGTGCAAATAGGCGGACTTTACAAGTCCTCAAATAATTTTAATTATACTTTTTGTAATGATTGTTTTACTTATTATAAACCAGTGCTTCAGTATAACTCCACCTGGCGGCAAGCGGCGATGAAGCCCAAGATAGTAAGAACTTGAAGACATCGAGATTGTAATCAGTCGGAAAAACAGACGAAGCAGTTTGGTTGGAATGCGTGCAATATCGACAACAAAGGGGTGGAGTTCCGCCGACCGTCTGGCAGTTCAATGGTGGGATTAAGTCGAGCGGCCCAACCCTCTAGTCAACAAGGCTCGGCTAACAATGAGTAATGTTAAGTACATTTTTGCATTGCGCTTAAATTGCAGAAGGACCTTAAATCACTGCCAAGGTCAATTACGGTCAAGTGTCAAGTGGGCAAGTAATCAAGAATAATGGTCTTCTAATATGCCTTATCTCGTGCCGGACCGCGACGATAAGTCTGAGTCAGTGGTTGAAACATTATCTCGAAAGTGTGCCGATATCAAAGGAATTATTAAAATTATTAGGAGTAGCATAGAAAGAAAATAATTCGATGGTAATGCTGTAGTGATATAATGCACTTGATGAAGTCGGCTTAGAACTACTTCTGTTCTCTTGGGTCTGCAATATAAGTAGCCTTGGGTAAATAACGCCGCAATTGGATAACCTTGGACTCAAATCAAATCAAAAGGCTTTAAGACGCAGTGGCTAGGTGTTTGGCTGCTGTCCGCGGGGTCTGTTACCGCGGTACAAGTGTGTTTGTGTGGTCTAAAAATAATTGATCTAAATCTAGGTCTTTGTCCATGTGCAATTTATGTATTATATAAAAGACACTTACAATAAAGGAGAATAATTAAGTAAAAGTAACTACTGATTTTATCGAGTTTAATTCTACTTATTATTATTTCCCGAAGTTTCGGGTGCTTTGCAGCACCGTACGCCATACCGGGACGCCATAAAATCCGTAAAAGTGGTTTTATTCAATGTGTACTTTTCGCGTAAATATAAGAAATCATTATGAGAAAACTTAATTGTATCATTATAGTCCAGGTTATAACAGCAAGCTGAATAAATGATCGATGACTCCAAATCATTGGATAAAAAGTTATGTCACAACTCACGTTTATAAATGTAAGTATACAATATCACAACTGAACCAACTAACAACTCGTTGACGGGTTTCAATTACTGTTTTCAATTTACTACAAAAAGCACAGAATCAGAATAAGAAATAATTTAATGCTCAGTATACTAAACATTGTGTAAATAAGTTTCCGAAAGCTTTAAGAATAGGCATAGGTGACTCTTGGAGGCCTAACCTTAAAGGTGATGAAGATTTCCTGAAGAAGAAGTCGGAAATGAAAATATTTCTTTCCCTTCCCGTTATTCAAATCCCTTGTGATATAAAAATTATTATGGGTTGGGAAAATAACTACTAAGTACATCGTAGAACTGCTATATTGAAGGTACGTGATAGAGCCACGCTACAGCTATTATGGTTGTAGCACGACTAGATCGGCTCGACCGAGGTAAGACCACGCTCCCCAGATACCAGCTTAAAATAGCAGTTTAATGTTGCTGTGTTTTTTATGGTGAATGTAGACAAACCGAGTCCCTTTTTACTGGAAACGAGGCATTCCAGAGTGACAACGCATCTGCATTATGTATAAAAATATACAATTGAGGTTAAATGTAGATGTCTATGAGCCACAATATCCGCTTAACATCAGTTAGACTGTGTGCTCATTTGTCACCCTTATTCTACAAAAAAAAAATAGTAATCGCGATAGAGCCATGTTGAGGGGTTTTATTGTTACAGCACGAATAGGTCGGCTGTACTGGGCTCGAGCTCGAGTGTGGTCCTTCGCGCCTGCATAGAACACCAGCTTGAAATAGCAACGTAATATCGGTGTGTGTTTTGAGTGACCAGAGCTGGATACCCTTTTTACTGGTAACGTGGCATTCCCTCTTGTCCTTTGGGGTGACGACACATCTCCATTTCGTGGCAAATTTAGATGCCTATGAATCCAGCATTCACTTACGGACAGTATGCTTGTTCGTCGCCTTAAATTCTATAAAAAAAGTCTATTGTTTGCAAATTTAAATAGTAAATCCAAAAACATCTACATATGACTCTCCGGATCCAGTTCAGATGTCGCACACATAATATTGTAATGGATCAACAAGATTTTTTGGCGACTGTAACAAACAAAAAAAAAACCACAACGCGTTCACTTCACACTTACTGCCAGCTCGTCATTGTTTACGGGAGATAAATAGCGTGAATGAAGTCATTTTATTCTCTTTCGAACTAACTTTAATAATAATAACGAATGAAATCATTATGGAAACGTTCCGTAGCCTGTTAAAGCAGTGTACAGTTTCTAAAATAATTAACAATATGTACGTAGTGGTGGTCTAAGATTATCCACTACCTCAAATCGTCCGGTGGGTGTCGCGAGAGGCGACAAAGGAAAACAAATCATGAGAGGGGCAGGAGTGTCTTACTAATAACAAGTAAAATAAAAAAATAAACTGCACTTGCCAACTCACCCAAGCAAAACCCTAATGTAACCATTGATCTACTACTAAAACATGTAACTCATAACGGAAACTAACCATATTTTAGACTATGTAAGCCAAGTTCGTCTAAACTCTTTTATCCCGAATCTGACCGTTAGAGACATATCCAATTCAAAAAAAGAATTTTTGCAATTTACATTTTAAATAATAGAAAAGAAGAGAACATTTTTTTTATTTAATAAATATTACAAGTAATCTTATTGAAAGTATTTTTTTTTTTATTTTTACCACTGAAACGGAAAAACCTCTGTCCTGGTCCAGGTAAGAAACTCCATCGGGACTATGTTTTTCTGCAGACTTCCAAAAAGGAGACGGTACTCAATTCGATTGTACGTTTTTGTTTTTTATATGTGTGTTACCTCATAACTTTTTACTCGGTAAACCGATTTCGACGATTCTTTTTTTATTTGAAAGCTGGTATTTCTCGTGTGGTCCCATATGAATTTGATCAAGGTCAAACCAATAGTTTTTGAATTATTTTTAATAACTTATATTGAAGTCAGATGTACAAAATTTTTAATTTTTAATTATTTTTCTAAGTAATTATTTAAGAATAAAACACAGTTTGTATAAACTACATACAAGACTTATTTAAGAAATATCTTGGAAGCGATTACCTTACCCCCATGGATTATTATCAACCATGTATTCATTTATATTATAATAACGCTTTTTAGACAGTTTTTGTTTAATAAAATATTTAAACTTGGTAATAGATAGACCTTTTATATTTTCTGGTACTTTGTTGTAATAGCATACACATTGTCCCATGAATGAATTACTGACTCTGTGGAGTCGAGAAACTGGTATCACTAGACATTTAAATAGAACTAGTTTTAACGGAATTTATCGCGTGTTTTAACTTATTTTATATTCCTGACGTTTCGAATACTTCTCAACACCTATTTTAAACGGAAGGTAGCCGCGGTTAACACTGGGTCGTCGAACACCTCACTCCCTGTTTCCATGACCGTGGGTGCTGTAAAACACTCAAAACGTCGGGAATATAAAATGAGTTAATATACGCGATAAAATCGGTAAAATGTAATCTCATTTTTTATATAGAATAAGGGTGACAAAGGAGCACACTATCAATCTGATGTAAAGTGAATGCTGTAGCCCATAGACATTTATCCTCGATTAAGAATCAACATGCAAATGCGTTGTCAGTTGTCACGGGAATGCCTTGTTTCCAGTAAAATGGGTATCCGTTTTTCTACACTCACCATACGAAACAGCAGCATTAAGCTGCTATTTTACGCTGGTCTACTGTAAGAGCGTGGTCCTACGTCGGTCGAGCCGCCTATTCTTGGTACAACCATAACATAAAAAACTGTAGCGTGGCTCTACCACATACATACAAATTGTATAATTTAAATGTGTACTGTTCACTTAAACATTAGAACTAGCTTGTGCCTGTTCCTGGAATTTGCTGTGTACATATTTTTTTTATTAAAACTACTTCCGTTTTTGTGGAAATACATTAAATTTTCGTAAATATACTGAGAGGCCTTAGTTAATATTTTAATATTGCGATACCTTACTTTCCTTTTAAATTTATAAAAAGCGCATTATATTTTCAAACTAGCTGTTCCCTGCGACTTCTTTCGCGTGTTAGGGTTTTTATGTTTTCGCGCGGAACCCTAATTCTTTTTCTAAAATAAAAGTAGCCTAAGTTGCTCCTTATGAAATCAGCTATCTGCCAGTGAAAGTCCCGTCAAAATCGGTCCAGCCGTTTCGGAGATTACCCGGAACAAACAGACAGACAGACAAAAAATTTAAAAATTGTATTTTAGTTATAGGTACCGTATTTATTTTCATATGCATTTAGTAAAAAACATTCAGTAAAATTTAAGTTTTTATAAAAAAAATTATAAAACCCTTTGAAAATAGCAGTTTAATTTTATATTAAACCAACACATAACCACCATTATATCAGTGATTTGTGCTAATTACAAACGTACGTAGTTACAACGGTGACCAAAAGCACATATTTACTTTGGCAAAAAGTTGGAGCATAAAAAAGAAAACGGCTCGCGGACGATCGCGCGCCATTGTTATTTTACATGAGTCATTATGGCAGTTATGGTGAACATGGCGAACGTGGCTTACGAGGAAAACATACACGTAACAACCCGATAACGTCATGGCTTGGGTGCCTAAATATAAAACAATTAATAATATTATTCGTAAAAATGATTACTTTACTTTGCACATTATCAAAAAAGGTTCTCCCATTATGAGTCGTTTTTAAGACGTCTAATGTATCGATATAGTGTAATTGATTCTCTTGTTGCGTAATTTATTTTAAAATAATGTATATATTCATATTTTTATATAAAACTGAAGAGGCAAACGAACCCAGTCCACCTGTAAGTGCCTACTGTCCATGGTCACCTGCAAATGACTAAAAAAAAAGACTACAGATGTGTTGTCATCTCTGAGGACTAAGACGGAATGCTTCATAGCCTATAATTATATTGTCTCTCTATAACCTTCGGACCGGAACAAAATAGTGGAAGAACGGCTTGTTTGGCAGCAGAAATAGGTCAGGGTGTTCCCTACCCAGATCCCAGATGGACTTCAATGGCAGTAAAAGTAACCTACAACCTAATTACCTAGCAAACATTTTTATAAAAATGATACATATTCTACTGAATGTATATTTAAAAGTGTTTGAAATTTGAATATGTTACACCCTCCATTTCACACGGTATAAGCATTGCTGTAAATTATTAATTATAATAGCTGATACCTGCTTGCTTCACTGGGCCCACGATAATATTTTATTACAGAACCTAGATGTTAAATATCAACAATTTTTTTTTAATGGGACTATCGTAAAATTCGTTTTTAGTGAATATCTACATTGCGAAATGAATAACTATAATAAATTCTAAGTCAATCGGGTGTACAGTTTCAGAGATCTCATGATGGCTCAATCAGTCAGTGGTATTTCGCTTATATATAGATTATCCTTATTTATATGGGACTGAATAAAATACATGACCACATCAACATGTATTAGGAACATTACAAAAATAAATTTTCGGAGAATAGATAACATATTAAGTAAACAATACATAATTTGTAATTATAGGAAGCAGTACACATGAAAACAAGTCATAAATGTTTCTGTAGTGCATTTATTAATAATAGCCCCATATTGAATGTAGATTCACCAATAATATTTTTAACTTTAGAAATTTAATACTTAACTCTGCAACTTTATTTTGTAGTGGTGTGGTAAGAATCCACTACCCCATATCATACCATGTGTGCTATAAGAGACGACAGAGGTAAACTGACACTGGAGATGGGCAGCAGCATCTTCTTGAGTAGAGCTCAAAATAATAAAAATACTGTGGTTACCAGCAAGCCTGCGAGGAGTGGCAACTATGGCAAATGGCGACAACCTATGGTGGTAGTTATAACTTTTAATTCAATGTTATAATATGTTGATAAGTGCTGAAAATAATAAAAAAACTGCAGTTTCCAACCAATCAGTAAAGCGTGGCAAATATCGTATGATACAATCTACGGTGAGGCCTATGTTCAGCAGTAGACTTTAGGCTGTTATAAAATGAACTCTGAATAAAAATGTCTAATTTTTCATGTTTAGTGAAGTCCAAGAAACCAAGTCGTAACTGTTAGGAAAATCGTAATCAAGGAAGTAGAGGTACTTAAATTATTTTATATTTATTAAATACTGCATGTAATTTATTAGGTATAAACTTTTAAAGTAATTGAGATTTAACTTTATAACTTCTTTGTTTTGCAGCAGATTTTAAAATAAAAGAGAGGGTTCTCAATTCAACTGTATTTCTTTTTTTGTATGCAAGTTATGTGATATCTTTCTCAATTTTCAATCAATTCTAACTACTCTTTTTTATTACATGCTCTAATTCAGTGTCCCAGCAAAAATTTGATTAGGCCTTGGGTTAGAAAGTTCAATCAAATATCCTCTTTTTGGCCATAGCCCATTTTCACATAAATGGACATATCGGTGGCAGCAAAGTAAAAACGGACATCTACAAAATCGCAATTTTACAGGAGAGCAGATTTAGTAAAAAATTGTGGTCATTTCGAGAGTTATGGACCGATTAACATAAAAATTTTCAATGAAGCATTAAAATAGTATTCTTTATGAATTATGTAATAGTTTTTATCGCTATGTCGTTGCTTTACTAAAATAATTTAGGTGTCTTTATTACTCTAAAAACTTTGACGTAGAAGAAGACGTCTGCCTGATATCCGTTTATACGTTGTGATAAAAAGCATCCATTTCATTTAAAATATGTAATAAACTAAGATAATAATCTCCATTAATACTTTTAAGGATATTTAAAGAAAATCTAAACAACATGCAAACAGTATTCCCCTTTATTGACGAAATTTGCAGATGTCTTTATTTACTTTGCATTTAAAAATTTTATTATTATTATTACAGCTTTATTTTCCACTTAACAATTCTTACAAATATATTATATCTAATTATAATAATTTCCTTCCTATTTTTTTTTTTGTTATGTGGCCCCCCTGTAGGTAAAAGCCTCCTCCATGCTTTTCCATCTTTCCCTGTCTTTGGCCACATGCATCCAACTTTTTCCTCCTGTGTTTATTATGTCATCGGATCATCTTTTCTTCTGTCTTCCCATGTTACTTTTGCCTTTTGGGCCCTGCCATTTAGTTGTTTGGTAAGCCCATCTCTTATCTTTGTATCTCGACAAGTGACCTGCCCAGTTCCATTTCTGTTTCAAACTAAAATTAAGAGCATCTGTTAATTTTGTTTTCATGCGGATTTCTGCATTTCTCGTTTTTTGTATTTTTCTCAGTTTCTGTATACTATGTTCCATTGCATGTTGACAAGATGAAATTTTGTTTTTGACTTTTTCGGTGAAGACCCAGGTTTGGCTAGCGTAAGTTAAGCTTGGAAGAATGCAAGAATCCATTATAATCTTTTTATATTAAGACTATAGTTCCCTTTTAGAATTTCTTTTTGGGCCCAGTATTTCTTCCATGCTGTACTTATTCGTCTGTCTATTTCGTTTTCGTTACTGTTTGCATCAAAAGACTCTAATTTACCTAGGTACACATATTCATTTGTATATTCTATCGGTTTTTGCTCTACTTTGATTGTTTTCTTTTGACTGTTTGACATTATTTTAGTTTTGGCTGTGTTCATGTGTAGACCGATTTTTTTTGCTTTCAAAGTTTGATCTTTGTAGTATTGCTTCTAAATCTGTTGCTGATTCACTAAAAAGAACAATGTCATCTGCAAATCTTAGGTGTGTTAATTTATTATTGAGTATCCATATGCCTTTATTTTCCCAATTAATGTTTTTGAAAATGTCTTCAATACAGCTATGAATAGCTTTGGAGAGAATAGGTCGCCCTGCCGCACCCCTCTACCAATTGTGAACTCTTCCCCTTGTCTTTCCAGTTTTACTCTACTTACATTTTTAGAGTAGATGTTTTTTATGATATTTACATACTTTTTGTTTAAATCATTATTTCTTAGAGCAGTACATATAAATGGGTGTACTATGCTGTCAAATGCTTTGGAATAGTCCACAAAAGCTATGTAGAGTGTTTTTTTGAATTCTTTATATTTCTCGATTATTTGTTCCATTGTGTGAATGTGGTCTACTGTTGAGAAGTGCGGCAGGAAGCCCGCTTGTTCTATTGGCTGATTCTTGTCAATATCTGGTGCTATTCTTCTTAGGATGATTGATGAAAAGAGTTTATATATTATTGATAGTTGCTGATATCGAGCAGGTTCCCTTTTTTATACAATTGTATTATGTTTGATTTACTCCATTGTGATGGGGTACTTGCTCTTTTTCCAGTACTAAATTGAATAATTCTGCTAGATATGCAGCCAGGGTTGACGCTCCGAATTTGAGGGCTTTGTTTGTGATGTTATCTTCGCCTGGGCTCTTTTCTGGTTTTTGTCAGTTGATTTGGGTCAATATTTCTATTTCAGTTATTGGGTTTACTGGTGTTTCTGCTATATCTTCTCCAGTTATATTACTATTATATTTTTCTTCTTGTGGCATATCATGTGGTGGTTTTGCATAAAGAGAAGTATAGAAAGCCATTGCACATTTTATTATACCTTCTTCTCTGTCTTTATTTTCACCTTTTTCACTGTTCACACTTTGTATCCAATTTTTGTGCGTAGATAATTCTTTAAAGGCTCTTTTTGAACTACGGATAGTATATATATTTTTTACTATAATTTCTCTTCTATGGTTAGTATAATCTTTTTTGATTGATATGGTTTGTTTGAACAATTTCTTTAGTTCCTCTCTCATTTCTTTGGACTTGTTCTTTGTGAACATAAGTGCAGTTCTTCTACCAATTAAATTTTGTGTGTATTCGCTAATGATCTTTTCTTTGTGTTTATTATTTGCTTATTCATTAATTTTAAGGCTTTTTTTGATTGCTTCTTCCAGTTTGTCACTGAAGGATTGTACAGTATTATTTTCCTTTAGAAATTCTTGCAATATTGGTAAGTTCTTTTTTTAGGTTTTGTATGTAGTTGTTTTTATCATGTGTGGAGTTCAATTTATTGGGCATGGTTTTGAATGTTTCTCGGCAAATTTTAGGTTTTTGAATTTTTATAGAGCATCTTAGAATCCTGTGGTCAGACGGGAAGCTTATTTTGTTCAGAACTTCTACATTAGTTACAGATTTTGGGTTGGGGCTCAGTATAAAGTCAATTTCGTTTTTTGTTTTATGATCTGGTGATATCCATCTCCATTTTCTGAAACTTTTCTTCTTGAAATATGTGTTCATCACTGCCAACTTGTTCTCATGTGCATATTGTATTAGGCGTTCACCTCTAGCGTTCCTTATGCCGTAACCATATTTGCCCATTATAAGATTTTCATGAGGTTTAGGTTGTCCAATTTTTGCATTAAAATCTCCAATGATTAACCTTTTTTTATTAGCCAGTTCTTGCGCTCTTGTTAAGTCATTGTAGAATTTTGTGATTTCTTCTTCACTTGAACTATCAGTGGGAGAATATACTTGTCAGCGATAGTGGTCCCTCCTCGAAGTTCAGTTTTAACAGAGCCACTCTCTCTGATATTCCCAAAAAGCTTAATATGTTGCCTTTTAGTGATTTCTTTATTAAGAAGCCTACGCCATGAAGTCCCTGTGTCTCTCCTATATAACAGAATATGTAGTCTTTATGTTCTTCAGTGATATATCCTATCTTTTTAACTTCTGCGAGTCCTATGATGTCCCATTTTATTTTTTCTATTGCATTATTTAGTTCTAAAGTTCTTTCTTTTGTTGATAGGGATCTCACATTGAATGTGCATATTTTAAGGCCTTGTTCTCGTCTTGAACCCCACGCTTTTGTATATTTATAAATGGAATTGTTATTTAATATGTCAATGTTTCTAATATATAGAGTATCCAGCACTGTCCTTTTTCTAGGATGCTAAATAAAAGAGCTGATTTTTACGTATGCAGTGCTGTCCGTTTTATGGGACATTAAAAAAACCTTCTAAATAAATGTTTTTTCTTTTTCTTTTATATTTACATTTAATTACATCCCTAACAATACATAAAAATAGATTTTTGAACACAAAATTATGTGTTATTAGTGCTTTGCCGCTTTAAGGGTTAAGTTCATTTTTGTAAAAAAAAAAGCATTTTCATAAAAATGTAGATGTCCGTTTCTACTTTGCTGCCATCGATATTGACAACATACAACATTGTTTTTATTGAGCAGTACAAATCATCATAAAATCAAAACATCAAAACATCAAAAACCCTTACATTCCACCAAAAGTAAAATTTTTAGTAAGAGTCAGACTCGCACATGAAGGGTTCCATACCATCATAAAACAAGTTTCAAGTAGGGTAGTCCCCTTTAATTTTTACATTATTTTAATTTTCATTATTTGTTGTTATAGTGGCAACAGAAATACACATTCTATGAAAATTTCAATGGTCTATTACACATATAGACGGACAGTGGAGGCTTAGTAATAAGGGTCCCGTTGGTTACCCTTTGGATATGGAACCCTAAAAATCATTAACACCTATTTCTTTACAAAGTTTCAAGGCCAATCTGAAATGACAGGTACATAAAAATGTAACATGAATTTTTCTCTTCACAATAAGTATTTGACATGATTTCAAGAAGAAGGAGCAACATATTGTGCATGGACTTATGAAAACTGTTATTACACCAAAGCGATATTGGTCTCCTTGTAGTATCTTTTAGAGATAAGTACTTGAAAATTTGAGTTTACATTTACAAACCAACAGGCCATTTAAAAAGAAATATTCAAGGAGAAATTGCCTACATTCATCACACAATGTGCTAGTAAGTGTTCACAAATTTAGCCCATAGATGTGATGAGTGCTTGCATTCGGGAAGCTCACATGATGAAATTTTTAAAAATAAAATTTCCTAATAGTTTATTTTAATTTTAATATTATGTTCCTTTTAATTCTATTTACAGTTATTTTTTTAAGATTTTTGCATATTCTTCATATTACTTAATTCTCCATATCACTTAACTTAATCACCAACCAAACATAATTTCTATAACCTACAACAAATGGAATAACCAGTAATTTATTTAGACCATGCTATATTATTATTTAAACAACTATCATACTAAGCACTTGCTGAATCTTTAGAAGCTTTTGCAAGAAGACATCATTTAAATTAACCATATCATTAAAATTAACTTCACTTGGTTTATTCTCACCTGTACTTTTTATTTTAATGAAATTTTTAAATTGGCAAGTAAAGTTCATCCACAGTGAAGCCAACCCAGCAGTTGAATATGTCAAAATCTATACTGGTGTGTGACTTACTGACTGCATATTCTGTAATGACTGCATATAATGTACATTTAAAGGCAATTTTTTTTAATTTCATTTAGCCTTGTTTAAAACTTCTGTGAACTTCAAATTCTATACATTGCTTTAAAGTTAATAAAGAAAGGAACTAAAGTGTTAAATTAAACACCAAAGCAATTATTCAATATGCATATTTGATCTAGCTTGGAGCAGAGTTATACACTTCAATTCCTTAAATTATAGTGATTAAAAGCAGAATGCTGAAACAACATTAAGCTTTCATCATATATAGCTCGCAAAATTATACCTTTATTTTCCAACATAATTATATGATATGAGCAAAGGTTACTTGTTACATATGTACTAATTTTATAAAATGTAAAAGAAAAATTTCCTTTTGTTTCCTTTATAACAGTAACTTTCTTAAGCAGGGATGGAAAAAATCATGATTATTTCAATTTTAATCAAATCATGCTGATTTTTTTAAAAAAATCATGATTTTTTTGAATTTTTTGACTTTTTTGATTTTTATAGTATATTTTGAAACTCACGAGTTGGTAACACTTTTTGACGTAGTAGGACTAAAAGTTTATGAATACATATGTATGAATAAAATAATTAATACTGTATTAATTACAGTTCATATATTAAGGGTGAATTTCAAAAAAAAGATTTTTGGTTGATTTTACTAAGTTTATGAGACTGACAGACGTCACCACTACGTCTTTGTTGATTTTCCAAAGTTTATGAGACTATTGTAGTAGAATAATAAGAATAACATAAAACAATAAAAGATTTTACCTTATGTTAAGCCAGTATTATTTCGATTTCTGCTTATTACATTAATTTATACATGTTGATTTAAATCAATGATTTTTTTAATCAAAATCAAGCGACTTAATTCGTGATTTAAATCAGCCAACCCTGTTCTTAAGACACTTTAGGGTACGGTTAAAATCAAAATGTTAAAAAATGATTTCATACTCACATAAATTAGGCCAGAATAATATCTGTCCTTGATGTTGTGCAGCACGGAAGCCTCGTTAAGGCAGGTTAACTCCGCCATGTCCTCCACTTTGTCAAATTTCGGTGGGTTCATCTTTTGGATATCATCTATAGGCACCAACATTCGCTTGCCAGACTCCGCTATTTCCACCTCGACTTCATCTCCCCGTTCTCCCTTTATTCCTGCTGCTACGAAACCCTGGGTCTCATGGGGTACCCACACTAAACGTTTCTGAGTCCATTCCGCCTGTGTAGCCGGATCATTGAAGCTGTTCCGGTCCACCGACAGGTACCGGAGCTCCGGGTCGTTCCTATCCATGTCCACCATCGCGCTCAATCACGCCGCGCGACCCGACTTACGATAACCTAAAACCGGCGCTGAATACCACATTAAACGCACGCCCCTACCGACACTGCACACAACACTAGTTTTTTAAAGCCACCCGTAAGTTCGTCTTGTGCCGATATTGCGATACGACACGTACAAAATAGCGATTGAGACCGACTGACACGAGCACGACTGAATGACAGAATCGCAACGGTTATTACGGGTAGGAGGGATGAACCGGTCGACGCCCGAATTCACGTTGACTTCTGCCGAAAATATTACAAAACTTCCAATGTTTCACTGGACGGAATGTGTAACAGATCAATTATTCTTTCTTACTGTATATATCTTACATGAATTAAACTATTATGATAAAGCTAAAATCACTTTTTGGATTGCAACGAAATTATAGTGCACACAAAACACTCCAAACTCTTTACGTCAAATGACAATGACAATTAAATGACGTGTTGCCAGGGCCAAATTTTCTATTGCCGTGTTCGGTAAGCAAAATTGCCGAGTTAGTATGAAACATAGACTTAGAATCATAGAATATACTAGCGTATAGACGAACTGACAGCCAGAAAACGCGTAACCACAAACTAGTAAGAAGTGCTAGCGCACGCGTAACTAATTTTGATTTGTCATTGTGTGCGTTAGCGAGTGATGTATATTTTACTTATAAGGACTATCTAAAAATAATTATTAAGGAAGCGATAAAAACATTTAAAAATTAGTTTAGTGCACAAAATTGAATAACTCCAAAAATAACTGAATTTATACCACGATAGTTCTAAAATAATAAAAAATATTCATAGTTCCTGTGAATATTTAAAAAAAAATCTACCGATAAACTTAAAAAAAAACTTCCTAAGAATCAGATCGTAAATTTGTATTTTCGAGTTACGATTTTTGGAGAAAAATATTTATTGCCATGGACAGTTTCCCCGGAATTTCTTTTTTAACATATTGTTAATTTAAATAGGTATATACTGTTAGGAATGAGGGTAAAATAAAATAAAATAAGAAATATTGAAGGTAGAACTATAATCTCCAACTTGTTTTAGCAGTATAAAGTATCACACAGTTGACTAAGCGCGATCAGTCAGTCTGTAATTCTACGAGTCTCATATCGTTATTATGCCAGTTGGGCTAAAATATTACTTCTACACTGAGATTCTGCCTAAATAAGACAAGTGATGTGGTTCTATTCGTGTAGTAGTTTCTCATACTTTTATTATTTTTAACAATTAACCTTCAGAGTAAATTCTAACACGAGTAACATTATTTTATTTAAATCATTTTGAGAATAATTCCTAACATCAGAAGTGAAGTAGTTTCTAAAAATACCTATTTATTTTTTATATATTTTATAAAATGTTTTGATGGGGAAATAGAAAAGGGGGACGACACGGGAGAACATAATGAATGTTTTATTTTTCATATAAGTATTATTACTTATATGAAAAAAAAAGGAAGGTGGAGGACAGAGTGCAGAGTTGGCACGTGGAATGTTAGAGGAGGCATGAGAGATAAGACGAATGAGTTGATCGAAATAATGAAAGAAAGAGAATTAGATGTCGTGTGTATGTCGGAGATCAAACGGAAGGGCAGTGGTACTGAAGAGCTCCCTGGCGGGGCGTTAGCTCTATGGTCCGGAATCCCGGAGAGCGAGAACGCCTGCCAGGGAGTGGGGGTGCTGCTGTCTTCTCGGTTGGTCGATGTTATGACTGAATATAAGGTTGTGAACTCAAGACTTCTCTGGGTTCGCTTTAAATTGGGACTGACGAAGTTATTCCTTTTGGCTGTTTATGCGCCGGTAGCTTCGTCGTCCAGGGCTGAGCTGGAGGAGTTTTGGGAGAATGTAAGAGAAGTTCTAGATTTGGCTAGGGGAAACGAAAGAATTGTTGTATGTGGTGATTTGAATGGATGGGTTGGTACCGCTCGACCAGGGTACGAGTCGGTACTTGGAAAGTTTGGCGATAAAAGGGTTAATGATGCTGGCAAGCTTATACTGGCGGTGTGCAAGGAAAAGGGTCTTCTTGTGACAAACACTATGTTTAATCACAAGAAAATTCATATGTATACTAGAGAACGAAAGAATGAGAGAAGTATGATCGATTTGTTCCTGGTGGATGACCGACTGCGAAAACAGGTGATGGATACGCGAGTGTTCAGGGGTGCTGACCTGGGAACGGATCACTATCTAGTGATTACTAGATTTAGGGGTCTGTTCGCGGGTTGGCGCTACCGGACGGCAGTAACAGAACCACATTCGGTCTGTCGCATCCGAAGCTGGAAGCTTCAGGAAGCGGATACTAGGGACAAATATCATGCGAGGGTAGCCGAAAAGCTTGACACCATCGAAGGCAGAAAAGAATGTGTAGAAAGAACATGGCAGAACCTTAGGGATGGAATGGTAAGTGCAGCGGAAGAAGTGTGTGGAACAATTAAAAGAGGCAGTAGTAAAAGAAGAGATGCATGGTGGAATGATGAAGTGAAAGAAGCTGTAAAGAAGAAGAAGAAAGCAAGGTTAGACTACTTGGCCTCTAGTAATGATAAGGATATGAGAGAGAAGATGAAAGAAATATATAGGCTGCAGAAAGTTCACACGAAAGCACTGATTGAGGAAGTGCATGAAAGGTGTAGAATGGAAGCAGACGAAAGGTTGTCGCACAACTTTAAGGAGAACTCCAAACTCTTCTGGAAAGAGGTTGGAAGGACCCGAAGTGGTGCGACGGCCTTAAGAATGAACAAAGTGCTTTCGAGAACTAATGACGTCCTCTCAGAAAAATCGGACGTCATGCAGCGATGGAGCGAATTTTATAGAGAATAGTATGCGTGTGATGATCTTAGTGAGGGATCCGGGGATGACTCCGTGACTGGTACGCCAGACCCGGACCTCGATGACACTGAGGTCATCAGTATGAAAGAGATTGAACGTGCGATTCGAAGTTTGAAATGTGGTAAAGCTGCGGGACTAGACAGAGTTACTGCTGAAATGGTCAAGTATGGTGGGCCTCGCGTCTGGGACAGCTTTCATCTGCTGTGCAATTTGTGCTGGCGGACGGGGGATGTCCCGGATGATTGGCGATCCGCAGTAATTGTGCCTTTATATAAAGGTAAAGGTTCACATTTTGACTGCGGTTGCTATCGGGCGATCAGCTTGACCAGTTTAGCAAGTAAAGTTTACTCGAAGGTTTTGACACGTAGGATGCAAGAGAAATCGGAAAGATTTCTATGGGAGGCACAATGCGGATTTAGACCTGGAAGAGGATGCACGGATCAAATGTTTTCTCTCCGCATGATCACGGAAAAGCTTCTGGCTGCTAACCAGAAGATTTTCTGTGCTTTTGTGGATCTTGAGAAAGCATTTGATAAGGTTGTAAGGAAGAAAATGTGGGAACTGTTGCCGGGGTATGGTGTGGATGGTCGATTGCTAAGGGCTGTGCAGTCTCTTTACTGTGACTGTAAAGCCTGTGTGCGGGTAGGGCATGACCTGTCACCCATGTTTAACGTCCAAACGGGCGTAAAGCAGGGTTGTGTTTCATGTCTTCCTGGCTGTTCATACTGTATCTCGACAGCTGTTTACAGAAGCTGAAAGATAGCTGTTTGGGTGTGAAATTGGGTGACATTAAAGTAAATTGTCTGCTGTATGCTGATGATGCAGTGCTTATTGCACCATCAGAGGCAGAACTGCAGGCATTAGTCACGTGTATGAAAGAGGAATGTGAAATTAAAGGTCTCCGTTTGATTGCTAATAAAACTAAGGTTCTGGTATTTGAAAGGGACGAAGAGAGAACGAAGTGTGAAATATGGGTAAATCAGGAATGTCTAGAACAGGTAAATGAAATTGTATACTTGGGGAGTGCTTTTACCCGGGATGGAAGATGTGATTTAGATGTGGACAGGCGTGTCGCTGCCGGGAACAAAGTCAATGGTGCCCTGACTACGTTAGTCAAAAGGCAAGGCGTAGCGAAGAGTGCACGCCTTGCAATACATAACGCAGTGTTGGTACCGACTTTGTTATATGGCAGCGAAACCTGGATATGCCAGAAGAAGCATAAAAGTAAGTTGAATGCAGTGGAGATGCGATCTCTTCGTAAAATGTGCGGCGTTACCATGGCCGACCGAAAGCGAAACGAAGAGATTCACAATATAGCAGGTTTGAAAGATGACCTTATCACAAAAATTGATAAGGGCGTGCTTCGGTGGTTTGGGCACGTTGAGCGAATGAGTGAAGACCGAATGGTGAAGAAAATATATAGCGCGAAAGTTAATATTAAAAGGTGTCGAGGTAGACCGAGACTAACTTTCGAAGACCATGTGAGCAAATTGCTCGAAGAGGGTAGCGTCAAGAGTACTCGGATACCTAGACGTGCATGCATGAAGAAGATAATGAATCTGAAAGAAGCGAAAGAGGTTTGTAAGGATCATGACACTTGGCGATCTGTTCTCTCTGGCTACCCCGTCAGGGATTGTGCGTGAAGATAAGTAAGTAAGTAAGTAAGTATTATTACTTTTGATAATTGCAAACATTTAATAATTTATAATTTAATAAATTATAGAAATTTATTTTAACATGCGACTTAAATATGAATGTAAACTTAATAATTTAAGTAAGGAAACATGGAATCAGTTAAGTAAGATAGCTCTGTTTAAAGGCCAATATGCTTTTAAGGCTTCATCATGCTTCATGTTCATATTCTTTCATCTGTTCCTGAAAAGTATAAAATAATAATAAACGTATTATCATTTTAGGTACAGAAATACTGAAAACATAATGATATTAACAGAATAAAGTGCTCCAAGTGTCTCAGGATACAGATGCACTCTTTATTCTCTCAATCTCGGTATGTTAAGAAAATGGTCACTGATTCATGGACTGAACGCGGCAAGTGCAACTTAATCTCGCAGATCTATGGAACCGCGCAGCTGTTCTTAACCACGAGTTCCTTTTCTCTATGACTAACGATGTAAGCAATGAAATGTGGTAACACGCAACCACGCTATTTAAGCCCTCGGCACAATGTCGTCGTCGTCAAAAATCAAGCATCAATCGGGCGTCGAGAATTGCAAAATTGCAGATGTGGTTGTTCATGGGCGGCGGTAGTCACTTACCATCAGGTGAGCCGCATGCTCGTTTGCCCCCTCTTCTATAAAAAAAAACGCAGTAATGTGAACCCGTATTATGTTCTTAAGTTTATGATTACGATTTCATTTCCACTCAAAAGCAAACATTCGCTGTTTTATGTACGTTATTACCTACGCATTTACATAACAATTACTATACAACTATGTGTGTTTACTCATGTTAAATGCTATGTAAAACTTGCTTAGTTTTTGACACTATATAGCGTTATATGAAATGTCCTGCATACTTATTTAAACTTAACAGAAATCAGCATTGTAATGGGCCATGAAAGCGAAGTTATTTCAAGGACATTTCACGACTCCGAAATCGCAAAACGTTTTCCTGTGGAAGAACTAAATCTGCCGCAACAATAAAGTACTACTCCGAAAAAATGCAATCTCCACAAACAAAATTTTTGTGCATAGTGGACTTAAAATGTGATACTATGCAGGATTTGTTTGATAGTTTAACGTGTGTCTTATCTGAAAGAAACTTTAACATAGCCAATTTAATAGGGTTCGTTGCTGATACCACGAATGTTATGTTCAGCGAAAGGAATAGCATGGTATCTAAAATTAGGGAAGTCAACCCAAACTGCAATTTTTTCAAATGCATTTGCCACTCAACAAACCTTTCAGTGAAATATGTATGCAAAAAATTACCTCGTTCTATAGGTTTGTCAAAGATGTTATTTCATATTTCTCTCACAGTGGCGAACGACAAAGAGAGTTTGCCGAATTTCAAAATTTTACTGACACTCCAACTCACCATATGCTTCATCATTATGATATCAGGTGGCTTTCTCTACATCCAATGCATTCACCGAATTATAGAGCAGTGGTCAGCGTTAAACTTTTTTTCAAAATGAGTTTTAGGGAATAAGAATGCAAATGCTACTTGTCAAAATATATTTCATCACCTCAACAGCGATAAGACAAAACTTTATCTTTACTTTTTAGATTTTATATTACCCATAACTACAAAATTTAACGTTATTTTTCAAAGTGATCCGCCACTTATTCATAAAATTGAAACAGACATACAAAACATGATGAGTTCCATTTTGAGTTACTTTATGAAGATAAATTATATAAAAACTACTCCGCTTCAGTCAATAGATCCAAGTTCAAGAATGCATTTCCTTCCTATACAAAACATGTACCTGGGCACAAACGTAGCAATGACATTGGAATCATTAAAAGATGATGTTCGAATGAAATCTAAAATCATAGATTACCTCCTAATAGATTCCGCATACAGGGCCACAAACGCGCGTAACACATACTTGCTGTAGCTAGCATACGAAGCGAAGCTAAGAATTACGACATCAGTATCGACCAAGTTTATGATCCGTAGGCACGTCCGAGTTCTTGACAATTTAAAAATAGTTTTGTTTCCAAAATACATTACAAATGGCTTCCTGTGCAGTAAAATGGTGTGACAAGTCAGCTAAGACATCCAGTTATCAAAAAGATGGCATAAATTTTAATTGGTAAGTAAATTCTATTCTTATCACGTTAACTTATTTCAAATGCACCGGAGATCAACTTATACTGGTATTTTATGGTGCAAAGTGATAACAATTAAGCACCCGTTGATGTCTTTTTGAAATATCCCTTTCACTCGTTAAGTAAATTACGATAGTTGTCTTTGTCTAACAACAGCACGTGTATCGATAGTGTTGTGATTTTTAAGTCGATATTTGTTTGGTCATCGTTTAATTATTTTTTTCGAAGTCATATTATTTTATAAAAATAGTGACGTATCATTGTGGTACCTATTTGTTATAGGTTTCCTAAATGCCCCGAAAGGAAAAAAGATGTGGATCGACGCAAATTGTCGAGGGGACGAATGGTTTCCCACCAAAAATAGTGTACTATGCTCAAAACACTTCACAGAAGACAATCTTCATAATATTATGAAAAATCGTATAAAGCTGTTGGATACTTGCCAGTTTTGGTATGGACTTTTGCATTTTTTTTTAAAGATTAGTACTAACGTAGATTACACAATAATATCATTAAGTGGTTGAGTGAAACATGATATTCTTATATTTAGGTAAATGTTACACGTCGAAATCAAGCTATTTTGAACGGATTTCATAAAACTTGTAAAAGTTATAATGTGATTTTTGTTTTGACTTGGTATTTAGTGTTACATGAACTTCAGTATTATCTTATTATAATTATTAAGTACATCTAAATTTGGAAGACGTGCCGTATGGTGTATTAATTAATAATACTATATCGGAAATGTTTTAAAAGAAACGAATATGTATTTCTGATTTAGATTACTGGTAAAGACGCGAAAAATCCGCCAACACCTAAAAATCAGAGTCATTGCTTAGAAACGCCTACAAAACAAAAAAGAAAATTTTCTCCTATACCTGATACGCCATCTGCACTTGATACTCCAGTTAAAAACGTCTTTGTAGAAGAATCATCGAATCAACCAACGTAATGAACAAAAAAGATAAAAAAGTTAAAAAGTTAAGTGATTCCAACAGAAGACTAAAAACACAAATAGTTTCTTTGAAGTCATTATTGGTAGAATTAGAAAACAAAAATTCATTAGCAGCGGAAAACAATGACGCATTAAGTTCCTTAGAAAAATCAAAATCTAGAAAATCAGGCAAAATAGTTAAAAAAAAATATTCACCACAATTAAGAGCTTTTGGACTCACCATAAATTACTCAGCTAGGCTTATAATTATGTACGCAAAACATTTAATACTTCTTTACCTTCTGTAAAAACACTAGGAAAGTTTGTAGTTTTAACACAATCAATTATGCTTAATTATAAATAATACTTATAATAAAATAATATATATATATAATAATAAAAATAATAAATATAAATAAATAAGCAGTTTTGTTAATGATGATATTTTTCATGAAATAAAAAAATCACCAATTCGATCACGAAAGTTGTAATCATGTCATTGATTTAGCTAAGAGTGTTATGGAAAAATACATAGACATACTCGTAAGATTACTCTACTCATCCAGGAAGACAGATCCTAAGAATTCTGTGAGACAATTTTATACTAAGATTATCCATTTTAAAAATCAGTCAAATATATATTTATAAATTTAATGTACAAATAATTAATAAACGATTAATTTTTAATAAACATCAAATAAAAATTGATCAATATATTTATTTATCATTATCAATAATCAATAAATCCCAAATTTATCGATCAACGTCCCAACCCTGTTCCATCACTATGGTTTGGTACATACTAAGTTTGACCTTTAAATATCCAATCACAGCGCATTTGCCACGTCCCCCGCAACCCTTGCATTGGGGCCAAATTTGGTGAACTCGAAACAGAACAAATATTCAATGATGCGGTATCTATTAGGAGGTAATCTATGTCTAAAATTGAAGAATTCCTTAACAGATGTCAATCATTTTTGATGGAGCCGAGTAATCAATTTCTGCAAAGTCCGCCTGTACAAGATAATTTTTTGCAGGATTTGTCGCTCATCCATCCCCAAATAGCAGTGTATGGTGAATTTCGAACTCTGATAAGAATACTCCAAAGATTTCCTAACTTAGTTGCAACAGAAAATATGCAAATTGTTGACAAAGAATATAGCGAAATAAAATTAGATGTTTCCGTGTCTAATTTATTATCAACTTCTAGTTCGACGTTTGAAACTTTTATGGTTGATAAATTTTGAAGTGAAGTCAGCCAAATCTGTGATGCGAATAGCAAACCAAAGTATAGCAATTTTTCCCGATTTGTGAAGCAAATGACGATACTACCGTTGTCAAACACCAAAAAGAATATTTTCAGATATTAATAGGATTAAAAATCAAGATCTAAATCGATTTAATAATAAGAATGTTGCTGCAATAATGCACGGAAAAGAGGGGCTACGACAGTTGGAAGGAGGATGTAGCAGATTTGATTCAGACAGAAGTATGATTAAGGTAATGGACTCAAAACGGCTTTATGACAATGTTACCCAACATAAAGACAAAGAATCTTATCTTTAAGTTACCTTTCTTTAAATAAAACTAATTTTACGGATTTTATCGCGTATATTAACTTATTTTATATTCCAGACGTTTCGAGCACTTAACAGCACCATTGGTCACGGGGGGGGGGGGGGGGGGACTGAAGTGTATGACGTCCCAATGTCATAGTTAACCCCGGCTAGCTCCAGATAAAAAAATATTATTTTTGGTCCGATCTACGCAGTATGAACTTACAGTATTTAGAAGTCTTGCAGTTGTATGCTTGGGTTGAGATTTAATTTTATTAATTATGGGATCCCAAACTGATGGTAGCACCCAGCCATTTTCTCTATTGAAATTAGGATGTTTTTTGATTTCAATAGCCTTGCGAATCATCCTTGGAAGGAATCGGTGTTCTTTAGCGAGGATTTGTGGTCTATCAAATCTCATGTAGTGACGGGGGCGATCCTGTACGTGTTCACAGACTACATTACATTATCAAAAAACATCCTAATTTCAATAGAGAAGATGGCTGGGTGCTACCATCTGCTTGGGATCCCATAATAATAAAATTAAATCCCAATCCAAGCATACAACTGCAAGACTTCAAGATACTGTATGTTCATACTGCGTAGATCGGAACAAAAACTAATTTTTTTTAATCTGGAGGTAGCCCTGGTTAACCGACTCGTTGCGGCACCGATTTTCAACAACTTTTAGCTGTGGCGGCGAACAAATATTTTTTGACACGCCTGGCGTGTCAAGCGCCAGGCTTTTTGCCTTTTTTTATGCCTTTTTCACTTGTTTAGACACTTAAGTTTACTTGACATCACACATAAGTTACAAACGGATGGATACTTGTTTTTAGTGAGTTACTACGTGTTTTTCTACGTGTTTTCTTTGAAATTGAGAGTAAGTGACTTTTTTTATGCAGAGATTACAAACCTTTTGTACTTTTTTTTGTTGTTATAAAAAAAAAACATTTATATAAGTAGGTACAGCTAAATCGCCCTGGAAACCTTGGTTTTTATTAAATTAAATTTTCACCTAATAATAACATTTGTAAATATCATACAATGAAGAACTTTAATTTGGAAAAAAATAAGGTTTATGATTCATCGATATTTACAAATGTTAAATATTATTTAATGTTATACAAATGTAAAAGTAAAGTCGATCTGAAAAAGTCTAATTAGTAAGAATAGCAAAACAAGTGTTTTCAAAAGGAAAAAAACGCTGGCGCTATACGGCGGCGGATTAATAAAAGACGAAGGCGAACTTTTTTTATGCATGCACGGAATAGAATAGAATAGAATGATTTTTATCCAATATGGATTATTACATAATACTTATTGAAAGTCATTATTTTATTTACTACTGGTTCGGAAAATACCTCTGTCCTGGGAAGAACCAGCAAGAAACCCAGCGGGACTTTTTTTTTAAACATAATTTCACTTAACAATAATTTTGATTATACAATTTTAAATGAATTTTCATAGAACCAGCATGGTGGCGATCACCTTATTCCCAGGGGTTATTTTCATTCATGTATTCCTTGATATTATAATAACCCTTTTTGTACAGTTTTTCTTTAATAAACCTTTTAAACTTGTTTATTGACAAACTTTGAACATGTTCTGGGATTCTGTTGTAAAAGCGTATACATTGCCCCATAAATGAATTACTAAGTCTGTGGAGTCTTGTAAGTGGCATTACAAGCTTATGTTTGTTCCTAGTGTTTAAGGTATGAACATCCTTATTCTTATTAAAGCTATTTATGTTTTTATGTACATACATTACATTTTCATAAATATATTGCGATGCCAAAGTTAATATGTTTATTTCTTTAAATTTTTCTCTAAGGGACTCTTTACAATTTAGATTATAAATCGCCCGTACGGCTCTCTTTTGCAAAACAAATATAGCTTCAATATCAGTCGCATTACCCCATAGCAAAATTCCATAAGACATTACGCTATGAAAGTAACTAAAATACACTAACCTAGCTGTCTCAACATCTGTGAAACTTCTAATCTTTCTTACAGCATATGCTGCAGAACTAAGTCTGCTTGCTAATTTAGATATATGGGGGCCCCATTGAAGTTTCGCGTCAATAGTAATACCGAGAAAAACAGTGGTATCCACAAGACTCAACTCCTCCCCATAACGGTTTCGAACTGTTTCACATATCATAAGAGCACATGGTATTTCGTAGGTCTATTCGGCCATATGATAGTAATAAGACGGCAGTTCAACCATTTTAAGCAAAATTAAACAATAAAACAAACGCATTGTTTTCTGTTAACAGGAGAATTGTTTTCCAGAAATTTATTTACAACTTGAGTTTGTGAGCGATCGCAATGAGTGCTATTATTTGTAACTTATTAGACTATTCTTCCACATGATGTAAAACCCACAAAGTAAAAAGAGTACCATGTACAACTTAAAAAAAAATGTTGTCAACCCCTAAAACTTTCAAGTTTTCAAAATATCCAGAAACGGAACTGCGGGCATGAACTACTTGCAAAATAATGAATATTTTGTTCTGGATAAATCTTCCAAAAAAACAATTTGAGCGAGTTATAACGATTTTTAAAAAGACACGACTCGTTTGTCATACGCCATACACAAAAGTAGTCGATAGCACGCCTGTCGTGCCACCCGCACTGAATCGGTTAACTATGACATTGGGATGTCATACACCTCAGTCACCCAGTGACCATGGGTGCTGTAAAGTGCTCGAAACGTCGGGAATATAAAAAAAGTTAATATACGCGATAAAATCCGATAAATTAGATTTATTTAAATGTGTAGTCGTCGCGTAAAAATAAGAAATCATTAAATTTTTTTAATTATATTTTTATTTTGAATTTAATTAAAAAAAACACATTGGTTTCTTTAATTAATGGTAATTTCTTTCTTATTTTTATTATTTTATCGTTTACTCAAGAAAACATACATGCTTTTACGTTGTAACACGACAGCAAAAAAAAAATTAGATTTTTAGTATTTTCTCGATCTCTTTTGGTAGAATTTAGTCGCTTTTAACCTCCACAAGCAGTAGATTCGTCAAATGAAATCTGGTCACACCTCCATGGTATTATGACATGAGCTGTCAAAGCATTTACCGCACAGTAGGGATGGGCAAAGGAAAAAATATATCGATATATATTGAATCGATTTTTTTAAACAGTATCGATAAATATCGCGTGATATATATCGATACTGTTATCGTCATCATTTGCATGATGTAAAGAAAAGGTCCAGAAATTTATATTAAAGCCGGGTGCAAGACGAAAAAAAAACGACAACCAACCACATATGAATACTTTTGTACCTCATTTTGTTGTTACATATTTTGTCATTAATACAACATTTTAAAATATATCGATATTGATACGAATTCAATACTCTAAAATAAAGGCTTATCTTTCGATAGACGTCCGTCGAGTTGGCTGTTGATACGTATTTTACAGAAAAGTTACACTATTATAAGCACACACACAAAGTTTCAACATGCGGAAACTCGTAATTTTTGAGAAAAATTTATTGAAAATCAATTATTCTTGCAATGTTTATGTCTAATCCTACCGTAAAACTGGCGCCATTTTGTAATTTCATTGTCGACGTCAGGAAGGATGTGGATTCTTTCCGAAAAAGGTCGATTTTTAAATCGATTCAATTCGTAAGCTGTATCGGTTCACAAAAAATCGATTTCTCAAATATATATATGTAGGAAGTATAGTGGGTATAGTACAGGGACTGATTTTGTAGTTAGGAATAATAATTAATTCGTTTACACGAATTAATTATCCAACGAGTCGAGGATAAACTAGTAACGCAATACGACAAGCGCACCGTTCCACGTCAGAGCCAAGACTGCCTTAACGGCGGCCGCTCCGTCAGTTTTATACAAGCAAAACGGGCGCCACCGCAGGTGCAACGGTGCAGGTGTGCGGAACACGTGTTATTTATAAGAACTATGTATAGCTACACCAACGGCGCCGCACGTGCAATGGTGCTGGTGCCGTCACGGCCATACTGACATGCGTGCGTCCTCGCACGCGCTCCATCACAATTTTAGTTATCTGTAGACAAAAAAACATCGTTCGACTATCCTGACATAACAGCGTCTGTTCCGGTCTATATTGACCCTTCAGACTTAGGCGACAATCAGTTTTGTTCCGGCAGTAAGCCCTACAAAACTTTAATCAACTTTATTCTTGATCGGAATGATTAGTCTGTAGCTTTTTCTATCTTCTCTTTTTTTTTCAAGTACTGTTTTCGCTAGTCCGGAATCACTATTCCCTATAGCTATATCACTGGACCGGCACAAAGCCCTGCAATGATTGTAAGAACTATTCTTTTTTCTTAACCTCTTTTTTTCAGTACTATTTATGCTAGTCCGGAATCACTATTCCCTGTAGCTATATCATTGGACCGGCAAACGCCCTGCAATGATAGTAAGAACCACATTTTTTTTCCTTACTCTCTTTTTTTTCAATTCATTATAGAACAGTTACAGACCAACCATACCGCAAACATGTCCCCGTCACAATCACACAAATGTGTATCGTGAGGGACGTAGTGACACGATAACACCTAAGTATGTAAACCAACAGCAACTCTACACATATCCCAGTGTAGCACAGACCAGCCTTCCTGCAACTTCAATGTTCGTTTCCTGCACTAGAATAATTACTTCGTTAGAGTGTTGCAATGTCTCTAGTATTTTCTAGATGCACAGACACGGCTACCTCTGACTGTCGCACGTCCTCGTGCGGTTGACAGTGAACAGCATACGGTCTATCAGTTATCACCACCTGCTAACAGATATTAACTCTTGTTAAATATTACAACGGTCAATAATCCCAGACTTCATTTAAGTCATGGACGCGGCGATATGGCTACCTCCAGGCAAACGCACTCCAATTTTCCGTTCTGCTGCGTTCGTGCCACATTCGCGCTAACGAGCCGTCGCGCCGTACTAGCGCTAGCGAATCGTCGTACTGCTTTGCAAAATTAAAAGAAATTGAGATAAATGTATCGCGAACCATGGAATTCAGAGCTTCCAAAATTCATCACAAATTCTCTTAAGAAACGGCAACTGTATGGACATTTGAAAACATTGCAATAAACGGAAACTATGTGTAGAGACGGATACCATCACATATTTCAAAGGGAAGGAGGCAACTGCACATAATTAACGAAAGCCGACCAAGCCTCAGACGTTCATTTACAGCACCAAAGGACCATGTGTTCGGCGGCCGCTTGAATTGCCTTGTCATAAGATCTGCCGATAAGTTACAGACTGTAGCGGTGTAGGCTCAATCTTACTAGCGCTCAGCCGTACCTGACCGAGAGACTTCTACGAATCTCTCGACATCAAACCCCAATCTTGTCGACCACACAGTATTCGGAGCAAACTGCAACACTGATCAACACATAAGAACACAAAAATATCACTTATTATTTTCAATCCACAGAGTGTTAAAGTTTATCCTTTATTGTAGTACAACCCTTAAACGTTTTGAACTTCAAAATATAGCAAATGATAATCATGTTTCACATGAACTATCAAATTATAACAAAACTTGAACAAGTTAATTAGAAAGCCTCCAACATTTAGTTTGACATTTGTTAAAATATTTAGGTACGTCAAGAAATAATGAAAATACTTGCGGGTACTTTTAATACAAATCGAACAAAAGGATTTATCTTTTGGCTTAAATAATTTCACTTTATCTTTTCTAGGACAGCAAATTTCATTACGGTATTTAACATAAAAAGAGATCCATCAATGCGAAATGCATTATAGCCTTTACAAATGTAATAATTCTCATACTATTCGAAGATTATATGAGGGCAATAAGGGGGACTTTATCCCACTTCTGATGTAGGAAGTATAGTGGGTATAGTATAGGGACTGATTTTGTAGTTAGGAATAATAATTAATTCGTTTACACGAATTAATTATCCAACGAGTCGAGGATAAACTAGTAACGCAATACGACAAGCGCACCGTTCCACGTCAGAGCCAAGACTGCCTTAACGGCGGCCGCTCCGTCCGTTTTATACAAGCAAAACGGGCGCCACCGCAGGTGCAACGGTGCAGGTGTGCGGAACACGTGTTATTTATAAGAACTCTGTATAGCTACACCAACGGCGCCGCACGTGCAATGGTGCTGGTGCCGTCATATATATATATATATATATATATTTTAATGTTTGCATTTATAATGTAAATATAAATCCATTTTATGAAGAACAAGAAAGATACCATGATAAATGATTTCTTATTGAAATTCGTTTTATTTTAACAGTACCTATTAGGGTAGATAACAAAAAAATAGGTAAGGTTCAACTTATGTCAAAGAACCGAATTGATTAACCCCGACTCCACCTGGTACGAGTTGTCCTACCCCTAAGAGTGGTTTTATAGAGCCGGAGGTGCGTGGGGGGAGCAGCCTCCGCCTGCTGTAACGCGATTTGTTACGCTAAGGCGTAGAGGCTGCTCTTCCCGCAGCGCCGGAGACGTAGCAGTCTCAAAATAGATACAGAAATCCTTCTGAATCAGTCCCCTTATTTTTTTATTATGAAAGGAATTTTTTATCTCATAAAATGGATTTATATTTACATTATTAATGCAAACATGAAAAAAATATAGATATTTTAGAAATCGATTTTTTGGGAATCGATACATCAGCTTACAATTCGAATCCATTTAAAAAAATCGATCTTTTCCGGATAGAATCTATATCCCTACTGACAATAATAATAAAAAATGGCGTCAGTTTCACGGTAGGAATTGACATAAATATTGCAAAAATATTTGATTTTCAATATTTTTTTCTCAATAAGTACGTGTTTCCGCATATTGAAACTTTGTGTGTGTGCTTATAAAATGTAATCTTTCTGCAAAAATACGTATCAACACCAAACTCGACGGACGTCAATGGAAAGTCATACCAAAATAAATATCGAAATATAGCGATATTAAATATCGACGATATATATGTTTTATTAAAAAATATCGATATTTCCATATATCGATATTTTTTGCTCAAGCCTACCGCACAGCACAAATTATAAAGTTGTATGTACTGCACAGTCCTTCGTTGCTTCGTTCGTTGTTTCTTGTGGTTTTACTGTGTTATTTGTGACTTGGCTTGGCTACTATTACGGACTCCGACTGATCTTTCAACTTCTGACGACCCTCTTGATATTGATTCTTGGACACCGATAACGGTTACACCTGACGACCCTCTGCTATTGATCGCAGAACACTGATTGTGCTTTAGGATTTGGTTCAGAATGCCGAGTAACGTCTCGGAATACCACAATGAACCCGAAAAACCGAGCAACTCGTCGACATTTACAGTGTATTAATTGCAATATCGTTGTTAATACACTCCGGCGCTTCGCTGTCTTGGAACTTAATACCAGAGTCATATCGTTAATTAGCAATTGGATCGCCCCAAGACTCGTTAGTAATTTTCTCAAATGATATAGTTTACTATGTTATGACAGTATTACAATATTAATCTAATGTTGTGTTTTTTATGCCCAATGATCTTTTAGTATAATGTGGACACCGTATAGATTGATTGATCTGCGAGGTCGAGCTGCGTTTGTCGCAGTCTGTTGATGGGTTACAGTTTCATTGGCACCACTTTACAAAGATTTCCGCTAATTTAGATGCTGACTTATTTTTTTTCGTATAGATCTCTTTATGTAGAATGCTTTAAAACAAAAATCACATTAAGCAACCTCATAGATTTTGAGAAAAAATATTCTAAAGCTTAAAAAAATAGTTTTTTTTACATAATCATATGTGATTTTACCACAGATAATGTACGAATTTTACTCCATACACGCACAACTCAACATAGAAGCAAGGAGAACTAATGATGCAAGCGAGTGAAGCGAGCTTAGAACTTGGGGGCAACCCGACTCGGACAGGTTAGGTTAGAAGGGGATAGTAGGTCTAGTAAGCAAGCGAAGTGAGCAAACTAAGACCTCGCTATCTCCATCGTGTTAGGTTACTTTAAACCCTTCAGGAAAATATTAGTTGATTACCCCTTATTACAATATTTAGATTTTAGTATGACTATATATTTTATTTAAGATTAATTTAATTTTTTTTATTTGACCTTAACCTTTGACTTAAGCCTCAAAAATGTCCTTTTCCTCAGAGCTTGTTATAAGATAGTATTCCAAAATTTAAGCATATTTTGAATTGATCTTGACTATTTGACTTTCAGAGTGTTTGACCTTTACGTTAAAGATGTCATTGACCTCATTATTGCTTGAAAATAAAATTGATTTTTCCCACCCTTACTACTCCTACTATACCAATCCTTTTCTTTGGCAAGTTTTTCGAAACTTTTGGAAATTTTTTTCTCAGCACCTATGGGTTTGCTCAATTTGCCGATTTCATAATTACACTAAAAAGGATCTATTCTACAAAAAAAAAAAATATTGCTGCTATAAAATGCAGCAGAAACTATTGCACAGTGCTTCCGTTTCATTACTCATTGAGACTCCTCTGTGCCTTGCATTCATATTAAGCTGTTGGTCCCGTTTGCCAAACATTTAACATTTTTGATAATCATTATATCCAGTAAAAAGCTTTCAAAATCTGTCAACCATGTAAGAGTATCAGTATATCGCATTGATTTGGCTGTGGAGGTCTGATGGCAGTTGCTCCATGTAAAATCCTGATATCCGGCTGCACTAGGTTGAACTAGAAATCAACCCCAACATAGGAAGAAGCTAGGCAAATATTATTTTAAGTTTCCTATTAGTGTAATCTTTACTTCCTTTTTCAGATAACTGAAGATGATTACATTTGTGAGGCATGTTGGGATATTGCAATGCATGCAGTTAATGAAGCATTAGCCCTCGACAATCACGGTGAACAACAAGCAACTGGATCCTCTCACCGAGGCCATAGAAAAGTGTGTGTCCACTGCGGTCTATCCCTATTAAGGCGACGAAGTGACCTTATTCTGAAAGAAAATGCCACTGATTTGCATAGAAATATTAAAAATATCATTGAATCTAGGATTGCACCACGTCAGGTCAGTGCACTAGTAACTATGAGTGGCTCAGTATTTCAGGTCTCAATAATCCTTATTTATCAATTAGCCCATGTGTCATATTGAGTTTTAAACCAAGATGTTTATTTTATAGATTAGATCAACTGATCGTGTTTGTCATCCATGTTGGCTGAGATGCAAAAGATCTGCACTTCGGACACAGAAGATTGAAGATGCACAATCTGTTAATCCAGATAATAATTTTTTACAAGAACCAAATGTCACTGATCAAGATGTAGAACAACATATAGAGGCTGAGGAAGATAGCGCTGAAATTCCAATGGTTCCTGTTCAACCAGCAGTAGAAATTGTTTTACCAAACTACAGACGGGCTGCAAATACTGCTTCTCATTGTTTGTTCTATGGCTGTACTAATGTACATTTGCGGATAATTTCTGATTCTTTGAGAACAACTGTCTTAAGTAATTATAATTTCTACATACCAGCACTGGCACGAGTTTGTAAAGAACATTTATTTGCCAATAACTGGGATATTCTATATGATTTGCCAAACAGCATCAGTACTTTTAATGTGCAACAAATAGAGCATGTTTTCTCATGGGTAAATTCATCCAAATCTAATTTCAACTTAAGCAGCATTGAAGCAATTCAAGATGTTGATGAGAATTTATTTTCCTATTGGATTGGAAGATCAAAAGAGGAATTTATTTCATTGTTAAGTGAGGTTCCTAGGATCCAAGAAACTCATAGAGGCATTTTAGGCTTCTCTGCTTTGCTAATGAAATTGAAAACTGGAGAATCTGATGACACATTATCAAAGCTTTTAGGAGTGCCTCGTCGCACCCTTGAAAGATTAATGCACAGTATAAGAGAATTGCTGCTGCAAGACTTTTGTTCCCAATAATCTTAGAATCAATCATATTTCAAGGGAGAATTTGCTACACCATCTGCTGTTGCCAAATGGTATCTATGATAATAATAATAATAACCAAGTCATTTTGATTTGTGATAGCACCTATATATATGTATATATATATATATATATATATATATATATATATATATATATATATATATATATATATATATATATGTATATATATATATATATTAAAAAAGTACAAATTACATGTTTCTAAAGGATACTAACTCATTGCATAAGTATAGAAATCTACTTAAACTGTTTTTGATTGTATCAACTTGTTGACTGTTTTGGTCCATACAAGGCAACATCATTATCAGATGATGAGATAATGACATCTATATGTAAAAATGAGAATTCTCCTCTGAGATTGTACCTCCAAGCTAATGATATCTTTATTTTTGATAGGGGTTTCAGAGACTCTATTAGTCTGTTAGAAGAGTGCAATTACAAGACCTACATGCCAGAATCACTTAGAAGGCGAACATCAACTGATCACTGAGCAAGCAAATTTGTTTTTTATAGAATAAGAGTGACAAACCAGCACAAAGTCCACCTGATAGTAAGTGGTTGCTGTGGCCCATAGATATTTACATCTATCTTCGTTTGCGAATTAAAATGCAGATGCGCAGATTAAAATGCAGCTTGACACTGATGTATTTCGTATGGTGAGTGTAAAGAACCGGAGACCCTTTTTACTCGAAAAGAGGCATTCCATCTTAGTCCTCACGGGTGACAACGCATCTGCATTTTGATTCGCAAACGAGGATAGATGTAGATGTCTATGGGCCACAGCAACCACTTACAATTTGGTGCACGGTCTTATATATAAAAAAGTACTCTGTGGTCTTATAGCTCCGAACAATGAAGATTGAATATTATCCGATTTTTCAAACATATCTTTAAAGTCTTAGTACACCCATTATAGTATGGACTATTCTAATTAGTCGTATTATATTTTCGATCATATGTCGATACATGACTATAGATGGCGTTCTTTTAAATCCAAGCGATTTAAAACAGATAACACAAACGTTTTTATCTGTGGGCTTGTGACACAGCGGTAATAATTGAGTTTTGGCGGAAACTTGACCGGCGGTGGTTTGCTGTTCCTGTATTATTGTTTAAATAATGGTTTGAAGTGGACTTTGATATGTAAAAGTGGTACGATATTGTGTATTAAGTATCTGCGCATGTGAACTATTAGTGGAAACTGTGAAACAAGTGCTCTGATGGTGATGTGATTCTCAAAATAAGGTGTCTCTCTCTGCTTAGGTGCCTTGAAATACCATCGCCAACCGTCAGCTGTCTGCTGGCTCAAGTTGCCGTCAAAATCTCCCAAGGGCTGCACAATGTAACGCATCAATATATTGTGAAGCAATATACTATGAAGGATAATTATTATAACATTTTTTAACTTCAGGCTCGGAAGGACTAGATCCCAGAGCCGTAAAGTCAGTTATTAAGAAGATGAAGAAGCGGTAATAATTACGTTCAAATTTACGCAAAATCTCAAGATGTGTATTAGGCCTTACTTCTGGAATTAAATGTAAAAAAAACAATTTTAGTAAGTATTTCACTTTACATATATTCTAATATATTTCATTTTACATAATCACAAGACCTATTTCAACTTTCATTTAAAATACCATTTTATTTGAAAACATTGTTGTCATCCATATGCGCCATCTTAATTTTTTGACATTTACATGTTTACTTACTTCCAGTTACTATACTCTTTGCTTATTTCCTTTCTATCTTTCGAGTGCGAATGGACGTTTTTTTTTTTAAATTCTCTATCTTTATTACTTTACTCTGCTCCAAATTCTGACCTGGCACGCTTACGGACTCCGAAAACGATAGATTTTATTGAAGACCTCTGCACGAATTTTGGACCTCCGTTTTTTTGCTTTCTGATTTGGTATTTGTCAACTATGTCTGTGCACAAGTGCTGTGTACCTAATTGCGGAACTACTCGTTAGTTATACATTATTTTTACTTTTATATATAAGGAAAATTATTGAAGTATTACCGTTAGTAAGTTAGGCGCCGTGGCCCATTTGAAACGGTTTTTTCATTTGTGCATTATTTCCAAAACTTGCCGCTTTATGACAATGAGCGCGATTCCTGAGAAATAAATGTATGTTTAAACTAAAGTCCGTTGTGATTAGAACTACTAGACAGCTGTTTCGTCGTACCTTCAACCAAATAACTAATTTGGTTGTCTATACAATCTGAAATGAATGACAATTCCATTTAATGTTATGCCAACACTAGCTAAAATAAAATGTCAGTTTTTTTACTGGCTTTACGGCTCTGGGTTCTAGCCCTCTTGAGAATGTCACTATGGTACAAAAGCCCTGGAGTCACGCCAGAAATATACATTTATAGTATGCAAATATATAATAGAGATACAATAATCTAAAAACTCTCAATTATGTATTAAGCTAACATCAAACAACCACAGGAAGCATGACTTTTTCCAAGTGACATAGGACATAACCTAAAAAGGTTCAAATGTAAATATCTTTTTTTTGACGCCTTCTCAGTACAAAATTATTTGACAGAGTTATTAAGGGACTGACGCTTAACATTTTAAGATATTTTTGGTATATAGACGCCACCATTTCTTCTCAACTAATTTTATGTATGAAAGTCTGCAATTCGAATCCATTTAAAAAAATCGATCTTTTCCGGATAGAATCTATATCCCTACTGACAATAATAATAAAAAATGGCGTCAGTTTCACGGTAGGAATTGACATAAATATTGCAAAAATATTTGATTTTCAATATTTTTTTCTCAATAAGTACGTGTTTCCGCATATTGAAACTTTGTGTGTGTGCTTATAAAATGTAATCTTTCTGCAAAAATACGTATCAACACCAAACTCGACGGACGTCAATGGAAAGTCATACCAAAATAAATATCGAAATATAGCGATATTAAATATCGACGATATATATGTTTTATTAAAAAATATCGATATTTCCATATATCGATATTTTTTGCTCAAGCCTACCGCACAGCACAAATTATAAAGTTGTATGTACCGCACAGTCCTTCGTTGCTTCGTTCGTTGTTTCTTGTGGTTTTACTGTGTTATTTGTGACTTGGCTTGGCTACTATTACGGACTCCGACTGATCTTTCAACTTCTGACGACCCTCTTGATATTGATTCTTGGACACCGATAACGGTTACACCTGACGACCCTCTGCTATTGATCGCAGAACACTGATTGTGCTTTAGGATTTGGTTCAGAATGCCGAGTAACGTCTCGGAATACCACAATGAACCCGAAAAACCGAGCAACTCGTCGACATTTACAGTGTATTAATTGCAATATCGTTGTTAATACACTCCGGCGCTTCGCTGTCTTGGAACTTAATACCAGAGTCATATCGTTAATTAGCAATTGGATCGCCCCAAGACTCGTTAGTAATTTTCTCAAATGATATAGTTTACTATGTTATGACAGTATTACAATATTAATCTAATGTTGTGTTTTTTATGCCCAATGATCTTTTAGTATAATGTGGACACCGTATAGATTGATTGATCTGCGAGGTCGAGCTGCGTTTGTCGTAGTCTGTTGATGGGTTACAGTTTCATTGGCACCACTTTACAAAGATTTCCGCTAATTTAGATGCTGACTTATTTTTTTTCGTATAGATCTCTTTATGTAGAATGCTTTAAAACAAAAATCACATTAAGCAACCTCATAGATTTTGAGAAAAAATATTCTAAAGCTTAAAAAAATAGTTTTTTTTACATAATCATATGTGATTTTACCACAGATAATGTACGAATTTTACTCCATACACGCACAACTCAACATAGAAGCAAGGAGAACTAATGATGCAAGCGAGTGAAGCGAGCTTAGAACTTGGGGGCAACCCGACTCGGACAGGTTAGGTTAGAAGGGGATAGTAGGTCTAGTAAGCAAGCGAAGTGAGCAAACTAAGACCTCGCTATCTCCATCGTGTTAGGTTACTTTAAACCCTTCAGGAAAATATTAGTTGATTACCCCTTATTACAATATTTAGATTTTAGTATGACTATATATTTTATTTAAGATTAATTTAATTTTTTTTATTTGACCTTAACCTTTGACTTAAGCCTCAAAAATGTCCTTTTCCTCAGAGCTTGTTATAAGATAGTATTCCAAAATTTAAGCATATTTTGAATTGATCTTGACTATTTGACTTTCAGAGTGTTTGACCTTTACGTTAAAGATGTCATTGACCTCATTATTGCTTGAAAATAAAATTGATTTTTCCCACCCTTACTACTCCTACTATACCAATCCTTTTCTTTGGCAAGTTTTTCGAAACTTTTGGAAATTTTTTTCTCAGCACCTATGGGTTTGCTCAATTTGCCGATTTCATAATTACACTAAAAAGGATCTATTCTACAAAAAAAAAAAATATTGCTGCTATAAAATGCAGCAGAAACTATTGCACAGTGCTTCCGTTTCATTACTCATTGAGACTCCTCTGTGCCTTGCATTCATATTAAGCTGTTGGTCCCGTTTGCCAAACATTTAACATTTTTGATAATCATTATATCCAGTAAAAAGCTTTCAAAATCTGTCAACCATGTAAGAGTATCAGTATATCGCATTGATTTGGCTGTGGAGGTCTGATGGCAGTTGCTCCATGTAAAATCCTGATATCCGGCTGCACTAGGTTGAACTAGAAATCAACCCCAACATAGGAAGAAGCTAGGCAAATATTATTTTAAGTTTCCTATTAGTGTAATCTTTACTTCCTTTTTCAGATAACTGAAGATGATTACATTTGTGAGGCATGTTGGGATATTGCAATGCATGCAGTTAATGAAGCATTAGCCCTCGACAATCACGGTGAACAACAAGCAACTGGATCCTCTCACCGAGGCCATAGAAAAGTGTGTGTCCACTGCGGTCTATCCCTATTAAGGCGACGAAGTGACCTTATTCTGAAAGAAAATGCCACTGATTTGCATAGAAATATTAAAAATATCATTGAATCTAGGATTGCACCACGTCAGGTCAGTGCACTAGTAACTATGAGTGGCTCAGTATTTCAGGTCTCAATAATCCTTATTTATCAATTAGCCCATGTGTCATATTGAGTTTTAAACCAAGATGTTTATTTTATAGATTAGATCAACTGATCGTGTTTGTCATCCATGTTGGCTGAGATGCAAAAGATCTGCACTTCGGACACAGAAGATTGAAGATGCACAATCTGTTAATCCAGATAATAATTTTTTACAAGAACCAAATGTCACTGATCAAGATGTAGAACAACATATAGAGGCTGAGGAAGATAGCGCTGAAATTCCAATGGTTCCTGTTCAACCAGCAGTAGAAATTGTTTTACCAAACTACAGACGGGCTGCAAATACTGCTTCTCATTGTTTGTTCTATGGCTGTACTAATGTACATTTGCGGATAATTTCTGATTCTTTGAGAACAACTGTCTTAAGTAATTATAATTTCTACATACCAGCACTGGCACGAGTTTGTAAAGAACATTTATTTGCCAATAACTGGGATATTCTATATGATTTGCCAAACAGCATCAGTACTTTTAATGTGCAACAAATAGAGCATGTTTTCTCATGGGTAAATTCATCCAAATCTAATTTCAACTTAAGCAGCATTGAAGCAATTCAAGATGTTGATGAGAATTTATTTTCCTATTGGATTGGAAGATCAAAAGAGGAATTTATTTCATTGTTAAGTGAGGTTCCTAGGATCCAAGAAACTCATAGGGGCATTTTAGGCTTCTCTGCTTTGCTAATGAAATTGAAAACTGGAGAATCTGATGACACATTATCAAAGCTTTTAGGAGTGCCTCGTCGCACCCTTGAAAGATTAATGCACAGTATAAGAGAATTGCTGCTGCAAGACTTTTGTTCCCAATAATCTTAGAATCAATCATATTTCAAGGGAGAATTTGCTACACCATCTGCTGTTGCCAAATGGTATCTATGATAATAATAATAATAACCAAGTCATTTTGATTTGTGATAGCACCTATATATATGTATATATATATATATATATATATATATATATATATATATATATATATATATATATATATGTATATATATATATATATATTAAAAAAGTACAAATTACATGTTTCTAAAGGATACTAACTCATTGCATAAGTATAGAAATCTACTTAAACTGTTTTTGATTGTATCAACTTGTTGACTGTTTTGGTCCATACAAGGCAACATCATTATCAGATGATGAGATAATGACATCTATATGTAAAAATGAGAATTCTCCTCTGAGATTGTACCTCCAAGCTAATGATATCTTTATTTTTGATAGGGGTTTCAGAGACTCTATTAGTCTGTTAGAAGAGTGCAATTACAAGACCTACATGCCAGAATCACTTAGAAGGCGAACATCAACTGATCACTGAGCAAGCAAATTTGTTTTTTATAGAATAAGAGTGACAAACCAGCACAAAGTCCACCTGATAGTAAGTGGTTGCTGTGGCCCATAGATATTTACATCTATCTTCGTTTGCGAATTAAAATGCAGATGCGCAGATTAAAATGCAGCTTGACACTGATGTATTTCGTATGGTGAGTGTAAAGAACCGGAGACCCTTTTTACTCGAAAAGAGGCATTCCATCTTAGTCCTCACGGGTGACAACGCATCTGCATTTTGATTCGCAAACGAGGATAGATGTAGATGTCTATGGGCCACAGCAACCACTTACAATTTGGTGCACGGTCTTATATATAAAAAAGTACTCTGTGGTCTTATAGCTCCGAACAATGAAGATTGAATATTATCCGATTTTTCAAACATATCTTTAAAGTCTTAGTACACCCATTATAGTATGGACTATTCTAATTAGTCGTATTATATTTTCGATCATATGTCGATACATGACTATAGATGGCGTTCTTTTAAATCCAAGCGATTTAAAACAGATAACACAAACGTTTTTATCTGTGGGCTTGTGACACAGCGGTAATAATTGAGTTTTGGCGAAAACTTGACCGGCGGTGGTTTGCTGTTCCTGTATTATTGTTTAAATAATGGTTTGAAGTGGACTTTGATATGTAAAAGTGGTACGATATTGTGTATTAAGTATCTGCGCATGTGAACTATTAGTGGAAACTGTGAAACAAGTGCTCTGATGGTGATGTGATTCTCAAAATAAGGTGTCTCTCTCTGCTTAGGTGCCTTGAAATACCATCGCCAACCGTCAGCTGTCTGCTGGCTCAAGTTGCCGTCAAAATCTCCCAAGGGCTGCACAATGTAACGCATCAATATATTGTGAAGCAATATACTATGAAGCATAATTATTATAACATTTTTTAACTTCAGGCTCGGAAGGACTAGATCCCAGAGCCGTAAAGTCAGTTATTAAGAAGATGAAGAAGCGGTAATAATTACGTTCAAATTTACGCAAAATCTCAAGATGTGTATTAGGCCTTACTTCTGGAATTAAATGTAAAAAAAACAATTTTAGTAAGTATTTCACTTTACATATATTCTAATATATTTCATTTTACATAATCACAAGACCTATTTCAACTTTCATTTAAAATACCATTTTATTTGAAAACATTGTTGTCATCCATATGCGCCATCTTAATTTTTTGACATTTACATGTTTACTTACTTCCAGTTACTATACTCTTTGCTTATTTCCTTTCTATCTTTCGAGTGCGAATGGACGTTTTTTTTTTTAAATTCTCTATCTTTATTACTTTACTCTGCTCCAAATTCTGACCTGGCACGCTTACGGACTCCGAAAACGATAGATTTTATTGAAGACCTCTGCACGAATTTTGGACCTCCGTTTTTTTGCTTTCTGATTTGGTATTTGTCAACTATGTCTGTGCACAAGTGCTGTGTACCTAATTGCGGAACTACTCGTTAGTTATACATTATTTTTACTTTTATATATAAGGAAAATTATTGAAGTATTACCGTTAGTAAGTTAGGCGCCGTGGCCCATTTGAAACGGTTTTTTCATTTGTGCATTATTTCCAAAACTTGCCGCTTTATGACAATGAGCGCGATTCCTGAGAAATAAATGTATGTTTAAACTAAAGTCCGTTGTGATTAGAACTACTAGACAGCTGTTTCGTCGTACCTTCAACCAAATAACTAATTTGGTTGTCTATACAATCTGAAATGAATGACAATTCCATTTAATGTTATGCCAACACTAGCTAAAATAAAATGTCAGTTTTTTTACTGGCTTTACGGCTCTGGGTTCTAGCCCTCTTGAGAATGTCACTATGGTACAAAAGCCCTGGAGTCACGCCAGAAATATACATTTATAGTATGCAAATATATAATAGAGATACAATAATCTAAAAACTCTCAATTATGTATTAAGCTAACATCAAACAACCACAGGAAGCATGACTTTTTCCAAGTGACATAGGACATAACCTAAAAAGGTTCAAATGTAAATATCTTTTTTTTGACGCCTTCTCAGTACAAAATTATTTGACAGAGTTATTAAGGGACTGACGCTTAACATTTTAAGATATTTTTGGTATATAGACGCCACCATTTCTTCTCAACTAATTTTATGTATGAAAGTCTGCCATTGCTCTTTGTATTTTTGACAAATAGTATCCTTTAAAGTTTAAGTGTTAATTTTGTTCATCGGTATTATACTTACAATACAACATTAATATTTACAGGCACAGCCAATACAACACTCCACCTGTTCCCCAATCCGGATAAGGATGTAGACAGATTTCGGACTTGGGTTTATGCAGTTGGTGGTGAAATCCTTGCTCTTGAAAATAGTAAAATTTTTAAGCTACGCAGGGTTTGTCATGCACATTTTGAACCAAGATACTACACAATAAGTAATCGACTTGCTGCAAATGCAGTCCCAACATTGAATTTATCAGGTATGTATATTATTATTGCCTTATTTGTTTATTACAATAAAATAATTTTCTTAGTAATCCTTGTTTATAAAAAGATACTCTGTGATCCAGTGGACTGTGTGCTCGTTTGTCACCCTATTCTATAAAAAAAAAACAATATATTCAATCATTTGACAACGTCAAATTTTAAAATAGTATTTTCATCTATTGCGTAAAATGCAGCTCCTAGTTTTTAGGGAAAGAACATTCGTGTAACAGAAACAAACTTTTTATTCAATATAGATTATAAATAATATTTATTGAAGGTCACTCTTTTGTTTACCACTGGTTTGAAAAAATATCTCTGTCCTGGGAAGAACCAAACCCAAGAAGAAACCCAGTGGGACTTTTTTTTAAATAACAGCTTACAATCATGTATGTTACACAAATTAACAACACAACAAATTAGAAATAGCTTGGTAGCGATCACCTCATTTCCAGGGGTTATTATCATCCATAAATTCTTTAATATTATAATAATTCTTCTTATACAAACATATTTTAATAAAGTTGTTGAATTTTGAGCAGATTAAATTTTGTATATTTTCTGGACTTTTGTTGTAAAAGCGTATACATCGCCCCTAGAATGAATTACTGACTCGATGGAGTCGAGTAACTGGTACTACTAGCTTGTGTCTGTTCCTAGTATTTACAGAATGAATATTACTTATTTTTGTAAAACTACTTTTATTTTTGTGTACGTTACATAACTACAGTGCACATACAAAATACATAACAAATCCAGTACATTTTCATAAATGTATTGAGAGGCCAAAGTTGATATATTACTTTCCTTAAATTTTTGTTGCAGCGACTCTTTAGGCTTTAAATCATAAATTGCTCTTGTGGCTCTCTTCTGTAAAACAAATATAATTTCAATGTTAGCTGCATGTCCCGATAGCAATATATCATACGACATTATGCTATGGAAATAGCTAAAGTCTACTAGTCTAACTGGTTCAACGCTAGTAAAACTTCTAAAATTTATTACAGTATATGCTGCAGAGCTAAGTCTGCTTGCTAATTTTGATATATGGGGGCTCATTGAAGCTTGGCATCTAATGTGATTCCAAGAAAAATGATGGTATCTACAAGACTCTGTTTCTCTCCATTTAAAATTACATTAGTATTTAATTGTTTGAGATTTGGAGTCATAAATTTCATACATTAAAGTGTTTTAGTGGTTTCTTTTGTGTTACTTAATAATAAGCTTAATTAAAATACAATATGGAATATACCAACTATGATTAGCAATAAAAAATGTAAGATTATTGTTCTAGCAAACGTCTAAAATATTACTTTAAGTCAATAACTGTCTAAACGTTGGTAATGTTTTTATTTTGTGTAAACATTTATCAATGTTAGAAGGAGATAAAATACAAAACTCGGTGCCTCTCTTTCTAAGAAAAATGAGAATGTTTTCAATGTTTCAAGCGCTCACTCCCTATATTATATTATAGCCTCCTTGGACCAACTATAAACAATTTTTTTTTAAACAAATTATGGCGCCACCATCGATTGAATTTTTGTGGTTCAAGGCAATTGTCCTACGCCTGATATGAAGTGACGCTAAGAATCACGACATTAGTGTCACAAATTATAAATCAGTGACGACCAAGTTTGTGACCCATAAGCACGTCCAAGTTCCTGACAATTTAAAAATAGTTTCGTAGCCAAATTACATTACAAATGGCTTCCTGTGCAGTGAAATAGTCTGGCATTTCACTTTAATAATCCGTTGAGCTATATGAGTTCTATTGTGGATATTCTCATTTCTAAATTTATCACGCAGATAGACCTCTCCAATTTAAAAGCTTTATATTTTTCAGATGAAATATATAAAATAAAGAAACCATAAACACAAGAATTTCTTTATGCACTTAAGTGCAATGGTTGTGGTCATCTTAATAAACCTTTTACTTAGCAGGTAGCAGCATGTTTGGAATAATTTTACCTTTCATATACGTAGTCTGTGTACTAACATAACTTCTTTATTGTCCAAGCAAATGGATAAGACTGTGAAGTTACTAACCATCAAACATTACATAACCACCTGCTGCATCAAAATATACAAGACATGATGGGCAAAGAATTAGAAGTTGAATTATTTTTAAATAGTAACAACATACATATCCTTTGTATTACTGAACATTGGCTAAAAGATTATAATTTCATGTTTAATTTCAGATATCACCAGGTGGTCAGTTCCTTCAATAGAGAAAAAAGTTTACGTGGTGGCTCCTTAATACTAGCAGATAAATCATTATTATATAAAGAATGTAAGGATATAGTAAGCCTCTCTGTTGAGCGAACTGTAGAAATGGCTTGTGTCGAGCTCGAGCACCTCATTGTTGTAAGTGTTTACAGACCCCCATGTGCTACTTATGACTATTTTGAAAGGATTGTGGAAGAAGTTTTGCTCAAACTTAGTAAACAGAACAAGTCTGTTGTAATATGTGGAGACTTTAACATCAATCTCCTTGAAACTTCTGCCATTAGTATTAACTTTAGCTCATTGTTTAAATCGTATAATCTTGTTAATTTATTCTTAGAACCAACACGTATTGCTGGGCCTAGTGCGACCTGTATAGATAACATTTTTACGGATGTTAAGACCTTGCATAAATCAATTATACAAAATTTAAGTTCAGTTCACTGTGGACAGTTGGTATCACTACCTTACATACACAAAAAATAGAAAAATAAGAAAGTTGTGTTTGTTCCAATAAATGAACATTGCTTGGAGAGGTTTAGAAGTAATATAATAAAAAGACTTCCATCACTTTCATTTAAAAACAGTGCTAATTATTTGTATGGTACATTATTTAAAATTATAAGTTGTGAATTTAGTAAGTTATTTACTTCTAAAACTTTCTCTTTTAACAGTCTCAAATCATTTAATGAATGGGCGACAGTAGGAATTTATAAAAGTAGGCGAAGGTTATACGAGCTATATGATGAAATATCATATAATAGTAGTGTTATATTTAGAGATTATGTAAAAACATATTCTAAAATATTTAAAAAAGTGTACTCCACTGCTAAGGCTTTATATTTAAGCAACAAAATTAAAACTGCATCCGACAAAATTAAAATGACATGGAGAATAATAAATAGTGAAACGGGCAAGGTCAAACCGCGCAACTCGGATTTTCAATTGGATATTAACAATAATTTAACGCGATCTGATCAAGAAGTTGCTATGGCTTTTGAGAAACATTTTACTGATGTTCCTTTTTTGACAACAAAATCATTAAATTCTTCTCCTACTGTCGCCGAATCATTGCTCAAGCAAAATGTAAAGGCTTGTTCAAATACTTTCCATAGAGTACTGCCAAAAGATATTGTTAAATATTTTAAAACTATTGATGTTAAGAAAACGGCAGACTTATGGGGGATTTCCGTTAAAGTTATTTTATCTATAATAGATATAATAGCACCGTATCTAGTCACTATATTTAATACAAGCGTCGAATCTGGTGTGTTTCCTGATTTAATGAAACATAGTAAAGTCATACCTTTATTTAAATCTGGTACTACATTAGACCCCGCCAATTTTAGACTAATTTCTGTACTACCAACATTTAGTAAAATTTTTGAAAAAATAATTTTGGATCAGATGTTGAGTTTCTTTAATATTAATAAATTGCTACATAGAAATCAATTCGGTTTTACAAGGTGTCGCTCGACAACTGACGCTGGAGTTGAGCTTATTAAACATATTTTTGTGCGTGGGAGAATTCAGAGGATGCTTTGGGTATATTTTGTGACCTTTCCAATGCCTTCGACTGCGTTCACCATATAATCAGGAAGCTACAGTGTTATGGTGTCAAGGACACAGCGCTTAAACTCATTATTTCATATTTAAGTAATAGAATGTAGAAAGTTATTATCAATGGTAAAAGTTCTTCCGGGTCACCTGTACTAATGGGTGTCCCTCAGGGCTCCATTCTCGGCCCATTCCTATTTCTAGTGTATATTAATGACTTACCCTCTCTTGTAGGGGATAATCATGATATAGTATTATTTGCTGATGATACTTCCTTGATTTTTAAACTTAAACGTCAATCATTTAAATGTGACGAAGTGAATAATGATATAGCAAAATTAGTGCATTGGTTTAACGTGAATAATCTACATTTAAACGGAAATAAAACTAAATGTATTAAATTTACAACAACAAATGTTAAAAATCTGAGTACCAATGTGTTTTTAAATGGGAAAGAACTGAGCCCTGTTGAATCGACTGTTTCTATCGGCATCACTCTCCACGCAAAGCTTCAGTGGGGCCCCCATAAGTCCAAACTAGCAAGCAGACTAAGTTCTGTAAAAAAGATTAGAGGTCTCACTAGTGTCGAGACAGCTAGATTAGTTTATTTCAGTTATTTCCATAGCATAATGTCGTATGGTATTTTGTTATGGGGAAATGCGGCTGATCCTGAAACTATTTTTGTTTTACAGAAGAGGGCTATTAGAGCTATTTACAACTTAAAACCGAGAGAGTCTCTTGGAGATAAATTTAAAGAAATAAATATATTAACTTTGGCCTCTCAGTATATTTACGAAAATTTAATGTATGTTCACAAAAACAAAGGCAGTTTTAGTAAAAAAAGTGATGTACATTCTGTAAACACTAGGAACAAACACAAGCTAGTGATACCAGTTTCTCGACTCCACAGAGTCAGTAATTCATTCATTGGGCAACAATAAAATAAAACTAATAAAATAAAAAAAAATAAAAAAAATATATACGCTATTACAACAGGGTCCCGGAAAGTCTACAGGCTCTCTCTATTACCAAGTTTAAATGTTTTGTTAAGTTGAAACTGTATAAAAAGGGTTATTATAGTATAAATGAATACATGGCTGATAATAACCCCTGGGAATGAGGTGGTCGCTTCCAAGCTGTTTCTAAAATAAATTTTGTATCTACCAATCATTAATGTAAAATATGCTTTTAAAAAAAAAGTCCCGCTGGGTTTCTTGCTGGTTCTTCCCAGGACAGAGGTTTTTTTTCGAACCAGTGGTAAAGTAAAAAATGACTTTCTATAAGAATTACACATGTGATCTATATTGAATAAAAAATTATTCTATTCTATTCTATTCATCAATTTAATCATATCATGCATTTGTCACTGGAGGGCAGCATATAATACATGGTCTCTTGCACTAGACTAGGTATAGTCCAGTTCATATATTTATGAGCAGAAATTTGATTAAAAATATGTGAACACCCCTCTATTGTTAACGGAGTAGAGTAGTGTTCAGATATGTTCAATAAATTTTTTGCTCATATATTTATAAACTCGACTGTACTACTCAAGATGCATAATTTTTGATTCTGCTTACTTGGACACATGTCACTTGCTGCTATGGTGTACTAACCCCCTGGGGCAAGATTTGTATTTGCATGATTTGCATATTACTAATAACCTTGTTTTAATTGACTGAGGTATGCATTATGTTGTGTTCATTTATTGTGTTTGCACGTTGTGTGTATTTTCTGCCGACTTCCAAAAAGGAGCCGGTACTCAATTCGACTGTATGTTTTTTTTTTTCGTTTTTTTTTTTTTTTTTTTTTTTATGTGTGTTACCTCAGAACTTTTTTCTGGGTGAACCGATTTCGATGATTCTTTTTTTATTTGAAAGCTGGTACTTCTCGTGTGGTCCCATATGAATTTGATCAAGGTCAGACCAATAGTTTTTAAGTTATTCTTAAATAACTTATATTGAAGTCGGCTGTACAAAATTTTTAATTTTAAATTATTTCATTTCATTTGCATGTGAAGATGATATAGATAAGGCCAAAAAAAAACTGAAACTGGTGGAGGATACATCAGACTTACAGACGACTGAAGTAGACGAACCAAGTCTAAAACGAAAAAGGACTAAAAAAATTTTTTCCCAGCAGCGACGATGAGAATGACAGACACATACGGCCACCACCATTAAAGAAAAAGACCTTAAACAAAAAATTTCAAGCTTCTGGCAACATTTGCTTAGAAGCCTATTCTGGAGGTGAGTTTTATAGTCAACGGCTGTTATGAAGTATAAATCCTGACGCATTGCACAACTATGAAGTTTCTTTATATTAAGAATGTGAACAATGGGAAAAATGCTGTATTGGTTCATTGTCAATATTCAGTTTTGCAACTTCATCAGAGTGCTAAGTGTCAGGATTTACTTCACAACAGCCATTAACTATCTGTAAATATTTCTAGCTCATTAACATATTTGTCGCATTCTCATATTTAAAGAACTTTCAGCCAGTTCATTAGAGCCCTGTTTGAAGATTTTTATGTATTTTTGTCCCTGGTTCCTATGCAAATAATTATGTTATTTACAAAGAATATGGAATCTACCTATTTAATGTTTGTCAAAAACTTATTTTGGTCAATATAGCTAGCTGTATCTAACTGCTTACTCTGTTATATACCTATAAGTTTGTATTGTAGTTACACTTATCTTTCTGTTAGAACACTGTTTGGGTATGGAGGGACAGATGAAAGATTTTCCTACTGTGGGACCATAAAAATCAAGATTGAATAAATCTATTTTAACTAGCTTTTTTTACATGTAATGTATAGGTAAGTTGGAAATTCAAAAGTAATTACAACAATAATATGTTATGTTTTGTGCAGATACTGGTCAAGCTCAACCAAACCAAAACCAAGAAACAATAAATACTTCAATACCAGAAAGTAAGTAAATTATAAAGTATATTTAATTGTAAATATTATTCCTACCTGTTAGGTTTGGGTAGGGCTTCATTAAAATGCAACACATTTTATAAGGTGATCAGGTAGGTAAACTTTGACATAATAAACCATTTCTGGTTTTTTTCAGGAAACCAGAAAGTAAGTAAATTATAATTAATTGATTAGCAAGCGGTAGTAGCCTAGTCTGGGAACTCCTTGCCTGCCAAGCAGAAGGGTGTGAGTTCGATCCCAGGTCAGGCCTGCACTTGCTTATGTGCAGATTAGATTTAATTACCACTTGCTTTAACGGTAAAGGAAAACATCGTTAGGAAACCTGCTAGTCCGAGAAGGTGCCATCCTTCGAAGATAAGTCCCCAACCCGTAATTTGTCCAGCGTGACTTACTAATGGCCTGCACCCCTTAGGGGAGACCCGTGCCCAGCAGTGGGATGTATATGGGTTGAATAAAAAAAATGATAATAGAATATTATTCCTACCTGTTAGGTTTGGGTAGGACTTCATTAAAAATGCATCACATTTTTCAAGGTGATCAGGTAGGTAACTTTTGACATAAAAACAGGTTGTTCAGGCTGGCTGACATACCTGATTAACTGCTGAAGTGTGAATAGTCACTTTTGTGAAACCCTGTAATTATAATGTATTACTGAGGCCGACTTGCCTCATCCAGAGTAAAAAATAATAACTATGAACTGGACAAGTCGGCCTAAGCGTGCATTGTGTTACTTGTAGAGATGTGGGTGTGAAAATATAAAACATATTAATTTAATGTTTTTTTGCCAACAGAGACCCTCTCATTACTGGACGTCGTCGACGAGCTTCCTGTTTTAACAAACAGTATACTGCTAGGTAGGATATCTATGTTTATATATTTTTACCCTTCAGCGGCGGTTTGATTTTCACCGTCATGTATGTGTGTATGTATGTGGTGTTAATTCCTACGTTCCCTGCTACAGTGTAAACTGTTAGGATGTTTTCAGAAATGACGCATCAATTGAATTCGTGTTTATTTATTAAAATAGGCAGGTACTGGATAAATTTTTTGTTTTTTTTTTCATTTTGTCAGATTTAGCAGAAGATGGCGAAGGGCGGCTAACTCCGGTTTCATGCCTAAGTACAATAGGTAGTCCTCGGTGCCGATATGAACAATCGCCGAATCTCGACATCGACGTGCCAGCAACGCTATCGCGTGGTCAAGGATTAACAGGTAAGAAGGTTACTAAGATGTTTTACTTTTTATTGGTATATGGCGTGCCCATCTCGCGTTGTCTCGGCGAGTGTGTACAGTCGGCATAACATGTTATATATATATATATATATATATATATATATATATATATATATATAACATGTTCAAATATACACATTCTTCCTCGTCCTTGACAATAAAGTCTTGTTCCGATATATTTGACCAATTTGCACTTTCGTCGCTACGATATGATCTGACGCTGACCCTACTAAAAGTGCCGATTCACACCGGAATGGCAGCGGCCGGCAGCGGAGGCACTTTCAGTGTGAAATAATTGTAAAGTTTATCTACGTACTTGAATGTATTATATATACATATAATATACTCATGTTTTTCAATGTAATTTCATAAGGTGTTGTATCTGTTGGCAAGCCTTTTAATAAATAAATAAATAAATATTTCAACAGTGGTAGAGCCACGCGGCAGCTTTTACCTCACAGAAAACCAGCGTGAAGTAGAGGTTTACCTCTGCGTTTCGCTTGGTGAGTGCAGGTGGCCGGAGGCCCTTTTTACTGGAAATGAGGCATTTCATCTTAGTCCTCACGGGTGACAACGCATCTACATTTTGTAGATGTAGATGTCTATGGGCCGCAGCAACTACTTACCATCAGGTGGACTGTGTGCTCGTTTGTCACCCTTATCCTATAAAAAAAATACAATACATAGGTACACACAGCTTTATATAAAAAGCTATTTCTATCTTAACTCATTTGGTCTGATCAGTAATTGATTTGCTGTTTTACAATTTTTTTTGTATGTTACAGGTTTCATACATGAGAACTTATATATGCTTGAGATATCATCGTATCAGGTGACGAATCCTGGATATACGCGTACGAACCCGAAACAAAAAACCAGTCACGAGTTTGGGTGTTCGAAAATGAGTTAAAGCCAACAAAAATTGTTCATTCACGGAGTGTTGTAAAAAAATTGGTGGCCACGTTTGGCTCCAAAACCGGCCATGTTACGACTATTCCTCTTGAGGCACAAAGAACAGTTAATGCAGAATGGTATGCTAGCATTTGTTTGCCACAGTTTGTTTCTGAACTCCGTAAAGAGAACTGCAACCGCCGCATCATCCTCCATCACGACAATGCGAGTTCTCACACCGCACACAGAACAAAAGAGTTTTTAGAGCAAGAAAACATAGAATTATTAGACCATCCGCCGTACAGCCCCGACCTAAGCCCTAATGATTTCTATACTTTCCCTAAAATAAAGAATAAATTGCGTGGACAGAGATTTTTATCACCTGAAGAAGCTGTGGACGCCTACAAAACGGCCATTTTGGAGACCCCAACTTCCGAATGGAATGGTTGCTTCAATGATTGGTTCCATCGTATGGAAAAATGTGTCAAATTTCGCGGAGAATAAGCTTCGAAAAGCAATAAATACATTTTTAAATAGTAATGTTGTGTCACTTCCTTGATTCCCGAAATTTTCAGTGCCGCCCTCGTAAAAGCTTGTAACAAAAATAAACATGGCAGAAAAAATAAAATACTCTAAAAAGGCTACAGTTGGCAAACGTCAACTATTAAGAAGAGCAAAGGAGGCAGAGTTAAGTGTAATTTCAAATTTGCAAGAGAATGCTACAGCTGTAATTGGGTCAGTTAAAAAATTAAAAACTATACCTAACTACATGTATATAATGTTAAGCAACTTTCTTTAGTTTTAACCTTTTCGACGTCAACGTCGCATATAATATTGGTCAGTGCGTACCTACAGTAAAAATTAGACCTAAACACGCACACTGAATTTCGCGTTACATTTCAGCCATGCTTAGCGGGTCAGTGACAACTTTTGCATTTGACGTAGCGTTAAAAAGGTTAAATATATAAGCGCTTTTGGAAATTTTAAACATCTCTGAATTTCACTTTGGTCCCCCACCTCTCTTATTAATGCTTATATTTTGAAAGAGCGGATGATCAATGTGAGCGAGAGAGGACGCGGTCAGCCGCCTTCATGTAGATTAAGGAAGTGCTGCCTCCACTTTTACCTACTAGGTAACTTCATGGTTGTATGTATTTAAAAAAACAATGTTATTTTAAGCCATGACTTCACTTTCAAACAAAAAATAAAAAACTACAAAAATTACCTAATTTGTACTTGGCCTTATTAGCAATAGAAATAAGGTAAACGTTCTTAAGCCGTCTTAAGATATAAAATATTAGTAACAGTAACTTATTTTGTGAAAGCGTTTTTCGATAAAAAGACGGCTTAAGATTGTTTACCTTATTTCTAATGCTAATTGAAATTTACTGCTTTTACGGTTGGATTTTTTTTAACGAGATTGCGTAAACATCCTAAAAGTCCATGGTCTTAAAATAACATGGTCCCTATATCATTTTTTGGGGCCTATTGTTTCCCACTGTCCTTTAATTATTCTTAAATATAGATTGTACTACTTACGGTGTCTTTTTTTTTACTTTCATCCATAAAAGTCCTAGAGTCTGTTCAGTCAGAATACGTAGAGATGCCTGCTATTACAAACACTATTTTTTTTATATGATAAGGGTCACAAACGAGCACACAGTCCACCTGATGGTAAGTGGTTGCTGCGGCCCATAGACATCTACATCTATCCTTTGTTACAAATCAAAATGTAGATGCGTTGTCACCCGTGAGGACTAAGATGGAATGTCTCCTTTCCAGTAAAAAGGGCCTCCGGCCACCTGCACTCACCAAGCGAAACGCAGAGGTAAACCTCTACTTCACGCTGGTTTTCTGTGAGGTCGTGGTACTATCCCGGTTCGAGCCGGCCCATTCGTGCGAAACAGCAAAAGCTGCCGCGTGGCTCTACCACTGTGAAACTACATGCTAAGCGCTAAATTCTATCCTACTCTTACGCAACGCATAAGGTTTTGCGCGGTGGAAAAGGAAGATTGATAGAATAGAACGCGTAGCTTAAGCGCTATTAGGCGTTTTGTCTAGGGTTCCTGACCAAGATGTTAGAATGGTAGACCTTAAATGCGCAGCTTAGACTTTAGTGCCATTTTTGTTTTGCCAAAACGTTAGGTCACTCAATAGCCAAGATGGTTCTCTTTTTGAACAAAGCAGACTACCCACCCATCCTATCTACGAGGAGCATGTTGCCGTGCTTACGATATCAGCACAGCAGTTACACGATTCAGGATCGATTCGAGGAACGTCACTATGAATCCTGTATATGACGTCAATCCAACGTCAGCGGCTGTCCCAATATGTACGGCCCAGTAACGTCTCTATGAATTCAGTATATGACGTCACTTCAACGTCAGTGGCTTTTTTTTATATGAGAGGGGGCAAACGGGCATGCGGCTCACCTGATGGTAAGTGACTACCGCCGCCCATGAACAACTGCAACACCAGGGAGGGAATTGCAGATGCGTTGCCGGCCTTTTAAAAAGGAGTAGGCTCTTTTCTTGAAGGTCCCTATGTCGTATCGGTCCGGAAAAATCGCTGGTGGTAAATTATTTCACAAGGAAGTTGTGCGAGGAAGAAAACATCTAAATCGCACAGTGGTGGACCGCCAATCATCCAGATGGTGTGGATGGTATCGGGAGTTCTGCTGCGATGTGCGTTCGTGAAATTTGGCGGCTGGGATTAATCCGAACAATTCCTCAGAGCACTCCCCGTGGTAAATGCGAAAGAAAATGCAAAGAGATGCAACATCTCTTCGCAGCGCCAATGAGTCGAGCCGATCGGAAAGGACTCGGTCGTCGACGATTCGAGCGGCTCTGCACTGGATGCGGTCAAATGGAAGGAGCTGGCACTGGGGAGCCCCAGCCCAGAGATGGGAACAGTATTCCATGTGAGGCCGAACCTGCGAGTGTCTGCCCTAATAGGTACGGCACAGTAACGTCTCTAAGAATTCAGTATATGACGTCACTTCAACGTCAGTGGATGACCTAATATGTACGGCCCAGTAGCGTCCCTAAGAATTCAGTTTATGACGTCACTTATACGTCAGTGGCTGCCCAAATAGGTACGGCCCAGTAACGTCCCTATAAATTCGGTATATGACGTCTTAAACGTCAGTGGCTGCCCTAATATGTACGGCCCAGTAACGTTCTTAGGAACTCAGTATATGACGTCTCTTTAACGTCAGTGGATGCCCTAATATGTACGGCCTAGTAGCGTCCCTAAGAATTCAGTTTATGACGTCACTTATACGTCAGTGGCTGCCCAAATATGTACGGCCCAGTAACGTCCCTATAAATTCGGTATATGACGTCTTAAACGTCAGTGGCTGCCCTAATATGTACGGCCCAGTAACGTTCTTAGGAACTCAGTATATGACGTCTCTTTAACGTCTGTAAACTCCCGTCTTTAGGCTGTGACAAATTGACGTCATCTGCTGGGGCCCTATGACGTCAAGAAATGACGTCTCTTACGTCGAGCATATGACGTTACTTCAACGTCAGTGGCTGCCCTAATATGTACGGCCCAGTAACGTCCCTAAGAATTTAGTATATGACGTCACTTCAACGTCAGTGGCTGCCGTAATATGTACGGCCCAATAACGTTCTTAGGAAGTCAGTATATGACGTCTCTTTAACGTCTGTAAACTGACGTCTTAGGCTGTGACAAATTGACGTCATCTGATGGGACCCCCCGACGTCAAGAAATGACATCTCTTACGTCGAGCAGTACCGCAAACGGACGACATAATGACGTATAAATGCTACCTGGGTTAGGGAAGCAACACTTTTATTTTATTTAAATTGTTTGATATAATTTTATAATAGTTTACCTAAAATATAAGTATCTGTATCTTGATTTCCCTCCCCAATCATTTTTTATTAAAGTCATACTTATATAAATTGCGTTTTATTGTAATACATAATGGGTCACACCAACATGATCTAATTTGATAATAAAACCTATATAGCTTTAAAGCTATACTTATGAAAATAACAATAGTTTTTGTTTCATCCAAATTGGTGCAGAAATACGAAACAGTGGTAGAGCCACGCGGCAGCTTATGCTGTCGCACGGATAGGCCGGCTCGAACCGGGGTAGTACCACGACCTCATAGAAAACCAGCGTGAAGTAGAGGTTTACCTCTGCGTTTCGCTTGGTGAGTGCAGGTGGCCGGAGGCCCTTTTTACTGGAAATGAGGAATTCCATCTTAGTCCTCACGGGAGACAACGCATCTACATTTTGATTTGTAACAGAGGATAGATGTAGATGTCTATGGACCGCAGCAACCACTTACCATCAGGTAGACTGTGTGCTCGTTTGTCACCCTTATACTATAAAAAAAAGAAAGTTACAACGTTTTGAAGTTTCGCAATATTTTTAAATTTTTACTGGAGATGAAAAGGATAGCTGTTTGGCCGGATACCGGATACCGGATATTCGGCCAGTCTTATCGCCGGATAGCCGGATATCCGGCCGCCGGATATTTGGCCGAACATTGCCGTTTAGTGCATCGCAAGCAGCGGAGTTGCGTAGGTGGCGCTAGTGGTGGTCATCGTGTGCACGCGGTACTCGGGCGACTTCGGGTCTTTTCGTTCATGAGCGAAGTTAGCAATTGATTCATTGACTTCTATTGATTGCAAACACGATCGTTTGAGGTTATTAAAATACGTGCTCTGTTATTTGATTTTTATAATTCTTAACGAATGTAACGACAAAATGACATCGATAAAGGAAAGATCGCTTTTATGGGAACATTTTATATAGACAGTGGTGATCCTAAACTTGCTGTTTGTTTACTATGCAATGTTAAAATTTCACGTGGTCGAAGCTGAAAGAGCTTGCCAGGAAATTCTACCGCAATACTTAAAAATGTCTAGCGAAGAGTCCTCCAGTTCATCGACAACACCGGCTAAAAAAGTAGAGGAGAGTAGACAGAGACAGCTGTATCTCGCGAAGCTCATTACACGTTCTGGGATTGCTTCATTGAAACAATCCTAGAAATTGGAAATGAAAATAATACTAGCCAGTCTACCATGAAGAAAAAAACGCGGTTTCACAAAATTGATTTGTATCTAAAGTCAGTGCGAATTGCTCGCGATCCTGACCCTTATATTTGGTGGGCAGCTAATGCTACACAATATCCTAATTTATCGAAGTTTGCCAAAATCTATCTTTCAGCACCCTGCAGCAGTGTGTACAGCGAAAGACTTTTTCTGAAGGTGGCCTTGTTTATGCAGACAGGCGAAACCGCTTGTTATCTTTCAATGCGGAGGAACTAGTACTTATTCTCTATAATTTGCCCTTAGTGCAGTACGAGTACTAAATTTATAAGATTTAAAATGAAAATTTTGTAATTACTGATTCTATTTGTTAAGTGACCTAAATAAAGTACTTAACTAAATTTGATATTATGTATTTTTTATCCGGTATCCGGCCGGATAGCAGTTTGTTATCCGGTATCCGGCCGAATAGTAATTTGGGCCGGATAGGCCGGATATCGGATAGTTACCGGATATCCGTTTCATCTCTAATTTTTACCCGCTCGTTCTCTGTGACGTGACGTCACAATCCGAGAGAGCGAACGTGCAGTAAGAACTTGCTAAGTTCAGTACTAACCGCGCGCTCGGAAGTATACGGTCGTTTACCTACATATTATATCGAATGTCAGAGTTAATGTCCGGTTGACTGTATTAGATGATATAATACTTATAATAAACCCAACGACTATATAACAATTTTGAACCAATAATTTATGAATAATCTAATCTAATCCAATGTAATCAATATTATTTATGATGAATAATTTAATTTAATAATCTAATCTATTATTATGAATACTGTAATCAATGAACTGTTAATAATATTTGAAATTTGTATGGATTCAACTCGGCTGGGAAGCGTTCGGGAAACTACGACACATCTCGTTAGACATACCTCAAAACCTGAAAACGAAATTGTACAACCAGTGCGTGTTGCCAGTGATGACTTACGGATCTGAGACGTGGTCCTTCACTGCTGGCCGTATGAGGAAGCTCAAGGTCGCTCAGCGAGTTATAGAGAGGGCTATGCTTGGGGTTATTCTGCGTGATAAACTTAGAAATAAGGATATCCGCAGTGGGCCGGCCATATAGCTCGAAAAACCGACAACCGATGGGGAAGAAAGGTTCTCGAGTGGCAGTCCCGTACCGGTAGGCGAAGTGTAGGGCGACCCCCCACTAGATGGAGTGATGACCTGGTAAGACATGCAAGAAGTCTATGGATGCAGGTAGCTCAGGACCGTACTTTGTGGCATTCCTTGGGGGAGGCCTATGTTTAGCAGTGGACTTATAAAGGGCTGTAATGATGATGATGATGATGATGATGATGCCCATGAGGCTGATCACAGACTGAACGGCGGGACAGGGGGTGCTAAGAATCTCCGTGGAGGTTCGGTTGCCACCTTAGACGACTCGACCTGGCAACATACAACGCACGCACCCTGAGGACTGACGAGAAGATCGTGGAGCTGGAAGAAGAGATTGTGTCAAGTTGCCCTGGCATATTATAGGATTATCCGAAGTCCGAAAAGAGGGGGAGGACACGGATTTCCTCGAATCCGGCAACTTGCTCTATCACCGGGAGGGCGACCATCTGTCCCAAGGAGGTGTCGGATTTATCGTCCACAAGTCTCTCGTTAACAACGTTGTAAAGATCGGGAGTGTGTCGACGAGGGTTGCGTACCTTATACTCAGAATCACCAAACGGTATTCGCTGAAGGTCATACAGGTTTACGCACCAACCTCGGCATACCCCGATGAGGAGGTGGAGGAAATGTATGAGGATATCTCTAGAGCCATGCATTCCTCCAAAACCCAATATACGGTGTTAATGACAGACTTCAATGCAAAACTAGGCACAAGAGAGAACGGTGAGGTGAAAGTAGGGAAATTTGGAATAGGTCAACGGAACCCAAGGGGCCAGCAGCTAGCTGACTTCATGGAGAAAGAGGGACTCTTTATGATGAACTCTTTCTTCCAGAAGCGGCCCCGCAGGAAGTGGACCTGGTCGAGCCCCGATGGTTCGACAAAAAATGAGATTGACTTCATTATGACGACCAGACGACAACTGTTCAGTGATGTCTCCGTGATCGCGAGGGTGAAAACTGGTAGCGATCACCGAATGATTAGAGGCACACTGAACCTAAACGTTAAGTTGGAGAGGTCTCGTCTAATGAAGTCAACGCTCCGTTCCCCTCGTGCTCTGTTCCAAAGTCCCGAAACCTTTCAGCTCGAGTTACAAAACCGTTTTCAGTGCCTAGAAGACTGCAATGAAGTGGACGATATGAATGACAAGATCGTGGAAACTCTCCATGCGATCGGATCTAAGTTCTGCAAGACCCGCCGCAGAAGAACACAAAAACTCTCCGATCACACTCTTAATCTCATGGCTGTTAGACGGGAGATGAAGCTACATTCTTCAACAGACTTGACAGCATACAGGCATCTGAACAGACAGATCTCCAAATGCATGCGGCGGGACTTACGCAACTTCAATACAGCTCGTATTGAAGAAGCGATCGAGCGGAACCAAGGCTCCAAAGTCTTTGCCAGAGATCTGTCTGCCAGAAAGAGCCAACTGTCAAAGCTGAAGACAGAATGTGGCAGCATCGTTTCCGGGACACCTGAGATTTTGAGTGAGATTGAGAGGTTCTATGGGCAGTTGTACACGTCATCGTTGGATCCACACGCAAGTGTGAGTAACGATCCAAGAGCGAGTCTCATCCGACACTATTCCGAAGATATCCCGGACGTCAGTCTGAGCGAGATTAGAATGGCTCTCCAGCACCTTAAAAACGGTAAGGCCCCAGGCGAGGATGGAATTACGGCGGGTGGAAAACCGGTACTTGAAGTCCTTCAGAAGCTCTTTAATTCCGTCCTCCATGGTGGCATTACACCAGAGGCGTGGAGCAGAAGTGCGGTGGTCTTGTTCTTCAAGAAAGGTGACAACGCTCTCTTGAAGAACTACAGACCGATTTCCCTTCTGAGCCGCATCTACGTGCTGTTTTCTAGAGTCATTACGAATGGTCTCGCGCGCAGACTTGACGACTTCCAGCCTCCCGAACAAGCCGGTTTCCGAAAGGGCTTTAGCACCATAGACCACATACATACCCTTCGGCAAATTGTACAGAAGTCCGAAGAGTACAATTTGCCAGTATGTCTGGCGTATGTGGACTATGAGAAAGCCTTTGATTCCGTCGAAATTTGGGCGGTGCTGCAGTCCCTTCAGCGGTGCCAAGTTGACTGTCGGTATATCGAAGTGTTGAAGTGTTTGTACAGTAGAGCTACGATGGCTATCCGAGTACAAAACCAGAGTACGAAATCTATCCAATTGCAGAGAGGTGTAAGACAGGGTGACGTCATATCCCCGAAACTTCACCGCTGCATTGGAAGACGTTTTCAAGCTTCTGGACTGGAAAGGATACGGTATCAACATCAATGGCGCGTACATCACTCACCTTCGATTTGCCGACGATATAATCCTTATGGCAGAATCGCTGGAGGACCTAAGCACTATGCTCAAAATGACCTCAATAGTGTCTCCCAACGGATAGGTCTTAAGATGAACATGGACAAAACAAAGATTACGTTTAATGTCCATGTCACACCTATGCCGGTAGTTGTTGGGAGCACTAAGCTCGAAGTTGTTGACGAGTATGTTTACCTGGGACAAATAGTCCGACTAGGTAAGTCCAACTTCGACCGAGAGGTCAATCCACGGATTCAACTCTGCTGGGCAGCGTTCGGGAAGCTACGACACATTTTCTCGTCAGACATACCTCAAAACCTTAAAACGAAATTGTACAACCAGTGCGTGTTGCCAGTGATGACTTACGGAACTGAGACGTGGTCCTTCACAGCTGGCCGTATGAGGAAGCTCAAGGTCGCTCAGCGAGCTATGGAGAGGGCTATGCTCGGAGTTTCTCTGCGTGATAAACTTCGAAATGAGGATATCCGCAGTAGAACTAGAGTAACCGACATAGCCCAACGGATTAGTAAGCTGAAGTGGCAGTGGGCCGGCCATATAGCTCGAAGAATCGACAACCGATGGGGAAGAAAGGTTCTCGAGTGGCAGCCTCGTACCGGTAGGCGAAGTGTAGGGCGACCCCCCACGAGATGGAGTGACGACCTGGTAAGGCATGCAGGAAGTCGATGGATGCAGGTGGCTTAGGACCGTGCTTTGTGGCATTCCTTGGGGAAGGCCTATGTTCAGCAGTGGACTTAATGATGATGATGATGATGACTGTTGAATTCTTAATTTTTTATACAATTTTTTGATACCCTTAACAAAATTGTCTGGCCAAAAACAAAATTATATAGGTATTAAAAACAAAATTAGATAGGTATTAAAAACTCGAAATCAAAGTAACGAGAGCATGTCGGTTGTTCCACGTCTAAATTATATAAAAATGCATGTTTCAATTTCACTAATCAACGTCGCCGCGAAAATTTCTTCTTTGGACACTAAAAATTATTTTGTTTAGAATACAATATTTAAAGTTACCAATGTACGGATATTAACTAAATTAAGTATTTCTATTCATAAAAATATTTATAATGGAGTATAAAGTCTTAAAAAACTAAAATATATTTGAACGAAGTCACTCCAACACCGACGCCAGGTAGACCCTTGACGATGTCCGAAAGCGGACCACAGATAAATAAATATGTAGCAAACTAAAACGGATTAGTTTGCTACATATTTATTTATCTATGACGGACTGCGACCGTGCTCGCGAGTGATTACAGGGTAAGGAGGTTATAATATAATATAGGGAGTGAGCGCTTGAAACATTGTAACCGTTCCTCATTTTTCTTAGAAAGAGAGGCACCGAGTGTTGTATTTTATCTCCTTCTAACATTAATAAATGTTTACACAAAATAAAAATATTACCAACGTTTAGACAATTGTTGACTTAAAGTAATATTTTAGACGTAATCATACATTTTTTATCGCTAATCACAGTTGGTATATTCCATATTTTATATCAATTAAGTTTATTGTTAAGTAACACGAAAAAAAACCACTAAACCACTTTAATATAATGAAATTCCAAATGTCAAACAATTAAATAGTAATGTAATTTTAAATGGAGAGAAACTGAGTCTTGTAGATACCACCATTTTTCTTGGAATCACATTAGATGCCAAGCTTCAATGGAGCCCCCATATATCAAAATTAGCAAGCAGACTTAGCTCTGCAGCATATGCTGTAAAAAAGATTAGAAGTCTAACTAGTGTTAAAACAGCTAGATTAGTTTACTTTAGCTATTTCCATAGCATAATGTCGTATGGTATTTTGCTATGGGGACACGCAGCTGACACTGAAATTATATTTGTTTTACAGAAGAGGGCCATAAGAGCAATTTATGATTTAAAGCCTAAAGTGTCGCTGCGACAAAATTTAAGAAAATGTAGAATATTCTTTGACCTCTCAATACATTTATGAAAATGTAATGTACGTACACAAAAATAAAAGAAGTTTTACAAAAATAAGTGATATTCATTCTGTAAATACTAGGAACAGACACAAGCTAGTAGTACCAGTTACACGACTCAAAATTCCAAAAAATATACAAAATTTGACCTGCTCAAAGTTTAAAAACTTTATTAAACTAAGTTTGTATAAAAATATGCAAACTTAGTTTAATAAAATTAATATAAGGGTTATGATAATATTAAAAAATTTATTGATGATAATAACCCCTGGAATTGAGGTGATCGCTACCAAGCTATTTCAAATTTGTTGTGTTGTTGTAACATACATGATTGTAAGCTGTTATTTAAAAAAAGCCCGCTGGGTATCTTGCTGGTTCTTCCCAGGACAGAGGTTTTTTTTCGAACCAGTGGTAATTAAACAAAAGAGTGACTTCCAATAAGTATTATTTATAATCTACATTGAATTAAAAACTTTCTGTTACACGAATGTTCTTTCCCTAAAAACTAGGAGGTGAATTTTACGCTATAGATTACAACACTACTTTAAAATTTGACGTTGTGAAATGAATGAATATATTGTTTTTTTTTATAGAATAGGGTGACAAACGAGCACACAGTCCACCGGATGGTAAGTGGTTGCTGTGGCCCATAGACATCTACATCTATCCTCGTTTGCGAATCAAAATGCAGATGCGTTGTCACCTGTGAGGACTAAGATGGAATGCCTCTTTTCAACTAAAAAGGGTCTCCGGTTGTCTACACTCACCATACGAAATACATCAGTGTTGAGCTGCTATTTTACGCTGGTATTCTGTGAGTGCCTGGTCCTTCCCCGGTCGAGCCGACCCATTTGTGCTACAACTATACTACCTATATAGCTGCAGCATGACTCTACCATGTAGAAAACGCCTTATGCTAATCATTGGCTAAATCTATGTGGAGTGCACTCACTAAGGGAGCGTTAATTCAAGTTTAACTTTCTACGTAACAAAAAATGTGAGAATGTGGACATTTCAATTGAAGGAAGAAGAGGAATGAGGAGATATAGAAAACGTTTACCGGGAGAAATTACCCGATATGCTGGTGTGACGCCTCATAATTATTATTAATAAATAATAATTAAATTCATTATACAGACATTTAAAAAAGTCATAGAAATTATAATTTAAACAATAAAATGCAAATAATAAGCATAGAGTTCAAAAATATCCATTTGGAATATTGAATATTATATATATTAGTAAACGCATAAAATGTCTCTAAAAATCTCTAAATTTATTAAAAACCTGCTTAAAATGTTCAAAATGTATCAAATCATATAAATACAAGGCGATTATATTGCAATAACAAAGATAAATAACATTTGAAATATAATAGAAAAAATGGATTAAAATTTTCTAAGTTGATGAAGGTGTTCGTGTAATAATTGGAAAATTTCTAAGTTAATGAACGTGTTCTTGTAATGTTCCCTTATATTGGGGCGTTGTCGGAGACACATACCCAAGGTTGTACATATATATGGGGTGGTCGGCTGACCGACTGCTAGTACTAAGGTTGCACAATGACTAGTCCTATATTAGGGACTTAACATAGTAAGGTCTGACGAACCAAAGCATTAATATAGAAGGTCTCTATGATGCATAAGCATTATGATAGCAGAGTTATGACTTGAAGTCCCATATGAATAAGACATACAGTAGTATGGTCTATGAAATAAAGCAAATATGTGGAAGGTCTCAAATATGTAAAAGCATTATATTGAAAGAAATGGGACTTGAAAAGGATTAATATAGTGGCGTGTAGGTTGCTTCGCAGCCTCTGAGACCGAGGTAAACTTGGACTCACTAACCGATGTGTCCTAGACATATCATCTTAGTGCCGGTGGTAAGCGGGTTTGTTGTAGCAATACGACTTGCCCGTGGACATCGCACACCCCTACCGGTTGTGGGCGGCGTCTTAGCGCATAGCGTTATGATACGTCGGCTATCTTTCGGATTAGGGTGAGTGTGTTTGGTAGTACTTTTAAGTGCAGCAAGCATACTCAACTTCATGTCTTAGTGCAATAGCGCTATGATACGTGGAGTTTTGGCTACTGACGTCTTAGTACCGTACTACTATGATACGTCGGTGGTATTTTTAGTTAACAACATTATCAAATTTTGTTACCAAAGTCGATAGGGATCATGTGGGTGTGTTGTGAGGGGGCGCCATCCGTATGATAGTTGCATTGATGCTTACTGCTACTTGCAGAATTGCGTCTTGTGATGGATCTGCGGGTGTACTGCACCTGATTCGATGCATCTTGTGGTTCTGGTCGATGGAGGTATGCGGGTGGTGATGTCTGCTGGGACTGTATGGGGGACCTTGGGATGGTGTAAGCCCGACGATAGTCGTATTGATGCTTGTTGCATTCTGTAGCATTGCGTCTCTACGATGGTTGTTTGGCGGGTCGCTATTCTCAATGGCGCTCTCTGCGTCTTGGTTTGACTCACAACCTAAGTAGCTTTGCCCAAGTCGGGTCCCTTCATTGCGGGGCTGCAGACTGTCTGCCCTCCATGATGTTTTATATAACAACTTAATAATATATCTCTATAAAGTTCCCACCTTTGAGAGATTGAAGGCAACTTGTTGGTGGGTGAGACAAACATGATCGAAAAATGCATATACTCAACGTCAGTGACACAAACCCTTTCTGATGGCGAATTATTAATATTATCTTATAACTGCCTATTGGCTATATCTGCCATTGTATTGGTTGGTGGAGCATATGTGTTGACCTCATGCGGGTGGTAGCTGGAGGGAGAATCTGAGGAGGCTCTCAAGGCTGCGGCCGAAAGCCGCGCAACGTGGGACCCCATTCCCTTGAGGTGAGCGGTAGACTCATGACACGCTCTGCGGCCAATTGGCCGTGCTGACCATGCAATTGGTGGTGATGTCTTACACTTACATCACGTCTGCAGAAACGGCGGTCTGGCAGGTGGTGGCGCTCACGGAAGGCTTTTTATGGTCAGTGTGCCGATTGTTGCCTAACCCGTGTGACGTACATTTCACTGTGGCTGGATTTGATCGTATTCTGTATGGCGTTTACACGCATTGACATGCGCGACTTCGGTCGATGTTTGTGCTTACGCACTATCAAGGGGCCAAGTCCTCTTTTACTGGTTCGCCAGTTATTTTGCTGTGGACTACGGTCCAGTTCCCAACTTTGCGTACCCTTCGGGGGGAGCGCATTAAAATGGTTGGCGCTCACCGTGCGCGGCGTGTGTGGGGCCGTGTACCTCCTCCACATTTTTTTTAAAATGTGGGAGAGCGAAGCCCTTGTAACTGGTATTTGATATAAATATTGTGAGCCTTTTCCAAGCGGGAAGGGATTAATTAATAAGGAATTGACTGTTGTGAACCAGATACAAGTGGAATAGGGACAATTTATTGTTCTTAACCTTTTTGAGTTCTTTAGCTTATAAGACTCTACCAACAGCTTTCGATTGCTCTCGTGAATATTCATTCTTCCAAGATACACCTAAAAGAACTAAGTTACTATACAAACACAACGTAAAAAAGGGTCCTAACTAAGACGATCACGCCATAAATTTATTAAACGGCCTATATTTAAACCTTTAGAAAGATCAAGTTATACTGGTCACGTAAATTAGATATATTTATATATCTTACAGATATAGATTCTAAAGAAATACAAGTATAAGTGGATATATAGTAGAAGAGAAAAAAGATGGGGGGGGGGGGATCGTTACACTGGACTAACTTTGCCAGAGGAGCTGCAGAGAGCTATGTTAGAATATTTTGACATATTTTACGGGGAACTAGACCATCGCTACAGAATATAATAATTTTTATTCAATATACATTACATGTGTAATTCTTATTGAAAGTCATTTTTACTTTACCACTGGTTCGAAAAAAACCCTCTGTCCTGGGAAGAACCAGCAAGAAACCCAGTGGGACATTATTTTAAAATAAATTTTACAATATAAATGATTACGAACTATTTACAAAATTTATTTTAGAAACTGCTTGGAAGCGACCATCTCATTCCCAGGGGTTATTATCAACCATGTATTCATTTATACTATAATAACCCTTTTTGTACAGTTTCAGCTTAATAAAACATTTAAATTTGGTAATAGAAAGAACCTGTACACTTTCCGGGACCTTGTTATAATAGCGTATACATTGCCCCAAGAATGAAGGTGTGGAGTCGAGATACTGGCATCACTAGCTTGTGTTTGTTCCTAGTGTTTACTGAATGTACATCACTTTTTTTACTAAAACTATCTTTGTTTTTGTGAACATACATAAAATTTTCGTAAATATACTGAGAGGCCAAAGTTAATATATTTATTTCTTTAAATTTATCTCTAAGAGACTCACACGGTTTTAGATTGTAAATAGCAGAGCAATGGATGATATTCTCGTAACATTTAGTGTTGTTCAGCCTTACACTCTGCTAACGCCACCAGACGAAGATCTTCGTGTAATAGTTCAAAATCTGACAAAATTATACGATGATTTTTCTGCAGGTTATATAAGTTTGGCGATTTTACGACTTGAAAGCTGCCAGCATTTCTTCCCAAGAAGCGGTTCAATGTAATTCATTAGAGCTTTTCTCGTAAAATTGGGCTACTCTGAATCTGTTGCGAATCTAGCGCTGTGTCTAAGATTATTTTACTATTAAGTTTCATGTGAAGGAAGCTTTCCAAAACTAAAGTTAATAAAATCTTACTTAAGATCCACAATGAACCAAGCGCGACTAACCAATCTTTCCATTTTATCTATCGAAAATGACAAGAAAGTAAACTATGATAATATATTAGAATATTTTAGCAAAATAAAGTCCCGTCAGTACATAGGCTGCACTAAAAGTATCGGGAATGGAATATTTCCACTGTTCCTGTCATATTAAAATCTTTTTAATTGAAAACAGCTTGGTTTTAAAAATCGAATACCATTTATTTATTTAAAAAAATATTCTCGGTCTTATCACAAGGTTTTGTCAAACTTGTTTAGTCGTTGAGAAAATGGAATTGACTCGAGAAAATTCAAGAGCGATGATTTATTATGACTTTCGAAGTGGTTTAACACAAAAACAGTGTGTTGACTGGATGATTTCTGCATTTGGTGATGAAGCCCCATCCAAAACCACAATTTATCGCTGGTTTGCTGAATTTCAACGTGGACGCGTCATGCTCAGTGATGATCCCCGTCAAGGTCGTCCAAAAACTGCAGTCACCCAAGACAACGTTGATGCTGTGTGTAAGCTGATTGAGGAAGATCGACATGTGACATACCGCGAAATTCAGGAAACTTTAGACATTGGCATGAGTCAAATACAAATAATCTTGCATGAACAATTAGGTGTAAAAAAGTTGTTTTCCCGATGGATACCGCATTCGCTCTGTGAAGGGCAAAAAGCGGCTCGCGTTACTTGGTGCGTCAGAACTCTCGAAAGATTCCACGCAGGATCCTCAAATGCTGTATACAACATCGTATCAGGTGACGAATCCTGGATATACGCGTACGAACCCGAAACAAAAAACCAGTCACGAGTTTGGGTGTTCGAAAATGAGTTAAAGCCAACAAAAATTGTTCGTTCACGGAGTGTTGTAAAAAAAAATGGTGGCCACGTTTGTCTCCAAAACCGGCCATGTTACGACTATTCCTCTTGAGGGACAAAGAACGGTTAATGCAGAATGGTATGCTAGCATTTGTTGCCACAGGTCGTCTCTGAACTCCGTAAAGAGAACTACAACCGCCGCATTATCCTCCATCCCGACAATGCGAGTTCTCACACCGCACACAGAACAAAAGAGTTTTTAGAGCAAGAAAACATAGAATTATTAGACCATCCGCCGTACAGCCCCGACCTAAGCCCTAATGATTTCTATACTTTCCCTAAAATAAAGAATAAATTGCATGGACAGAAATTTTCATCACCTGAAGAAGCTGTGGACGCCTACAAAACGGCCATTTTGGAGACCCCAACTTCCGAATGGAATGGTTGCTTCAATGATTGGTTCCATCGTATGGAAAAATGTGTCAAATTTTGCGGAGAATACTTCGAAAAGCAATAAATACATTTTTAAATAGTAATGTTGTGTCACTTCCTTGATTCCCGAAATTTTCAGTGCCGCCCTCGTATGTATAGCATTTTTTGTTTTATTTTGGGGGGTGCTTGATGACCTACGCTACGCCACCACTAGTTACTGTAAGGTTTGATACTGTAGCGAAGCAATAATCTAATCAAAATATTAAGCGGAGTTTAATTATACACTATTCAGCACTATATATTAAGTAAGTAAGATAAAGCACAAAATATTGTATCATGGACACGCTATTAGAAAGAAATGCAACGCTTAACTCGGTGCCTTTCATTCATTTCAAGGTTACTGATTTAGGAAAGTTTCTTTAGTATGAAGTGCGCACTCCCTATATTTTACAACTTCCTTGTTACAGGGTGACGGAGCAGGCACGCCCGCGCATATATATATTTAATTTCGGGGAAACATTTTATTTTCTCGAGTAAAACGGGGAATAAAAATAAAATTCAATTAAAAATATTAATATTTGTAAGACCTTTTTTTTAGAGTAAAAACTATTTAAAGAGCTTGTGCCGTTTTGGAGAAATTTTGCAAAATATAACAAAGATAGGCACTCTTTGGGGATTTTTTTTCTAATAAAGAGTTAAATACAATTTTAATCAATTAAGAACATTTATTAAATCCTATTCTGTCGCCCTGTGTTTTTTCTTTGTTAATTTAATGAACAGTTATTGTGATTTTTCTTTATTTAAATATCCAAGAGTTTAGGCATTTCAACCGCACTTAAGGCCTTTAAATTCATCCGTTACAGTCCTTCACAAGTCCACTGCTGAACATAGATAACATAACAGTGAAAATATTACAAAGGCCATTGATTCATTTTTGTAGTTTTAGCCATTGATTTATATAGTTAAGTATATATTACTGCAGGGTTTTCATATAAATATAAATTGTTTTAGCAGAGGTTGTAGTCATGGCTGCAGAATTATTACATCATAACCTCAAAAGTGACGAAATACACAAGTGTAACGTTCTACTATCCTCGGCTTTTAAATAATATAATTATCAATTAATGATTGAAATTGTGTCTAGGAACGGATTATTCAATACACTAGTCATGTTCGCGATATTTTATAGCCAGGTCACAGCATGTATGGGCCGTGACTACTGGTATCTGGTACAAATAATATAGATAATAGATATGGCTCCTTTTAATAAAATTGTTTTATTCAACTTTTTCTTTTATACTTCTAAAGAAAATGTATTGTTGTGTTCTTTGGATTCCAACTAACCAGCAAAATTAACCTTAAACATTTTTTTCTAATTATAGAATCCGGAGCGAATCTGTTTGACAAACTGCAAACTAAAATTACATTTTAAGAACGCAAACCGAGTATTTATTTTCATTCCTCTTCTTGTTGTGAGCGTCATGTAAAATCAATCCTTAGCGTACATATAAAATATTTTGTATAAAAATGTTTTACTAAATTCATGCAAATTATCAACAAAGTGACTTTTTTCTTTGCATAATATCAAAATTAATAAAATAATTCAATACATATTTTAAGCAGATTATAACCTAAATTTTAACCAAAAATAGACGCGTCTTATTATTGACGACGTCTTGAGAATTTACCTGTAAAATATGAAATTATCAGGATTATTTCATTTATTAACACCACAGTCACTTACAGAACAAGTAACCACTTTGGAAAACAATAATTACTTAATAAAAATAATAGTATAATACGCTATAAATTACAAATTATCAAGAAGCTTACTTCTTGCGTGCCGAATTGTGCCGACCTGTCATTCAAAATCGATTTCAATGTCATGAGATTTGCTATCCTTTTCTATCTTGCTATATTGCCATAAGGAATTTTCTTCTCACTTGCACACTATGTCCGTCTATTACACGTGAACATTAGTATAGGAAGAAACAAATTCTCCGATACAGCCGTGAGATATTAATACTTAAATAACGTCTATGACTAAACTAATGCTTAATACTCACTGCCCACGGTGCAATAAAATTGAGAAACATTACTCTTTGTCTCTACTCTTGTATATATAATATATATAGTAAGACTTTTGGCGGGAACTTAACCGGCGACGGTTTGCTGCTCCTGTATTATAGTTTAAATAATAGTTTGAAGTGGAATTTGATATGCAAAAGTAGTGCTATTTTATGTATTAACTGTCTACGCATGTGAACTATTAGTGGAAACGGTGAAACAGGTGCTCTGATGGTGATGGATTCTCACGATAAGCTGTTTGTTTGCATAGGCGCCTTTAGATACCATCGCCAACTTTCAGCTGTCTGCTGGCTCAAGTTGCCGTCAAAATCTAAATCTCCCAAGGGCTGCACAGTGTGACGCATCAACATATTGTGAAGCAGTGAAATTCTATATACTCAAAATAAAAAAGACAATGCCGTATGGCATAGTTCCTTTGCCTGCACTTTCGAGCGAATAATAAAAACAACAACAATTAATTTTTAAAAGTTGTTTACCTTGGTTAGGTATTATTTATAAGATTCATATTTTAAGTATATGATTTATTTTGTACCAGGGCTTATAAATCGATAGCAATTGATTACTGACGAATTGTGCAAAGTTGTCACACTTTTCTAAGTAGTTCCTCATTTGGCCTTTGACTAGAATTGCATAATAAACTTGAAGCAAGTGTATCATTTGTATGTTTAGTTATCACTAGCCATGGCGTATATAGTGGATCTTCGATCAGATACGGTGACAAAACCTACAAAAGCAATGAAACACGCAATGGTGAATTCTGCCCTTGGTGATGATGTTTATGGGGAGGATCCAACAGTCAACGCCTTGGAGAGTAAAGTGGCTATTCTTCTGGGTAAACAGGCTGCACTCTTTGTGCCATCTGGTACAATGGCTAACTTGATTGCTGGTAAACTTATGCACATTTATACTTTTAATTGCCAAATAGTTAACATGCAAAGTAGTTTGACAGTTATTCTATGTTATATTGATAAAATTGCAATTTTTTTTTTCAATTAAAAAGTAAAGTGGTAGAGCCATGCTGTTGCTATATTATTAGTATAGTTGTAGCACGAATGGGTCTGCTCGACCAGGGATGGACCACGCTCTCACAGAATACAAGCGTGAAATAGCCGCTTAACACTGCTGTGTTTCGTATGGTGAGTGTAAAGAACTGGAAACCCTTCTACTTTAAAGGAGGCATTCCAAATTAGTCCTTGTGGGTTTTGATTTCTAACCGAGGATAGATGTAGATGTTTATGGGCTACAGCAACCACAACCATTACAACTGTGTGCTCGTTTGTCAAAAAAAACAACTACAATAAAGAGTAATATAGAACAAGTAATTAAAATTGGTCTATGATTAAGATGTGAAACTTAATATGAGATTCATTAAAAAATTTCTTTAGTTAAAATTCTTGATAACGTAAATAATTTCATGTAATAAAAATTATATGCCCACTGTGTATTGATAATATATTTAAGAAAGATCATTGAAGGTCATGCAGAATGTGAAATAATAATAAAGCTACTACTGATAACATTTAATATTTAATAATATTTTACAATAAGTTTGATATTGATATGGCTTAATCTATGTCACAACATGAACTTTCCTGCTATTAAGGAAAAGAGATTGCCTATTGATTCAAATAAAAGAAATATTTATCTATACAAATAAATAAAATTAAAGTGTCTGTTTGTAGTGTCAAAATTACAGCTTCTTACTAAATGCATATGAAAGTATATACGTTACTAATAACAAAAATAGAATTTTTAAAGATTTTGTCTGTCTGTCTGTTTGTCTGTCTGTTTGTTCCGGCTAATCTCCGAAACGGCTGGACTGATTATGACGGGATTTTTACTGGCAGACATCTGATGTCACAAGGAGTAACTTAGGGTACTTTTATTTTAGGAAAAGAATTAGGGTTCCACGCAAAAAAATTAAAACCCCAAATAACACACGGGCAAAGTCGTGGGGAACAGCTAGTCTTAACATAAAATTAAAGAAAGGATAAGAATAAGACATAGTTCTATTACAATTTTCTGCAACAGCTCTCTTCTTGCTTTAGGAGAAAAGCAATTGATTTCATTAATGTAATTTTTTTTTTATAGGAGAGGGGGCAAATGAGCATGCGGCTCACCTGATAGTAAGTGACTATCGCCGCCCATGAACAACCGCAACACCAGGGGAATTGCAGATGCGTTGCCGGCCTTTTAAAAAGGAGTAGGCTCTTTTCTTGAAGGTCCCTATGTTGTATCGGTCCGGAAAAATCGCTGGTGGTAAATTATTTCACAAGGAAGTTGTGCGAGGAAGAAAACATCTAAGTCGCACAGTGGTGGACCGCCAATCATCCAGATGGTGTGGATGGTATTGGGAGTTCTGCCATGATGTGCATTTGTGAAATTTGGCAGCTGGGATTAATCCGAACAATTCCTCAGAGCACTCCCCGTGGTAAATGCGAAAGAAAATGCAAAGAGATGCAACATCTCTACGCAGCGCCAATGAGTCGAGCCGATCGGAAAGGACTCGGTCGTCGACGATTCGAGCGGCTCTGCGCTGGATGCGGTCAAATGGAAGGAGCTGGCACTGGGGAGCCCCAGCCCAGAGATGGGAACAGTATTCCATGTGAGGCAGAACCTGCGCCTTGTAAAGTTGCAGGCGTTGTGCCGGCATGAAATATTGTCCCGCTCTGCTGAGCACGCCAAGGTTTTTAGAGGTCAATTTGGCCTTCTCTTCCAAGTGACCACGAAACTGCACGTCACTCGATATGTCGACGCAGAGGATTCCGATACTGGCTGAGGCAACAAGGGGAGTACCTTGAAACTGAGGAGATACGACAAAGGGGTTCTTTTTAGCGGTAAACGCGCAAACTTGTGTGTTCTGAGGATTAAACTGGACTAGATTTAGTCGCCCCAAATCCGAGACTTTGTCCAGCAGACTCTAGACATAAGTTAGTTCTGGTAGTCGGCGACGTTTTCCCGAGAAATATTGGCACGGCCGGTGTATAGAGCATCACCAGTGCTGTCATCCGCATAGCAATGAATGCTACCGGTTTGCAACATATCATTGATATGCAGAAGAAACAGCATTGGTGATAGCACGCAGCCTTGTGGAACACCAGCGTTAATAGGCTTGTAGTCGGAGCATGCACCGTTTACAACGACCTTGATGCTTCGATCTGCAAGAAAGCTGGTGTTCCAATTGTATAATTTCTCTGGAAGCCCATAGGAAGGGAGCTTCGAAAGAAGCGCTTTGTGCCAAACCCAAAGGCCTTCGCAATGTCCAAAGTAACGGCCAATGCCTCCCCCTTGGACTCTACTGCCTCCGCCCACCTATGAGTTAAGTAGACCAGATCCAAGATCACCAGCTGATCGACCCCGACGGAAACCGTATTGGCGGTCACTAATCAGCTGGTGATTCTCAAGGTACCGCATGAGGTGGCAGTTTATAACGGATTCCATTATTTTGGAGAACAAGAGGGTGATGGCGATAGGCCTGTAGTTGGATGGGTCTGAGCGGTCGCCTTTCTTAGGAATCGGGTGGACAAAAGCTGTCTTCGATGATTTCGGGACTACGGCTAGGGAGTACCGGAAAAGACAAAGACGCGTGGATGGTCGTCGCTGTCTACGCGTAGCCAAAGGATGGACAGGTCCGAACCTTCAAGACGGCGTCGAGAACAGATGTCCTCTCTGACGTATACGCAAACTCCAGCCCGAGGCACAAAGGAGTGCTCCAATTTGTACCTCGGGTAGGAGAGATACGAAGTATCAGCTGGAGAGGACACCTGCGTCTCGTTGAGAAAACGCAGGGCCGGCTTCGCGGTCTCGAGATGGTAGTGGACGGCGTTTAGGTTCGAGTGAAGTCCCCTGATGTTGCAGAAATTCACAGATAGCGTATCAGGGGTCGCGTTGGTCTTGTTGCTCAGCCCCAAGCAGTTACTGTGTTGAGCGGAATTCCCCCCCCCCCCCCCCAGAATACGCGGGGCAGCCTGAGCACCCACGCTCAGGAGTGGAATAGCATGGTCTTGGATGCTCAGCGAGGGATTCTCCACTACCATGTTGATGGGGGGGGGGGGGGGGAATTGGGCCTCCGGTCACCTGCACTCACCAGACAAAACGCGGAAGCAGAGCTTCCACTTCACGCCGGTATTCTGTGAGGTCGTGGTACTAACCCGGCTCGAGGCGGCCTATACGTGCAACAGCAAAAGCTGCTGCGTGGCTCTACCACCGTTGAAATCAAATTAATGGAGAGATCTAGAATCAGCTTGTGATTCGACATTGGTTTCTGCGGTTTAGATATATTATATTTCATCATACATAATAGGAACAACAACACTTGTTTAAAAAATATTTTCAGTCCATTAATTAATCTTGTGGTTATGTTGATAGTACCATACGCTCTCTTGGTGGTAAGAAGGCATAGCTGCATCACACCGCTTCGTGATGCAGCATGCATTGCACCGCATTGATTTTATGTAGGATGCAGAGTAACAATTGTGGCTCTCCTATACTTTTGATAACTTCTACCCTTATTAAGACATGATTTAATTATAGCTATGTTTAGTAATTATACGAGGGCGGCACTGAAAATTTCGGTAATCAAGAAAGTGACACAACATTACCATTTAAAAATTTATTTATTGCTTTTCGAAGTATTCTCCGCGAAATTTGACACATTTTTCCATACGATGGAACCAATCATTGAAACAACCATTCCATTCGGAAGTTGGAGTCTCCAAAATGGCCGTTTTGTAGGCGTCCACAGCTTCTTCAGGTGATGAAAATCTCTGTCCACGCAATTTATTCTTTATTTTAGGGAAAGTATAGAAATCATTAGGGCTTAGGTCGGGGCTGTACGGCGGATGGTCTAATAATTCTATGTTTTATTGCTCTAAAAACTCTTTTGTTCTGTGTGCGGTGTGAGAACTCGCATTGTCGTGATGGAGGATGATGCGGCGGTTGCAGTTCTCTTTACGGAGTTCAGAAACGACCTGTGGCAAACAAATGCTAGCATACCATTCTGCATTAACCGTTATTTGTGCCTCAAGAGGAATAGTCATTACCTGGCCGGTTTTGGAGACAAACATGGCCACCATTTTTTTGCAACACTCCGTGACCGAACAATTTTTGTTGGCTTTAACTCATTTTCGAACACCCAAACTCGTGACTGGTTTTTTGTTTCGGGTTCGTACGCGTATATCCAGGATTCGTCACCTGATATGATGTTGTATACAGCATTTGAGGATCCTGCGTGGAATCTTTCGAGAGTTCTGACGCACCAAGTAACGCGAGCCGCTTTTTGCTCTTCACAGAGCGAATGCGGTATCCATCGGGAAAACAACTTTTTAACACCTAATCGTTCATGCAAAATTATTTGTATTTGACTCATGCCAATGTCTAAAGTTGCCTGAATTTCGCGGTATGTCACATGTCGATCTTCCTCAATCAGCTTACGCACAGCATCAACGTTTTCTTGGGTGACTGCAGTTTTTGGACGACCTTTACGGGGATCATCACTGAGCTTGACACGTCCACGTTGAAATTCAGCAAACCAGCGATAAATTGTGGTTTTGGATGGGGCTTCATGACCAAATGCATAAATCATCCGGTCAACACACTGTTTTTGTGTTAAACCACTTTGAAAGTCATAATAAATCATCGCTCTTGAATTTTCTCGAGTCAATTCCATTTTCTCAATGACTAAACAAGTTTGACAAAACCTTGTGACAAGACCGATAATCTTTTTTTAAATAAATAAATGGTATTCGATTTTTAAAACCAAGGACTTTTCAATTAAAAGAAAATTTAATATGACAGGAACAGTGGAAATATTCCATTCCCGATACTTTTAGTGCAGCCCTCGTATGTTGTGCATAAAACTATTTTTAGATTTTATTGTTTTTAATTTTAGAAAAATATTATTTATAATAAAAATAGTTTTTTTACGTGGTATAGCCATTCTGCAGCTATATTAGTAGTATAGTTGTAGCACGAATGAGTTGGCTCGACCGGCGAAGGACCACACTCTCACAGAATACCAGTGTAAAATAGTAGATTAAGTTGTGTTTGGTATGTTGAGTGTAGAAAACCGGAGACCCTTTTTACTGGAAATGAAGCATTCCATCTTAGTCCTCACGGGTGGCATCTGCATTATGATTTGTAATAGAGGATAGATGTCTATGGGCCACAGCAACCACAGCTCGTTTGTCACCCTTATCCTGTTATATTATAAAAAAAATTTAATGAGATAAAATAAAGTAATTAGTATATGTTTTATTTATTTATTTTTACATTATCTTTACAGTAATGGTACATTGTAATAAAAGAGGCTCGGAGGCATTTGTTGGACATCTATCACATATCTACAAATATGAACAAGGTAAATTTCATGAACTGTTTTCAAATTTAAGATAATAGAAAAAATTGACAAGGGTAAGTTCTCATTGTGTGTTAAACAAATTAAACCAATGCCAGGTTAAAAACTCAAATAATAAATTAAGGTATCACATCTTATAAGTGGTAGAGCCAGGTTGCAGCTACATTATATTGTTATAGAATTAATGGGTCTGCTCCACCAGGGAAAGACTCTAACAGAATACCAATGTAAAATAGAAGTTTAATTCTGCTGTGTTTTGTATGGTGAGTGTAGAGAACTGGAGGCCCTTTTTACTCCTTTCTCCTTTTTGTCCTCAGGGGTGATAATGCCATTCCACTTACCATTACATTGACTGTGTGCTCTTTTGTCACCCTTATTCTAAAAAAAAAAAAAACAGATCTGCCTATGAAATGCTTGACTTTTCTCAATTTTGCTTATTAAATTGATGTTCAGGAGGTGCATCATTTCTTGGTGGAGTACTTCTCAGTACACTGGAAAATAAACCTGATGGCACTTTTGACCTGGCAGAGCTAGAACGCCGTATACGAGGTGGTGACTTACATGAACCTGTCAGTTGTATGGTTGCAATAGAAAACACCCACAATGTGTGTGGTGGCAAGGTTTGTTTATTTTGAATTTAATAACAGAATAAAGTGTGAATTCTTGGAAAATTTTCATTTTTAAGATATAAAGGTGATTTACTAAGATTCACATGTAAAAATAAAATCATGTGGATTAACTATTTCAAAAGCATTATCTTCTGTTTACATAAACATGAACTATTATACACTTTACAATCACTAAATCAGGTGTTTCGCCACACATATGAGGCGTCAACAGGTAATACAAACTCAGCTAATGGCCAACTACTTAATAAAAACCCAACTTGCCTAGTGTGATAAGTTTTGCATCCCTTTTAATATTTGTTTTTTTTTTTTATATAGAAAATGGTACATATCACTGGTATAATTTTATTGAGGCTTTGTGAAAATTTCAACGGTCGAAAACAGTTTTGCTTATGAATTATCCAATTTCTTTATAATATATTGTCTTTAATCCAATGTATTTAAAATTTTAACAACAACTGAACACAATATTTTAACAAACTTGTACAGGTCTCTTAAAAACTAAGCAATAATAAATATTTGGTTGATTTATGTTAAAATTATATTATTGAATGAAATGCATAGTAAAAACCCAAAAATGTAATTGTATGTGACTAAGTTTGTTTTGAATGTGAATATGAAATAATTTGAGTCAGTATATTACTGTAAATTTTCTTTACACTTACATTTTTAATTAAACTTTAACCTCTCAGACCTTGACATTTTATTGGACATACTTAGTCAGAACTATGGTCAAGTCAAAGAGTGACAACTAACAACAACTATGACAAGTATTAGCCTCTATGAGGAATATAGTGGAGACCTATGTTCAGTGGGGGTTTTTATAGGATGTAACGGTGTTTATTGTAATAATGACCAGAAAAAAATGTGGGAGGAAAAACAGGTGAACATTTTTTTCTAAATTTAATCTCGGTGGTTAGCGGATACTCAGTGCGATGTTTAGGGCAGCGTTGCAAAGGTGGGTAATATTTGTGACAGTAAAATTCTGTGCTCCCCTTTATTTCCATGGCCCATGACCAGCAGTGGAAGGAAACTGTAAGGAGAGGGAGGGATTAATTTTATTATTTGAAAAAATATTTTTGTGTGTAAAAAAGTCATCAAACATCATCAAACAATTTATGAAACAAAAGTAGAGTGTAAACAAGTTCAATGGTTAAAACAGTAATAAATAACAAAATCAAACAATACTACTGAAAATAAAAAAAATTAATATTATGTCACTTCTACAACTAAGGCAAATCTAACGAATCGCCATATGTTAAAATTCAATATCTATATGATAAAATCAAATAAATACTATGAAGAAAGAGACAAGAACATAGAAACACTCGATTTTCATAAAGAAAAGAAATATATATTATAATTATATCGATATACTCAGTAGGAGCCCAAAAAAAATTAATCATAGGTAATATAGGTATTTTATTATGCTATCTTTGATCAATGCCATTTTTCTACCGACTTCAAACAGGAGGAGGAAGTCGACTGTATGTTTTTTTATGTGTGTTACCTCATAACCTCCTTCTGAGTGAACTGATTTCGATGATTCTTTTTTTTTTTTTAAAAAGATCCCCCTTTTAAAAACAGTGTAATTACTTACCTTTTATATAAAAACTAACAAAAAACTTTCTACTGTACCTACTTAATTTTTTTTAAATTTATAGTTCCTCTTACACTCACGCGGCAAAGGAAATAAGACTAAAGTATGTGACGTAAACGCGACGCGTAGGTAAAGGCGGAAACTCGTCATTTAAAGTAAATTCTGTTAATTTAAAGAAGCGTAATTTAGTAACGAGACTAATTCTATTAAAATTTTTGTTTTATAATTCATATAAATAACATTTAAAAAACAATTGTTCTGAGCACAACAGCTATGGTTCTGACTAAGCGTAGTGATCATATACTCTTTGGTTCTGAGGGGTCCTTTCTAAATATAACCATACTCTTTGGAACGTTCTACAAAGGTGACCTTGGATTGCCTCATGTGGATTTCAAAGACTTGACAGATTAATAACAATTTGTAAATTATCATTCATTCATTTTTTCATTTATTCTTCACAACCTATCATAAGTTGTCGAACATAAGCCACCCCTGTTGACCTTTTTTTATTTAGTTAAATACCTGTATGTTCACCTTTCTCTACCTCGTTTTCGTTCTTTTTTGTTTATTATATGTGTAATGCCGTAACAAGTGGCCAATAATTAACATTTATCTTCTGTTTATAATCTGATATATATATTTAAAATATTTTTTCTCCCAAACTCCGATTGACACCACTAAAATCGATCAGGAAAATCATTGTCATAATTCTGTTTAATCTGTAAGATGATGCTGAAGCAAAGATTTGTATCTGATTTCAGGTACTCCCTCAAGAATGGGTGGACAAACTGGGCGAGCTCTGCGCTCAGCGTGGACTCGCGCTTCATATGGATGGAGCTAGGTTGCTCAACGCGAGTACGTACGCCGGCGAATCGCCCGCGAGACTGGTGAAACCTTGCGACTCTGTGTCGCTGTGTTTCAGTAAAGGCTTGTGTGCGCCAGTCGGCTCGGTGCTCGTTGGTTCTTATCATTTTATTGAGCAGTTAGTAGCAATATTGCTTACATGTCATGAAATATTCATCAATGCTTTCCAAACACTATATAAAATCGCCAAAATAAATTATTTTATTATAAATGTCAGGAAGCTTTTTTTTATCAATGAGGGTGACATACGAGTACAGTAGGCGCGCGAGTTCATGTCCATCCCGAGGAATGCGGCAGTGCTGTTACCTAATCAATTATGGTAATGTCGATAATTACTACCGATATAGTGAACAGTCAATTTGATATTAATTTGTAACTTAAGGTAATTTTGCAAATAATAAAATAAAATAAACATGATAAGTACTTACTTGTATATTGCTAATAGAGATTCTTTTTTAAATGTAATTTAATCACTATCGGATGCATAGACAACCGACAAAGCAGAGTCGGAATCAGTATCTTCGCCGTCGCTGACTTCAATTACGAATTTGTCGATCGTATTTTCCAATAATCCGTCTTTTTGCCAGTAATGCTCTTCCAAAATTATAACGTGATTATGAAATCCACACCAATCTATTTCTGTCACCTGGTTTATAGCCATTTCCGTTACTTCTTTCAACCTTGTTAGGGTTAAATCTGAGTTAACGTTGTACTCCCTCACAACTCTCTTGATTTTTGCCCATGCTAACTCAATTGGGTTTAAGTCGCACATGTACGGTGGCAATCTTAAAACCTCATGTCCGTGACTACGGATGAGCTGGTCCATTTTAAAAGTTTTCTCCTGGGGTGCATGCAGTTTTATGACATCAAAAAGCTCGGCTTTTCTCATGCTTAGTGAAGTCTCTACATTATTTCTTGTAAGCCATTCTAACATCACCGTTTTAGTGCTTGATTTTGTAGGAACTTTATTTTCCTGAACACTGTGATATGGTGCGTTGTCCATAACGACAACTCTGGATGGTGGCAAATTGGGAATGAACATGTCAGTCACCCATTTCTCAAAGTTTGTACTGTTCATTTGCCCATGGTAATCGCCTGTAGCAGTACCAGCTTTGAAAAGCAACTTTGCGCCATCCAAAAAACCACGTCTGGATCCGGCGTGAACGAGAATCAGCCTGTTCGTGGAGTTGGTGTCAGTCAGTATCGCGTCTATATAATCGTTTCTCCAACACTTTATAAATGTGAGGTTATTGTCAACCCACGTTTCGTCTAAAAAGACAATATCACGATCATTTTCTCTATATTGACGAATTTTTTGCAAATTATTTGACCGCGCAAATACAACAGCTGATCTTTCTACCAAAATCCTTTGCTTGTTGTGACATTTTTGCCATTTATAGCCCATTTCCTTTAGAAGTTTTCGTAAACTTGTAGTCCCCCAGGGAAAATCAATTTTTTCCTGGATAGCCGCCAGAAGTTTGGGACAAGTGGGAACAATTTTTTTTGTCAAATAAAATTCTTCTATACATCTGTGTATTACACTTCTATCGAAATCATCTACATTTAAATTCCCCATTTTATTACACGATTTCCCTTTTTTAGAAGGCGAATGGAGAGGTCCATTTTTTGCTTCTGTTTGAATTCTAGACAATGTTCTTTTAGTAAGTCCAGTGTAACGGGCCGCTCGATCTAAAGCATTGTTAACCGGAAAAGCGAATTTATTCTCTTTTTTTCTCTTCGACACACATCTGTAGGACATTTCTCGCCATTTCACGTGCTTGCTTATGTATTATAAAAGGTTTTTTTCTACCTGAACTTGCTGGAAGCGGAGTAGTCATAGTTTATTCACAATAAAATAATACGATAGGGACTAATTTTCGGTATCGATAAGCGCGTGTCACAACCGTCAAGGACAACACTCGACTGCAGACATATGCGGCTAGGTGGGCGAGGGCGGGACGAAATGCCCCCCCGCGTCGCCTCTGGCCCCGATGGACATGAACTCGCGCGCATACTGTACGTATTCCACCTGATGGTAGTGGATGCTGTGGCACATAGACATCAACATCTATCCTCGATTAAGAATCAAAGTACAGATGTGTTATCACCCATGAGGACTTAGATGGAATGCCACATTACCTGTAAAGCACACAGTACAGTAGTAGAATTATTACTAAACGTCTGTGTCCTGTGTGATTACGGCGGGGCATGGGAGCTGTGGTTATTTGTGGTATCAGCAGCATTTGACTGCTACTGTACGTCTGATGAATGGGGTATCATTCTTCATTTTCTTTTTTAAAAGCATTTAAAAAAATCCTGACCTAACAATTACTTGAATTCATGAGAATTAAGATCGAATGTCTTATTACCCCTACAAAGCACACTATTGAACTGTTACTGAGCGGTGGTGTCATGTGCGTACGGCGGGGCGTGGTAGCTGTGGTTACTTGTAACCAGCAGCATTGAACTGCTACTGTACGTCTGTAATCCGATAAACGGGGTTCTATTTTTCAAGTTCGTTTTTTAAAAACAACTAACAATGTGTCGTCATCTATGAGAGTTAAGATGGAATGCCTCATTACAAGAAAAACACACAGCAGCATTGAGCTGCTATTCTAAGCTGGTATTAAACTACTGTTGTACGTCTGTCCTGTGTGCGTGAGGCGTGTTGTGCCAGCCGTGGCTGGTGTGGAAAAAGTACACAGTAGTTTTGAAGTGCTACTGTACACCGGCGTTGAATTAATGTGGTGCGGCGTCGCGTACGTGCGGCATGTGGCGGGTGTGGCAAGCGTGGCAGGTAGTGCGTGCGTGTGGCAGGGCGCGGCGCGTGCGCAAGGCGCTGGGCGGCGGCATGCGGCAGGCGGGCGTGCTGGCGGCGGCGGCGGCCGTGGCGCTCGACGAGGTGGCGCCGCGCCTGCACTACGACCACAAGCGCGCGCGGCTACTCGCCACCAGTCAGTACACACCTTTATCTGATTTTTTCTTTTCTTGTAAGCTGTTTTAAATTCTGTAAATCCATTCTATCCATTACAGCCTATAAAAAGCCACCGCTGAACAGTGAACATAATTCTCCCCATAAATTGCCTCATATGAAGGATATTTGCTTTTGGCATACTTCCCTCGCTTGACAAGTGGCAACCTCAGTTTTTTTTACTACATAACAGTCCTGTAAATCTACTGTATGTTTTCCTGTTAGAGGTCTTGTTACGGCCTACAGCTGCTCCAGCAAGGGTCGAATCTTCCGGGGCCCATGGGCAGAAGATTCCACAAGCAGCCGCAGGTCGGGCCCAAAATGGCCACATGGAAGAATTTCCTATAACACTAAGCTATATGGGAGAATGATAGAAACACATATTACGTACCAGTATCAGAAGCTAACTTCGCACCAAGGCTCGGTCAGGCCGTGAGTGGGTGTAAGGTGAATGGCAAGTAGTGTTCAGTGATGTGTAAATGTGTGAGACCTTGACCACCTTAGGCAAACAGCAGCGGCCGAGTTCCAGGCTGCCCCAAAATGCTGCATCGCTCCAGCAGGCTCCACCACTGGACCATTTCTTTCTTCCTTGTCACTATTTCAGTCTATTAGCTTCATTGTACATTTAACTAACTGAAACTCGCCTAATTCCTCATTCATCGTAGAATCGAACACGTGATACCCGACACAGTAAGGACAGTAGTTCCAATTCGACATTCAATGTCCCGGATTCACTTATCATAAAATTATAAAGAGGGAATTAAAGCGATCTCTTAATGAGTCATACTATTCAGCGTTAAACACAACTAAGTTCCTTAATTCGACACCAAAACACCACGTCGCGAAAAGATTCAAAATACGCCTCGTTGACACATAAACTAACAAGCCAACAACACACAAAAAAGGGCACTTAACGCGACGGCACGATTATAATGATTTCCTGACGATCAACCGGGAGAAGCTCTCGAATAAGGAATGCGCGGTTCGAATCCTAGACCGTATATCTACTCAACGCGCGCGTGCACAATTCCGCATCCCCGAACAAGTTAAATATTGCAAAATTCACATATCCACGTAAGTAAGTAACACGCCCTTAATCTAACTATCTGGACCCGACAACGGTCGCGTGAACTTCGGCCACGATAAATCAGCTACGCGGGTTCCCCGCTTCGCGTCCAGTGGGCAACTCCCTCATCATCGCCCACGCGTCGAGCTACTGCAAGCCGCACACGACCGCCCCACCTCAGCGCTTATCTCACCTACATACTATCGGGTGACGCGCAAGCTCTAACGCAATTGGGTAGCGTTCAAACATAACCAAATTTGGGCATAAACAGGTCTACTGTAACATATTTTGAATATAATATTGTCTACTTATGAAATTGTCGTTCTGCAGTACTGGCCATTTCAAATTAAAATAATTTTTGTTTGGCTAAGAATTCTAATGTCATGGGTAAAGACCTAATATTAAGGAATAATTAGTACCTTTATACGAATTCACTGTATTTTTGTCTTGTTCTGTGTAAATAAAGTTACTAGGGTTTCCTTGCAGCCAGTCAGTCAACACATTACTATTTTCTTTTATAAACACACCCCTTAGGTTATCATACTGAATCGTAAAGACGTTTTTCATATAGAAATTGAGTCAACTATAGAAGCCATAAGATATTTCTGATATTCTCATTTACAACATCTGAGAATTATATCTTGAGAATAATATGTTCTTATATGTAATACCTTACTAAACATACACTGCTTTTTGGCAGCTATCCAAGGTTTATTCTTGAAGACGTTCTCAGTAGACGTTAAGGGCCAACACACCAATATTGTGCTGGTTAGGTTATCATCTTCGAGTCCACTCACAGCGGATGCCGTGCTGCAGCGACTTGCGCAAGTGTGCCTAGCTGAGACTCAAGTAAGTACATCTTTACGCGGTTGAGTCATGATGCATTTATTTATATTATTTTAGCACGAATGAATCGGCTCGATCGAGGGAGGAGCACGCTCTCATAGAATACCAGCGTAAAATAGCAGCTGAATACTGCTGTGTTTTGTATGGTGGGTGTAAAGAATCTGAGACCCTTTTTACTGGAAACGGGGTGTTCCAACTTAGTCGTCAGAGGTGACAATACATCTGCCTTTTGATTCTTAATCGCAGATAGATGTAAATATATATGGGCCACAGCATCAACATACCTTCAGGTGGATTGTGTGCTCGTTTGTCACCCTTATTACCACTTACTGTGACTTTCCATCAGACACGTCTAATGAAATTCAAAACTGAAGGGTGGGTAGTATTTACAAAATATATTTTTTTAAATAAATTATAATATATTTATTAATCTACTTTTCAAGAATGTCTACGAAGGAATGACAATAACAGTGATTTTTTTCTTTTAGGGTGATTGCAAGACTCCAAACGACGAAGGTGTAATAGTAAAAGCGGTGTGCTTTAATCCAAAGACAATAAGGTTCACTTTACACCATGACATAACAGATGAGGACCTGTGGCTTGCCATCATGAAAATTGTTTACGTATTTAAGGAGCTAGACGCGGCCAATCCGTTAAAATGATATTGGGGATATAAGAATCGAGAGCAACTTAGTAAATTTTATAATATTGGTTCCAAGCTTGTGACATATTTGCTGTAATGCATTTCTTTAATTTATTTGTTTCAAAAGGAAACACTAATTGATGTTATTTAGTCATTATAAGGCTCTCGTAGAATTTAAATGCAATTTTGAAATAAAGACAAAATAGAATAAGTGCCAAATATGGAACTGACATATTAAGAACCCTTTGGGGGTTAATAATTAATTGTAAAAATAATAGTTTTTACAATTTAATTCAATGTTGTGTACTGGGTACAAAATATTTTAATAGGTGCTATGCAATTATACATGTAGATTTAAGGCGGTTCAGATATTTTTAATATTGAATTTGATATTATAATGGTATGTGCTAAGAGCCTGTTCACACGAGCTTTAATATAAATGTTTAGAATCAAATGTGGCATTAATTAATTCTATGAATTTCGTTGGGTTTATAGTAAAATTTATATTCTAACTAGCTGACCAGGCAGACGTTGTTCTGTCTTTTTCGACGACTTTTCATATAAAAAATCCTTAAATTCGTAATAAAAAAATATTTAGTGTCACTTACAGGATAACAATATCCTATCTCTCAAGTTGGACCAAACTGCACAGAGTGCGCAAATTTCATTGAAATCAGTTCAGTAGTTTAGTTCATCGCGAACAAACAATGTGACATGTAATTTTTATATATAAAGATAAGCTGACAATGTCTACGTGCGAACGATGCATTTGTGTGAGTGTTAATCCTCGTGTGTAATGGGTCTTAGATTTTGTGCCATACAAACGTAGACATTTAGTCATAAGTAAAGCTGGGTTATTTACATGGTTTATTGATGGTTATATTGTTATTACTTAATAATTAATTAGATCAGTGACATTTATATTGTTATAAGAGATTTATATTAAATACATATCATTTTGTCAGTGCAATATTTACAATGTTACTTATAGTGATGGTTAATAAAGTCATTGCTTATATATACATTTTGTTATTTTCAGTAGTTGAACATCCTTACCTCGGCCCTAGTAACGGGATCAAAGTTTGGGCACACGTTTTTAAAATATTGAAATAAATTGTGTGTGCCAATATGAACACAATTTAACAGGCATGTCTTTAGATATTTGCAGTCACATTTGAGAAGTTCTTGTCAGATGTACCTCAAAAACTTGAAAACAAGTTGAAAACGTGTGGCCAGTGATGGACTAATGGATCTGAGACAGACGTGGTCCTTCACTGCTGGCCGTATGAGGAAGCTCAAGGTCGCTCAGCGAGCTATGGAGAGGGCTGTGCTCGGGGTTTTTCTGCGTGATAAACTTCGAAAATGAGAATATCCGCAGTAGAAACAGAATAACCGACATACTCCGACGGATTAGTAAGCTACCGACAACCGATGAGGGACAAAGGTTCCCGAGTGGTAGGCTCGTACTGGTACGCGAAGTGTGAGGCGGTTCTACACTAGATGGAGTGACGACCTGGTAAGATGCAGGAAGTCGATCAGGTGGCTCAGAACCGTGCGTTGTGGCATTCCTTCGGGGAAGCCTATGTTCTGCAGTGGACTTGTGAAGGTCTGTAATGATGATTCACATTTATCGGAAAGATAAAAACTGTTTTGTGGACGCCGTATCTAGTATTATTTATTTTCCAACAGACCATATAAGTCTATTTTTGAATATGTGCTTTAATGTTTAATCTTTTAAAAATAAGTTTGTACTCTGTTGGCAGTAGATTCGTTCGTATTTCTTTTCTTCTTGAGTTCTTTTACAGTAAAAGGTACAAAGAAATAATTTCTACTCTAAGCTCTTTTGCTCAATTTGCTCCTGGAGACAGTTTACAAACATAAATTGCACAAGGACAAACATCCAGACGAAACAATTATTTGTAGGCCATACAAATACTTTTTCCGTGGTGCGGGATTCGAACCTGCGGCCCCCAGGCGCTGCAACTAATTGCTAAGCCACTGCGTCACGGAGCCGGATCCTTTGTTGTTACTATGCTCAAAAAAGCGCGAGATATTCCATAACAACTAATACAGTCCATTGTTGACAATCGTAACTGCTCCAAAGAGTAGCAGTAATGTGTTCAAACTTTCCATACAGACGCAAATGCCGGTGCCACACTTATCAACTTAGTACGTATTTAAAGTGGTGTGGCGCTGGGCATTAGGCGTACTGTCACGTTCAAATAGAATTAAAACTAGCTCCCAGAAAATCATAAAATTGACTGAAAAAAATATCAGCCAAAGATTCACTCGTTAATATTTAAATGTTTGGGTTTCTGCTAACGAAAATTGAACATAACATGGTATACATTTCCGACCGGTAGGTGTGCATTAGTAAGTAGCTATTTTAAGTATCCTATTTGTCTGTGCCTACCTCGGACAATGACGTGCTTTAGTTTGTGGCGGGTGGAAAGAAAAGGGGAGATCTGCCGCCGGGCAAGGTGTTCTGCCCGGGGAGCGGCCAATGCTCCGACTGGTAGTTCGGAGCTATTCTATATATGCTGCTTTAATTTCCGAACTTTGATAGCGCGATTTAGGCTTCGATGTATTTTGCTTGTGGCGCGACGACAGCGCCGCCACATTACCCCCTGCTCAGACCGGAAGTCGATAGTGCAGTCCGATTGCCGGTGCGTCCTTAATACCGGTGGAGAATGCATGCTGTGTACGTAAGGGCAAGTGATGCCGGTGCGAATGATATGCCGGTGTGTAATGCATGCCGCACTTGCAAGTGATGCCGGTGAGAACGATGAGCTGGAGCAAGTGCCAGGGATTGCCTTATAGTCTGCAGGGAGTCAAGAAGAAGGCAAGTGATCTGCGAGAGTGCCGTGAAGCAGAGACGAGCAGTAAGGCTCAGAGCCGTGCCGAACACTGTAGCGTAGAGAGTATCTTGAAGGAACAGGAAGCATTGTTATTCCAGTTCTGCGATGAACCTTTGTAAAGCTAGATGGCTTGCAGAATGTGAAGGCTGCTGACAATATCTGCTCGGGAGCGAATGAATGGAGTACTTGAGGATGATGACGAAGGTTTGAAGGTATAGTTTTGGAAGGTTATTGGTTGCGTGTTCATATCACGTCGGGTGTTCACCACTGTGGCAGGTGGAAGGAAAAGGGGAGATCTCCCGCCAGGCAAGGTGTTCTGCCCGGGGAGCGGCCAACGTCCCGATTGGTAGTTCGAAGCTATTATATGCTGCTTTAATTTCCGAACTTTGATAGCGCGATTTAGGCTTCGATGTATTTCGCTTGTGACGCGACGACAGCGCCGCCACAAGTTACTGTTCTGAGTTGCTTACCCGAAAGCAACTCGACGATGACACTTGTTGACAGCAATTTCCAACACTATATAGCATTACAAAATAAACTAATCTTATAATTCAAAGTCTGTAGTTATTGTAACGTTAATAATAATATGGATTAGTTATCTAGCTTAAAGTGTAAGAACGATTTTATGTAGCGAAATTGAGGTATGGACACATATCGAGAGTAGAGCATTCTCTCACGTTGTGAGGCGTGCAATACAATGCACACGTTTTAAATTTCATTACCAATATTTACAATGATTCTTTTGAGATCAAAATATTCGCAAAATTATTGCTCAATCAATTCATACATACATTTCAGATACATTATCACATTGGTTGGAACTCCAACAAGCACCATCATTCGTCAGCAAGTTGTTTTTTTTTATAGGATAGGGTGACAAACCAGCACACAGTCCACCTGATGGTAAGTGGTTACTGTGACCCATAGACATCTACATCTATCCTCAATAAAGACTCAAGATGCAGATGCGTTGTCACCCGTGAGGACTAAGATGGAATGCCTCTTTGCCAATAAAAAGGGTCTCCGGTTCTCTACACTCACCATACGAAACACAGCAGCGTTAAGCTGCTATTTTACGCTGGTTTTTGCTGGTTTGGTTCTTCCCCGGTCGAGCCGACCCATTCGTGCTACAACTATAATATAGCTGCAGCATGGCTCTACCACGTAGGAAAAGCATTTCCAAATAAATATTTTACAGGTTTTTTTTAGAAAACTTAATACAGGATATTGTTGCCTCTTTTATAATAAAATTTTTTTTAAAGGAGATCATCTCTTACGACAGCTTTTAACCACTCTTGCAGTCTGAAATAAAAGTAACAAAAAGGCATGAACCTACGTACTTAATTTATAAACGTAAATATTTAATTATAAACATTATAAAAATAACTATTCAATCACTTATAGGTAGGTAGGTCACTTATAGGTGAGTTACCTAACACACTAAAAATAATAAATTATAGTCAAGTTACACTATATATATATATATATATATATATATATTATTCGTTCTATTATTCATCATCATCATTACAGCCCTTCACAAGTCCACTGCTGAACATAGGCCTCACCCAAAGAATGCCACAAAGCACGGTCCTGAGCCACCTGCATCCATCGACTTCCTGCATGTTTTACCAGGTCGTCACTCCATCTCGTGGGGGGACGCCCTACACTTCGCCTACCGGTACGAGGCTGCCACTCGAGAACCTTTCTTCCCCATCGGTTGTCGGTTCTTCGAGCTATATGGCCGGCCCACTGCCACTTCAGCTTACTAATCCGTTGGGCTATGTCGGTTACTCTGGTTCTACTGCGGATATCCTCATTCCTAAGTTTATCACGCAGAGAAACTCCGAGCATAGCCCTCTCCATAGCTCGCTGAGCGACCTTGAGCTTCCTCATACGGCCAGCAGTGAAGGACCACGTCTCAGTTCCATAAGTCATCACTGGCAACACGCACTGGTTGTACAATTTCGTTTTCAGGTTTTGAGGTATGTCTGACGAGAAGATGTGTCGTAGCTTCCCGAACGCTGCCCAGCCGAGTTGAATCCGTCGATTGACCTCTCGGTCGAAGTTGGACTTACCTAGTCGGACTATTTGTCCCAGGTAAACATACTCGTCAACAACTTCGAGCTTAGTGCTCCCAACAACTACCGGCATAGGTGTGACATGGACATTAAACATGATCTTTGTTTTGTCCATGTTCATCTTAAGACCTATCCGTTGGGAAACACTATTGAGGTCATTGATCATAGTGCTTAGGTCCTCCAGCGATTCTGCCATAAGGACTATATCGTCGGCAAATCGAAGGTGAGTGATGTACTCGCCATTGATGTTGATACCGTATCCTTCCAGTCCAGAAGCTTGAAAACGTCTTCCAATGCAGCGGTGAAGAGTTTCGGGGATATGACGTCACCCTGTCTTACACCTCTCTGCAATTGGATAGGTTTCGTACTCTGGTTCTGTACTCGGATAGCCATCGTAGCCCTACTGTACAAGCACTTCAACACTTCGATATACCGACAGTCAACTTGGCACCGCTGAAGGGACTGCAGCACCGCCCAAATTTCGACGGAATCAAAGGCTTTCTCATAGTCCACATACGCCAGACATAGTGGCAAATTGTACTCTTCGGACTTCTGTACAATTTGCCGAAGGGTATGTATGTGGTCTATGGTGCTAAAGCCCTTTCGGAAACCGGCTTGTTCGGGAGGCTGGAAGTCGTCAAGTCTGCGCGCGAGACGATTCGTAATGACTCTCGAAAACAGCACGTAGACGCGGCTCAGAAGGGAAATCGGTCGGTAGTTCTTCAAGAGAGCGTTGTCACCTTTCTTGAAGAACAAGACCACCGCACTTCTGCTCCACGCCTCCGGTGTAATGCCACCATGGAGGACGGAATTAAAGAGCTTCTGAAGGACTTCAAGTACCGGTCTTCCACCCGCTTTCAGAAGCTCCGCTGTAATTCCATCCTCGCCTGGGGCCTTACCGTTTTTAAGGTGCTGGAGAGCCATTCTAATCTCGCTTAGACTGACGTCCGGGATATCTTCGGAATAGTGTCGGATGAGACTCGCTCTTGGATCGTTACTCACACTTGCGTGTGGCTCCAACGATGACGTGTACAGCTGCCCATAGAACCTCTCAATCTCACTCAAAATCTCAGGTGTCCCGGAAACGATGCTGCCACATTCTGTCTTCAGCTTTGACAGGTGGCTCTTTCTGGCAGACAGATCTCTGGCAAAGACTTTGGAGCCTTGGTTCCGCTCGATCGCTTCTTCAATACGAGCTGTATTGAAGTTGCGTAAGTCCCGCCGCATGCATTTGGAGATCTGTCTGTTCAGATGCCTGTATGCTGTCAAGTCTGTTGAAGAATGTAGCTTCATCTCCCGTCTAACAGCCATGAGATTAAGAGTGTGATCGGAGAGTTTTTGTGTTCTTCTGCGGCGGGTCTTGCAGAACTTAGCTCCGACCGCATGGACAGTTTCCACGAGCTTGTCATTCATATCGTCCACTTCATTGCAGTCTTCTAGGCACTGAAAACGGTTTTGTAACTCGAGCTGAAAGGTTTCGGGACTTTGGAACAGAGCACGAGGGGGACGGAGCGTTGACTTCATTAGACGAGACCTCTCCAACTTAACGTTTAGGTTCAGTGTGCCTCTAACCATTCGGTGATCGCTACCAGTTTTCACCCTCGCGATCACGGAGACATCACTGAACAGTTGTCGTCTGGTCGTCATAATGAAGTCAATCTCATTTTTTGTCGAACCGTCGGGGCTCGACCAGGTCCACTTCCTGTGGGGCCGCTTCTGGAAGAAAGAGTTCATCATAAAGAGTCCCTCTTTCTCCATGAAGTCGGCCAGCTGCTGGCCCCTTGGGTTCCGTTGCCCTATTCCAAATTTCCCTACTTTCAGCTCACCGTTCTCTCTTGTGCCTAGTTTTGCATTGAAGTCTCCCATTAACACCGTATATTGGGTTTTGGAGGAATGCATGGCTCTAGAGATATCCTCATACATTTCCTCCACCTCCCCATCGGGGTGTGCCGAGGTTGGTGCGTAAACCTGTATGACCTTCAGCGAATACCGTTTGGTGATTCTGAGTATAAGGTACGCAACCCTCGTCGACACACTCCCGATCTTTACAACGTTGTTAACGAGAGACTTGTGGACGATAAATCCGACACCTCCTTGGGACAGATGGTCGCCCTCCCGGTGATAGAGCAAGTTGCCGGATTCGAGGATTACCGTGTCCTCCCCCTCTCTTCGGACTTCGGATAATCCTATAATATGCCAGCGCAACTTGTCTATCTCTTCTTCCAGCTCCACGATCTTCTCGTCAGTCCTCAGGGTGCGTGCGTTGTACGTTGCCAGGTCGAGTCGTCTAAGGTGGCAACCGAACCTCCACCGGAGATTCTTAGCACCCCCTGCCCCGCCGTTACCATGGTCGCCACCGTAGCCAGGAATAGCGGGGCCGCCGGGGACTGGGGGCCGTCTCTTCGTAACTTTCATTATGGGGGGTATATTGCCATAGTTGCCACGCTTGGCGAGCGGGTTGGCAACCGCAGTTTTTTTATTGTAATTTTGGCTATTATCAGGAAGATGCTGCTGCCCATCTCCTGCCTGTTTCCCTTTGTCGCCTTTTACGACACCCACGGGAGGATATGGGGTAGTGGTATTCTTGACCGCCACTACACGGCATTCTATTATTCGACACGACACGGCACGACACGGCGTTCTATTATTGTTATTATTAATATTTTTAATATTTCATGTGACAGGAATAATTATTAAAAAAAATAAAATTTTACACTTATTGTTCTTTACACAACCCTGAGTTTGAGCACTGGCCGAGCCGGTTTAACGCGGTTTCTCTCTATGTACGTGACGAACCGCCAGTACTCACGCACACATGCGCCTCAAGCTTGTAGTAGTTTATCATAGCGCGGTTGTATGAAGCTTTGCCTCTGTACGGTACGGTTTCTTTACTCATGCGCTGACGTCCAGCCGAAAATAGTCTTAACGGCTTCCTAAGACCTCAAAACGTGGAGATCTGATGAAAACTAGCATTCTCAATATTTATAACTTCCTGCTTTTGAAAATTATTAATTTTCAAAGCAGTGAGTTAAAAACTTTAGTCGAATTGAATCCATTCTAGGTCGACATACATTATTCTGCTGCTACATTTCCAACAAATAAATAAGTATTTTTAATTAATATGTTGATAAATAAAAGAAAATACTATGGATTAAAAATGTGTTTCCTTTATTAAATTGAACTAATAGCTATATTCAATAACATTAAAGAACCAAGGGTTTACATAAATTTCTTTTTACTTTTTAGAATTCTACACAAACAATATTTTTATTACACATGCAATATTTTATAAATTTTACTTAGTATTTACTATTGCATTATAGGTTAAAACCTTATAATTTTATGGCTTTACCTAATTTAATCTTTGGATCAATTATAATAGAGAAAATATCGACCTTATTTAAACACACAAAGGTGTTAAATTACGTTTAACGTACAGTGAGTATGAAAGGTAATAATATTTATACTATTAAGTAATAACAATTTTAAGAAAAAAAAATGGTAAATATAATTTAGAAAGATCTACCTTCAAACAAGTAATAAACAATTAGGATCTTTGACAGTCTTATTACTTTTTAATAAAGTAGAAATGAGCATTATACAACTTATAAATAAAGTAAATATATTATAGGTTTATATATTATAAGCATATGAAAACAGATCTAATTCTTAACATTTGAAATCAATTTATACCTATTACTACAGGACAATATAGTATTTAGTACACAATTGGAGGCTAAAATATAATATCAATGGCAACAAAGCCATATTGTTCGTTACATTTGAACTACATATGGAAAGTTACATTGTTTGCATATAAAAATTATATGAAGTTATATAGAATATTTAAAATTAAAAGCAAGTTTTTCACTTAATAAACTTATAACAGATAATTGAAATAGCAGTATATATATTTGCCAGTAATATTTGAACCTAAATTTAAGATCATATTACGTTTACATACGATTTGAATGCACATTACAAACTTTATGATTGTTTTTTATCTGTAATCTTTTCTTTTGAATGTTATTTTGAAGAAGTGCCGCTATAATTAACAAACTGATATTTTTGTTAATATTAGCGGTACTTTCAGCTTACTGGCAATAACATGTCATCTTTATGAATTCAATTCAAAATGAACAACTATTTCCATTAGGTACTTTTTAAATTAAATCACAAATTAAATCATATCACTTGATCGCGATAGTGACAGAAAAGTGAATATTACTTTGCCATAGCTTGGTTATTAAAGACACTACGACAGAGAACTACATTTTTAAATACTGATTATTTTTATACAGTAATATAATCATATATATGTTACTGTAAAAGCTAGAACTACGGTAAATTCAAAGATTTTGCAGTAAAACTTAAGATTTACCAAGTCCATAAGGTAAAAGTCCGAATTGTTCTATGGTAATCGTTTATTTCGGACTTTTACAAGCATTCACTCAGTAAATCTTAGTTTTTACCTCTAAGACACGGTAAATGATGAAAAATAGTCATGTCTAGACGTGTTCGGCGTATTATCGTTCTTGCGAATAGTGTGCAGCCCTCTCCGCTACTTATGTCACCCTCTGTTTTTATTTTGAGACTGCAACTGCGCCTCCGGAGCTGCGGGAAGAGCAGCCTCTACGCCTTTGCGTAACAAATCGCAGGCATCTCTCCTCGCCTCCGCAGCTTCGGCAGCTCCGTTGCCTACGATTTGTTACAGCAGGCGGAGGCTGTTCCCCTCCCCCTACGCGCCTCCGGCTTTATAAAATCACTCTAGGGGTAGGACAGATTCGTACCAGGTGGAGTCGGGGTCAATCAATTCGGTTCTTTGACATAATTTATTAAACAATTTTATACACATATTGTATTGCTTTAATTAATTCTTCTAAAACATCTTTATGCGCTATTTTTATTTTTCTTCGCCAAGAATATTCAATGAGCCAGTCTGTGAAAAAATATCGATATTTTAGAAATAGATTTGTTGTGTATCGATACGTCATCTCTGTATTTCTATATTCTACTTTCAGAAATCACCATAAAGATGTTTTAAAATTATGCAGGTAATATGATTAAATAAACACTTTCTACTTATATAAATATATTGTTTCATTTCCAAAACCAACACTTACTGGTAGTCTTTGGTTAAACCTAGGATGTACCAAACTCGAACAGTAAAACCGCGAAAAATCGTCGCATTTTTATTTCAATCCTTACATTTAGTAGCTCATGTTGATAAATCCTATGATTTATAAGTAAAACCTAAGATTCACCAAAATTCGGGCTTTTACAGTAACATATATATTCATATAAATAAACCTATCACAGTCTAATATCGTATGGGAGATTATTAAAATACTTTTCAGAGATTTTCACACAACACTATTTTGCTCATTCCACACCGTAATTAGCTCGCTCCGATCTCCATAACCGTGTGACGCTATAACATTACGATATCCTATTTTACTGTAGGTTTTCTTATAGAAATAGAACTTAGGGCAGTGTGTTAGTTCTATACCGACTTTCTTGGCAACTATTCCAAGGTAAACATCGTCGAAGCGAAAGTGTTTCACGAACAAACTGCCCACGTAGAGCATCTTCATCGACTTATTGGAAACAATGTACGCGCCAGCAGTTACGTACGGCGGCCATTTGTTCCATGGGTACTCATCGAGCGACACCCGCCATTTGCTCGAGCGGAACCTCTGTGGCGCAGACTTGAAAACGTAACCGGAGAATATATTGACATCTCGCTCCTTCTCAGTCTTATTTATTTCTAGCACACTCGCTGTTAGTTCGTGCACGTAGTCTAGAAGGTTCGTGACGGATATGTACATGTCGTCATCGGTGAATAGATAGAAGTCTGCAATGGGGCAGTGCTCGTACAGCCAACGGAAGGACATCATAGTTTTTATTGTATTATTATAATAATTGTCGAGGAAATCTATTTGTATTATATCCTTGTACTGAGCCATTTCCTCGTCGATTCGCTTCTGAGTTTCTGACTTAGGGGGAGCGTCTACTCCAAGAAAGAACAGCATTTTGATAATCCTCCCTGGCACGAGATTCTCCTGTCCGTACGTTTGTCGTACAGCTGTCCTCTGATCAAAGTTCCCCATGGCAGACTTCACCACGATAAACAGATCTAGTTTTTCCAACGTGGAGCATTTTCCTGAATTTGTTAGGAATCTATGCGGGTAGTAATTGATAGGGGCAACACTGGGTTTCTTCCCCGACATGACTTCAGCCACGATCGGCTTAATATCGATATTCAACGGATAATCGAAGTCATCTTCAAAGCTTTTCGAATAAATATAGTCACCGACACCGAAAAAGTAATATATGTATAAGAAAACACAAGCGCACACGCCATATTTATAACACTGCATGCGTCGCATATTTGAGTAAGTTCATGAGATTCTTTTATCACTGGATTATTTTATACCTGCAACGATTAAAACAAATTTATAGATAATATTATAAAAATGTTGTCGAACTCCACAAACTCAAAGTCGTCCAGCAAGCGATGGGAAAAGCTACGCTTGGAGTTTCTCTGTGTGGTAGGATTTGTAATGCAGACATCCGCTGGAGAATCAAATTCACCGATATAGTCTTCCGGATTTGCAAGCTGAAGTGGCAATGGGCTGGCCACATCTGTCGCAGAAGTGATAACCGTTGAAGTAGACGTGACATAGAGTGGCGACAACGCTTAGGTAAACGCAATGTGGGATGCCCCCTGGATAGATGGAGTGACGATATGCGGCTGGCAGCAAACGTATGCGTGAAGTCGAAGATCAAGCTAAGTGGCGAGCTTTGGGAGAGGTCCATGAACAGCAGTGGACATCCGTTGGCAGATGATTATTATAAACATTGTTAACATGGAAAGGAGTGGTCGATGAATTGAGATAGCTGTGGATCAGCGATTGTGAACATTGTTTTGGCTTGGAATGGTTTAACTAAACTCGCGATTCTAATAACTTTAAAGAGAAGTACCTAATTGATATCGAATGATTTGAATCTCGCGAGCTCGTTACCCTGTACCTGAGTGTTAGTTTACCCTGTACCTTAGTTCAAACTAAGTACTTAATACTACTATCGAGACTATAATATAATCTCTATGTGACTCATGTAGTACTACCAGTAGTACTACATGAGTCGGATAGAGATCTCTATAGAGATGTACAGCTTCCGAAGCGCGCGATTCCGATTTTTTATTTTATGCAAGTAGGTACTTACTTAATTTTTTTTCCTTGGCAATTTCCACGCACGTTCCTTTGTAAACTCGCACCCCCAGGCACGTGCATAGTTAGCCTTTAGGATAGTCTGCTAGAGAATTTTACTACACTATTCCTTGTGGCTGATAAGGATAGATCAGTGAGCCAATTATTTAAGTAATACATTGCAGAGTTGAGACAATAACTCGAGTTGTTAAAGCTCTTAAAAGAATAATAAAGAGTTAGATCATCAGCATGTTGTAAGAATGTTCGAGTTATAAATAAATACATAATACATAAACACTCACGCCTGTCACCCAGAGGGGTAGGCAGAGATTATGGACTTCCATTTGGCACGATCCTGACACACCTCTCTCGCTTCCTCCACATCCATATACCTACGCATACACGCTCGTCGGTTAAAGGTACTCTTGATTTGGCCCATTTTTAATATATCGCCAATTTGGTCGATAAACTTTCGCCTAGGGCGACCCTTCCCGACTATGCCGTTCACCTCTGCAACATAAATTTGCTTTGTCACTCTTTCCTCATTCATTCTTTCTACATGGCCAAACCACCGAAGCATTCCTTTCTTAATCCTGGTCACAACATCATCTTGCAAACCACACTCTTCTCTTATTAAACAATTTCTCAATTTTTCAATTTCTTTTTCAATGTTCGAGTTATGTGTATAAAATAGGGCTTAATATAGAAACTTGTGGGAGGCCCCGTCAGATACATCCTAAGCGGCAGCAGTTTTCCTTGAACTCAGATTTACCTTATTGAAAGTAATTTAAAAGAAATGCTAATATTATTTTAGGGAATATTTTTATTTTTGCTTAAAACAAGGATAAGATTATCATAGACAGATGAAGAATAATTTAGTCCAGTCCGCTTGTTTTAAATTATATTTAACCAAGGAAAAAAATTACTTTACTTGGTATCACTTCCCATACGAGTGAAATAAAACTTTCCTATTAATATGGGATGTAAGATTCGAGGTAAATAAAGTTAGGTCAAAACCACTCTTAGGATTTAGAGATGGATAGACGCTTCTTGTAGGTGATCCATCACCTAAAATGTAAAAAATATAATTTCTATATGAGCCCTGAGAGGTATAGTGGGTATTGAAATCACTCAGTAATATAAAAAGGGAGAAATAGATGAAATCAACAGAGCTGTTTGCCTTGTATAGGGTGTCAAATGAGCACACAGTCCACCTGATGGTAAGCGGTTGCTGTGGTCCATAGACATCTCCATCTATCTTCGTTTGCGAATCAAAATGCAGATGCCTTGTCACCCGTGAGGACTAAGATGGAATACCTCTTTTGCAGTAAAAAGGGTCTCCGGTTCTCTACACTCACCATACGAAACACAGCAGTGTTAAGCTGCTACTTTGAGCTGGTATTCTGTGAGAGCGTGGTCCTTCCCCGGTTGAGCCGACCCATTCGTACTACAGCTATATACTAATATAGCTGCAGCATGGCTCTACCGCGTATAAACCTGCCTTCATGGAGGATTCATGGAAGATTTTGAGGAGAAAGCCCTTCTTACTGCTACTGTAAATCCAAGATACTACAAGCGGTACGTAGACGACACTTTCACTATTTTACCATCTGACAAAGTAACTGCATTTTTAGACCACCTTAATTCCATAAACTCTAAAATACAATTCACAATGGAGTTAGAGGCAAACAATTCTTTAGCTTTCCTAGATGTTTTAGTCATCCGAAATCCTGATAACACCATTGGTCACACTGTGTATAGGAAAAAGACCCATACCAACCGATATTTAAATGGTGAATCGCACCATCATTCATCATAGTTAGCTACCGTATGATAATCATTGTTTCAGAGAGCACGAGGGATCTGTTATAGACAACATCTGGCCGCCGAGCTTCAGCACGTCGAGCAAGTATTGCAAGACAACAAGCTTCGGGTCCCGCGCCTACGTCACAGTGACCGAGTGAAGCCGACCACAGTTGAGCGTGTGCCTGCTGTACTACCCTATGTCAGAGGTGTCACAGACAAGGTTGGCTACATCTTGAAGCGAGCTTCTATTAAAACATACTTCAAGCCGTTGAAGAAGATTAGTCAATTTTTTCCATCCGTCAAGTGTAATATCCCTCTATAAAATGCAGGAGTGTACAAGATTGATTGCGAATGTGGTCTCTCTTACATAGGACAAACAAAAAGATCCATTAAAACCTGTGTGAAAGAACATATAGCTGACGTGAAGCACCGACGCTCTGGGAAGTCTGCAGTCTGTGAACATGTTCAAGATCGTCCCCGCCATTACATCAGATTTGATAGACCACAAATCCTCGCAAAAGAACACCGATTCCTACCAAGGATGATTCGCGAGGCTATTGAAATTAAAAAAAACATCCTAATTTCAATAGAGAAGATGGATGGGTGCTGCCATCTGCTTGGGATCCTATAATTAACAAAATTAAATCCAAACCCAAGCATACCAATACCAATGCAAGACTTCAAGATACTGTAAGTTCATGCTGCGTAAATCGAACCAGTAATTAATATTAAAAAAACTGAAGGTAGCCGAGCTAACTGTGACATCGGGACGTCAAACATCTCAGTCCCCCCCGTGACCATGGGTTGCTGTAAAGCACCCGAAACGTCGGGAATTAAAATAGTAAACTAAACGCGATAAAATCCGTAAAAAACAGTTTTATTCAATGTGTAGTGTTTGCGTAAATATAAGAAATCATTCTGCCTTTATTTTATTTTTATTTATAGGATAGGGTGACAAACGAGCACACAGTCCACCTGATGGTAAGTGGTTGCTGTGGCCCATAGACATCGACATATATCCTCAATAAAGAATCATAATGCAGATGCGTTGTCACCCGTGAGGACTAAGATGGAATGCCTCTTCTGCAGTAAAAAGGGTCTCCGGTTCTCTACACTCACCATACGAAACACAGCAGTTTTAAGCTGCTATTTTACGCTGGTATTCTGTGAGAGCGTGGTCCTTCCCCGGTCGAGCCGACCCATTCGTGCTACAACTATACATTTACTATAGCTGCAGCATAGCTCTACCACGTATAAAATTTTTTTACCTTTACAATTTAATCTTATTATTTCTCTGGAAGAAGGGACTTCTGACGAAGAAACAAATGCACCCCCATAGCTATATGAACCGGAGTGCTTCTATCATACCCATTCTCGTAACAGCATAGGTGGGAATTACGGCTTTAAAATTGCTTTCAGCAAGTAGTGGATTTACAAAAATTCGTTAGCTAGATGGGTGGAACCAAGCTCAATATAAATTTGGTTACACCGTATGCTTAACACACCATTTTTTATGATTCTCAGAATGTTATTTTGGTAGAGAAATTAACCCACTTTAATGGGCTTAATTGTTGAGACCGGGGAGGGATCCACTAATGATTTCATTACGTGAACAATAATAATGTCCTCCAGACCGAATTCTCTGTCACGGCGGTCAGTCTCAACAGAGAACAGCCATCTGCGCAGGACAAGCTGTATGCCACAAGCACAGCTGTACTCTCTATTCCCTCACTCTTATGGTACGATGGCAGTAATTCAACACGACAGGGCAGGACTACCGGCTTTATGTTGTTTTCCGTGGGTAGGGGGTGAAACACCGATAGCTTCCTGACTCCGGGCTGCTCCTGTAGATAAAATATAGTTTATCTATTGCCAATATATTATGCCAAAATCAAGTCGATTCCCGCTATTGACTTGACTTTCATCCCGAAATCGGATTTCGATAGCGACAGTGCCGCTACCTATACAAACCTATCGCTAAACTGATGCGACTAAGATATCATAATACACCAAAGTGTCATAACCGAAAAAATTCGAAATTGAAGAATACAGTATAAGATTCTTAAGTTGATAATACTACATAAACTTGATATTATTTAAATTTATTATATCTATTCTAAACCAACTTCAAATAAAGATAAGAAGCTTTCAAATAGAGACCCTTGTATAATTGTAACATTATTCGAAGTAGACGTAGTTACTACTGTAATTAAAGTGTCACTAAATTGGGTCAGTAGTTTACACATAAAAATCTAATAATAGTTTTAACACCACCACTTCCTAATGTACCAGCTAAAGTAAAAATATTTGGCTATATGTAATTAAATAAAAATAAATATATATGTATAGTTAGAGAATCTTACAATAAATACCTAAAGCTTAGAATAATTTATAATGTATTGGATGGAGTTCGCTTGTGTTCGGCCGTTTTTCCACAGGGCTATCTTTTTGTTCATTTCTTGTTATTCGTATCGTTTTACGAGTAGTTGTTTGTTTACTGTTATTTGTTATTTATTTTAGTTTAAGTTGTTAACGTTGTTATTGTTGTTATTTGTAGCACGGAACCAGAAGCGGGATCGTCTACTGGTAAATCCAGTAAACGTCATCGTCGTAGAAATATATTTCTACCCCAAGGTGACGCATTATCAATGCATTTTACGTCACCACAAGCAAAACGTAAAAAGACAATTCTCACCAGTCTTACGATAATAAACATTTTTAAATACGTTCAGAAAACAAAGTCGAAAGATACATACTTATCTAATCGTGACCTAGTAAAACAAACTTCTGAAATATGTGGGGTGAATGAAAGATCGATATATCGAGTCTTGAATGAATATAGAGATACTCTCATAATATCAGAACCTAAGGCCACAAGGAACAGGTCGAATATAATTCAGAAACTGCATGATTTTGATAAATCAGCAATTCGAAAAATTGTTCATAGTTTTTCCTTAAAGGGAGAAATATCAACGATACAAAAAAAATTACAAGTTGTTAATGACGATAAGTACTTACACTTAGCATGACATCATTGTGACGGCCTTATTAAACATTTAAAGTTTAAGTACACGAGTAATCGTAAAAGTATGTTAATCAATCGTCGTGACATATTTAAAACAAATAAAAAAATATCGATAACAAAATCGATGACTCTTTTATACGGATGAGACTTGGATGAACGCAGATAAGAATATATATATATATATATTAGGGTTGATCTGAATCCCTCTTACACTGCCTTTCTTTGTCGGGTACTTTTATTTTGTGTCGTGGAGATTATTATTATATATATTTTCTAAATGTTATAGGCCATTATTATTACAGTAGGAAAAACTTGGGTAGACACAAATATCAAATCTGCAACACTGTAGTAGTCTGCAGTACTGAAATGGGCATAGGCTAATTTTTATCGCGGAATAAGTTTCCTAGGGAGCGCGATATAATAAAATCGCACGAGTCAAGCCGCGGGCGTGTCTAGTATGTAACCAAATCCCATTTTTTCTGAATTTCATCTTTTATTTTAGGTTTTGAGAAAACTCCTACAATTTCACAGAGAAAAAAAATACAAAACTGGCTTCGGTCGAAAAATGTAACTTTTACAGATAATGAAGTTAAGCGCCAGTTACTGGAGAAAGTAGCAGAAATTAAATCTAACTTCCAGACCTACGTCATTAATAAAATGGCAGATGAAACGGAGGTAACACTATTGCGATTACCCCCTTATTACTTTGACCCCATTGAGTTGATTTGGGTCGATATTAAGGGATACGCGTCGCCCACAACACAAACAAACACAACATTTAAATTCAATAATATAAAAAAGCTACTACAAGACGGAATATCACAAATAACAAATGCCAAGTGGGCTAATTACGTGGTAACATGTAAAAAAAGAAGAGATAAAAATGTATATTATGGACCATAATATCGACAAAACAGTCGATGAATTTATAATTCATGTGTCTGACAGTGAAAGTACGGAATCAAGTTCCGATAGCGATGACAGCCAATTTTGTTAAAGATAATTTATAATTTAAGTAATTAATGTTGAAAAATAAATTACATAAGATTTTTTAAAATTACCTTATCATAAAAATAAGCCCATATTTCGATGAATTTACGTTTTACACAAATACAATTTTGTCCCAAAGTTGACAATCCCTGAGCATCAAGCTGACCGGTACCATGTTACATTAGCGATATTAATATCGCCCGTTTCATCAAACATTGGTGAGTATCGTTATCGATATTGACGTTCACTTGGTAGTGAGGGGTGAATGACCGCTATTGACACGCTAACTGGCGGCAAGTATAGCTACATGTTAGTAATATCAATAAGGTTGCGTCCTATTTTTCATTACAGCCCTTTACAAATCCACTGTTAAACATAGACCTCCCCTAAGGAATGCACAAAGCACGGTTCTGATCAGTCTGTATCCATCGTATTTCTGCATCTCTAACAAGATCATCACTCCATCTCGTGAGGCCCGCTCTACACTTTGCTTACCGGTACGAAACTTACATATGCTTACATACAGTAAATGACATTAAATAAAAAAAAATTAGATTGAAACGAAAATAACGCCAACAAATAAAATTTCCGGAGAAAATTTTGCAAACACGTGTGACAGCCAATCATTCTATAGAAATGCTTAGTTTTGACTTTTAACAAAATTTAAAAACATTTTAATTGACTAGTGGCACATGCCCCAATTAAAATCATGTTAGGATCATATACTCTTTGGTCATATTTATTCAATATATAATTTGTTATATACTAGGATCCGATAGGAGGAGCTGTAGTCAAGTAATTAACAAATTCTTTATGAACCAAAATAACTCATATTCACTATATATGTTGTTAGCTCAGTGCTAAAAAAGAAATTGTTGTAATCTGGACCCGATAGATGGTGCTGTAAACAAGTTATTAATTTTTTATTTATACTGTAAAAAGTCCGTAGAGAAACTCATCGCGCCACCTACCGGAATTGGCAGCACAATGTCTGCCTGACCAGTTAGTATGAAAGTAAAAGAACAGAAATGTGTTTAAGATCAAACGGCTTCCCCAATCGGTCAATTTAACCCGATAGAATTATTATGAAACCATTTTGACAGAAAAAAAAAAAGAAAACAGTGTCCTAACATCAATCACTCATTGATCAAGTATTCGAAAAAAAATGGGCCAAAATAACGACAACAACCATAGAAAATTTATTGCGGACTCCCAAAACTAAGTAAAGTGATTAAAAATAAAAGTGGCCAAGGCACTACTTTTTATTTAGATATTAGCAAAGAATATATTACACAGTAAATTAATTTGTAGCTGATATCCTATATCCGATTGCGGATATAAGGTATTAGTAGTAAAATAAATTCAAAATTGAGAGGCGTGTAAAATGTATTTTCCCGTGTGCAGGTTTCCTAATAGTGACATGCACGCGTCAATGATCAGCAAGGGAATTGCAGCTAACGATACTGAGCAGTTAAGCGCGGGACGGTCGACAGATGTAGAAGGGGGTGATCATCTCGAGGCTTATAAGAAGATGAGATGGCTTACTAATTTAAAGCGATGTGTCGACAGTGGAGCTGATGGAAACTGGCGGCAAGTAATGTGCACGGATCTGTGCATGCAGGCGGGCCACTTCGTTGTCGGCGCGTTCCATTTCACGCACAATCTGCGTGAACTGCACGATACCTGTAGATGTAAAACATAGATTTATTTTATACAAGCTGTAAAACTCTATTTAACCTCCTCAGAGGTTGATTTTTCCAAAATCTTTCCAAATTCTTAGTGGGTGTCTACGGCGAGAAAGGCGAAATTTCAAGTCAATCGGTCGTATAGTTTTAGAGATCGCGTGATGAGTGACTGAGTCAGTGGTATTTTGCATATAATATGTATATAGAAAAATTACAGTGTTAAGCTGCTATTTTACGCTGGTATTCTGTGAGAGCGTGGTCCTTCCCCGGTCGAGCCGACCCATTCGTGTTACAACTATACTATTAATATAGCTGCAGCATGGCTCTACCACGTAAAAGACTCTTACAGGTCTTTATTCCCTGGTTGAAACCACCCATGTGTACTGCAACATGGCTCTACCACCACATTGTCTATAGACTATTATCATCAAGCAGGCACTTGCATAATATCTATCTAAGTAACTTTTCCCAGATTAACTGACAATGTATAGCCAAAGCTCTTGCAATTAGAATCTTGTATGAAATATTTAATCTTTATTACACAGAATAAATAGCTCAGATGGTTAGCACTCGCTGTAAATTTCATAGTACGCGAGCAACCTGGGTTCGATCCTCACCGGCACCAATGAAATTGTTAATTGCAATTTTAAGTGCTGATTTACCACGTGTTCGGCGGTGAAGTAAAACATCGTGAGGAAACCTGCATGTCTGAGAAATAAAAAAAAGTATTTCGAAGACATGTGAAGTTCACCAACACGCATTGGGGCAGCGTGGCGGACATTTCCTTGTCCTAAAACCCTCTCAGAAATGAGAGGCCTGTGCCCATCAGTGGGGCGTATATAGGCTGTAACTTATAACTTTTTTTAACACAAAATAAGCTGTGAGCGATTCTAAAAAAAAAATATTTTCAATATTAAAGTGGAGATTTTTTTCTCGAAATAAACAATAAATGTAATTTTTGAGAATTTTAGGAGCCATGGTAGCTCTGGGGAGGAATAAGCACTGATATACTACTACATGCTCGAATCAACATCCTGCTTTAGCTTGTATTAAACACTATCAAAACAATGAATAACATACTTTAAAATTGTTAATTACCTTCATTGAAGACTTGAGAGCATTGCAAAAATATAATGACACATCTATATTATTTATTTAAACAATAATGTTAATCAATAAATGCAAGAAAAATATTTACATACAAGAGCAATAAATAAGTTTTTAACTACACACATAACCTTATCATGTGCTATAACTAAAGTGAATAAAAGTGCCGTCTGATATCTGTTTCATCTGATTAAACAAAACAAACATAATATGTATTATATTGTTTTCACAACAATTATTAAGTGGAATATGTTTCCACAATAGGTATAAGCTTTGTTCCTCTGATTGTTAAATAGTTGATTATTCATCTCTTTGGTTTAGTGGTTGTAAGTGTGATTGCTAAACATGTTATCATATCATAGTTCGATTGGGAGAGAAATGAATTTATATTTTTCCAAAAATAATTATATAATTTAATTAATTTATTACTATTATTGAAATCCAATGATGATAATATTGACTTGTTTATTATTAATTATAATGAATTTACAAATATTATTCCAAAAATAATTATATATTTGAATGAGTTTCAATTAGAATATTAATTATATATTAATAACTAGCTGTTCCCGGCGACCTCATCCGCGTCGAAATTATTACGATTGGATTTTATGTTTAATTTTCTTGCACAGAACCCTAATATTTTTTTCCAAAGAAAAGTAACCTAAGCTTACATGCGCGAGTTCGACTCGCACTTGGCCGGTTATTTTATTATTCGAAGCTAAAAATAGTGCAATGAGTATTATTATATACTCCTCTTCCATATCCGAGACGTGTGCCTGAGCCGAGAAACACGAGACTACTGATTTATCTAAATTTTTAAGAGGTGAGGTATGAGGCAGTTTGCCGGAATTCATAATTTAAATTCCCACTCTTGAATTCAGAGAGGCATGTTACTTACAACATCAGCTATCTGCCAGTGAAAGTTCCGTCAAAATCAGTCCAGCCATTTCGGAGATTAGCCAGAACAAACAGACAGACAGGAAGACAGACAAACAAACAAAAATGTTAAAAATTGTTTTTTTTTTGTTATAAGTATTGTATATACTTTCTATGTGTTTAGTTAAAATCTGTTATTTTGACATTACAAACAACTTCAATTTGATTTATTTGTATAGATATAATCAATGAAGTTTAATCAATTATTGATTTGAATTAGTGGTTGGCGTTAAGATTAGGTTAAAAAATGCAATAACTTTTTTTTCAAGTGATTTGTAAATATAAGGTGCAGGAAAAAAATAAAGACAATGTTACTTCAACTATCGTTTCATTACATCAACCCACGGTCGATCAAAAGAGACACACAAGGTCCCGGGTTTGAACCTCGGATCAGGCCAAAATTAGTTATTTAATTTTTCTATCAAGAAATTTTAAGTAGCAGCCTATAGTCAGAAAGTTGGTGGTGTTTCACCCACTTGCCTCGAAAAGCACGAAAAGCCATTGGTCCTGATCCCTCCCCGGTCATTTTGGATTGCAGTCTTATGAGACTATGAGAGTGAGGGAATAGATAGTGCACCTGTGCCTGCGCACACACTCATGCAGTATAGTTCTGCACAGATGGCTAATCTCCGTTGGAGTTGGCCGATGGCCACTGTGACCAAAATTCATTCTGGATGACATTAGTTAATTATTTCAATATGCAAAGCTATAATTAAATAGATGTATGATTATATTCAAACATTTTATTTGTATTACTTTGTCATATAACAATATGCTACAATATCTATATATATAGTCATATCATAGTTATAACTACAATTATGACTGTGATGAATGCTGTGGCACATAGACATCTTTATTCCGTTTATCCACCCTAGGGTGGATACTCGGAAATGCATGTTCGTTTATCTACCCTAGATGGGGTGGATAGGCGGAATTCACTTTTTGATAGTTGTTCCGCCTATTCATCCCAAGTACAGTTCAAGGGAAAATATATTCATACTTTAATATATTATTGAATCATTTTTAATAACCTCAAACTTAAACAAAAATCATATTACATACAATATTACATTTAAACCAAATTAAAGTTTCTCGTTTTAAATAAGTAATTTATAAAATCTGCAATATGTCCAGGAAATGACCAACACTAATTTCATTATTGAGTAGACGTAATTGTACATTCCGTATAAATGTGTCTCTTTTAATGTACATTTGCAATCATTTTCTAAATTTATTTGTTACAACAGATGTTTGTTTTTCATTTCATTTGATATTGTTTTATGCTAAGATTCCAATGATTTTGTAGTTCTGATTCTGGTGATTCTAATTTTCGCCCTTGAGCCATGTCTTTTCATAGTAATTCACAAACGCCATATTATCATAATTATTCTATGATGTAAATTGTGTCACATCGAATGATATGTAATTGAACAATTAAAGTATTTCAGGTTTGACCTTCAAACAAGAAGTATGTATGTATTTTTATATATATGCTAATGTCTACAAAGTAACCTTGGGCTAGTTTCTATCATGTTTTTATAAATGACTGTACACAGCCGAGGGAGAAAATCAGAAGAAAAATAATATACGAATTTCGACTATCCAACCTAGGGTGGATTTCTTAAGATGGATAAATGGAATAACCCGACATCTTCATCTAAAAATGTATATGCGTTGCCACCCCTGAGTACTAAGATATTATGCCTTGTTACCAAAAAAAAGGGTGTCCTGTTCTCTCTATTCGCCATATGAAAGAGCTGCTGCTATTTTATGCTGGTATTCTATGAGAGCATGGTACTTCCCTGGTTGAGCTGATTAATTCATGCTGCAACCTTTCTGTAGCTGCAGCCAGGTTCTACGATGTTAAACATTAAGTCCCCCCTTTGTAATCCTTTTTAATGATATGTTTTAGTATAATAACGTGTAAATAAATAAATAGTTTTCCTCATTAACTTCAAACATAACAAAAGTTTAAATATTTTACCAACCTTCTCGAGAATTAATAAATCCATGGCGCTTAATAGTCTCCATCTCAATTTGCACAACCATAGGGAAAACAATCTGCATCATTTTCAACATTTCATTTCCTGCCGCCTCCTTGGCCTCGTCAAGCTTTGGTGCATAGTCAGGTGATTCCAAGGTGTCAATAACTTCGTTTAATATCAGTCTTACTTGATCAACTGTGATACTCTGTGGTGACGCCATTTCATGAGTTCAATAGGCATTACAGTTGTATCTAAAATGACAAAAACTAATTTAAGTTGTATCATTTGAAGTGACTTAGGGTACAAACTGCAAACTTGAAAATGTTGTTAACCACATCTAACATGAGAATTTTAAAACAGAATTACATAAAAGTGTGTGTATTTCCAGAATTTAATGAGATATTACTGCTTATGATACTTTACTTCTTTGTCACCTACAAACTCTTTTTCTGCTTAGAAATCTAGTTTTTTTATATTTATGTTTATTGTGTATATATTAAGGCGGCTCTTCACGTTGGCCAACATACTAGCGAATGTGTTGGCCAACAACGATGGTCTCTGTGAAGAGCGGGTGTTTAAGCTACATTGGTACGTATTGGAACGATGGCCCACAAGTTGACGCGAGATTCGTCTGGTGTTGGTTTTTTACAAAAGATCAAAGGGTTGTGGCAGAGTATTGGCCGCCGTGTCCACGTTGGGCGCACGTTCAGTAATTCAGTTTGCTACGAGCTCCCAGTGATTGCACGCACCTAATTTAAATTTTATATGCACGCATCGTAACTAGTGTCTACATAACGGCAGTAACAATGACCAATGAAAAAACTTTTCGCTTTGTAAAGCCCTACCAAGCCGAAAATTGTTTGTGAAACACAAGTCCTTTTAAAAAAAAAAACGTTACCCCCACACTAGGACTTTCTCCTGTATCGTGGAGGCAGTTTAGAAACATATATTGCATAAGGACAACATCCAGACCCAGAGCAATTATATGCAGGCTATACAAATACTTGATCCGTGCGGGATTCGAACCCGCGGCCCCCAGCGCAGCAACTCATTGCTAAGCCACTACGCCTCGGAGCCGTCAAAAAATAAAATTTCTTTTTTTCCATTTCTTTTTGACCAACCTTTTCTTATACACATTCACGTTGTAGTGATTGATGTATTAATTGATTTATTGATGTATTAATGCTATGAGACTAGGTAAGATACTAAATTCAAATTAAAAGGTAGGATACTAAAATCATGTTTTTACTGTCTTTATTATTCCCTATTAGTTACTTTATTTCGTTAATAATACTGTAATTTTTAGCTATGGAAGAGCGAAGTCACCTATTACAGGCATTATTTTGTTTACTAGGTGACCTCGATCACTGATCATATAATGTAACTTTAATGTTTGACGAAATAAATTATTCATTATTATTATTAAGTTCGCCATATGTACTACTTTTTTTTTACAACAGTTTCATAGACAGGCTTCGAATATTTTCCAGGCCTTAGTTAATTATACCTATGCCTAGGTGTGTTAATATTTATATAGTTTACTTCTGTGTATAACGTTAGTGTATATAATAAAGAAATATTAAAAATAGTGAAAATTAAATAAAAAATAGTGGTATGCTGTGAATAAATAAACCGCAACAGCCGTTAGCGCTTCAATTATCATTTTAATAAATTCGTCCGCACATTGGCCTGAACCGAAGCAAACTGAACGACCTTCCAACGTGTGGATGTGTTCACAAATTCTTGGCCAATATCTTTGCCAACACATTCACCACTATGTTGGCTAACGTGAAGAGCCGCCATTAGACTAATGTTCCAAAGAGGGTAGAAATTTAGTAAGCAATAAAACTCCCCCACTCATCAATTTAATCTTTGATGAGCTTATTTCATTCTTAATGAGACAAACAAAATACCAACATATTCTGTCCATTGTGGTAATTCTTTTAGTACAAACAACAAAAGTGATGTTAGTCTTATCTCCTCAATTTCAGGACACACTCCCCTTGTTGCCTCAACCAGCATCAAAATTCTGGGTGTCTATATAGAGTGACATATGGTTCCACAGTCACTTGAAAGAGAAGACTGCACTGTCCTCTAAAAAGCAGGGTGTGCTCAGTAGATCAAGATAGTATGTCTTAACACTTGCAGCTTTACAAAGTGCACATTTGGCCTCATATGGAATACTGTTCTCATCTCTTGACTGGGGAAACCCAGTACCAGCAGTGTACAATATTAATATTGTTTTACAAACAGTAGCGATTTTTAAAAACTATCAGTATTGTTACATATAAAGTAAGTTGAATTGTTGTATGTATCATATACATAATACATAAATCCTCACGCCTGTCACCCAGAAGTGTGGCATGCGTGAGTGTGGCCTACTATGAACTTCCATTTGCCACAATCCGGACACACCTCTCTCACTTCCTCCACATCCATATACCTACACATACACGCTTGTCGGTTAAGGGTACTCTCAATTTGGCCATTTTCAATATATTGCCAATTTGATCTATAAACTTTCGCCTAGGGCATCTAATATGTTCAGAATATAGAATAAAACACAGAGGTTGAATATTGTTATGTATTAAGCTTGGTAGCATGACAAAACCCAGTGTCATAAGTGAATATTAAATTACCTACATTTAATTTACTTTATTAATAACAAAGTAAACAAGTAGCCCCAAATAGAATAAGAATAAATCTTTGAATATGACAGCATCTCTTCCCGACTCTGCCATTCACCTCTGCAACATAAATTTACTTTGTCACTCTTTCATCATTCATTCGTTCTACATGACCAAACCACTGAAGGATTCCTTTCTTAATCCTGGTCACAACATCATTTTACAAACCACACTCTTCTCTTGTCACACAATTTCTCACCCTGTCATTCAGATTCAGCCCTAACATACTCCTTAATGACCACATTTCTACAGCCTTTATTCTACTCTCGTGCTTCTTCTGCCACACCCAACTTTCACTACCATACATTAAAGTAGGGATTAAAATAGCATTGTAAATTGCCATATGTGCCGTTTAGACACATTCTGACTTTCCACAATAGTTTAGAGCCCTATTTACGCTATTTCCTACATTCACTCATCATTTGTACTTGTAGATGAATGACCCATTATCAGTTCTACCTATCAACATAAGTTCTATATATATCAATGTGTTTCTTTAAAAAAAATTTATACACAAATTAATATTTATAGAGCAATAATTACTAAAATTTCAAACTACTACTTACTATAAAACCCAGAGGTAAATTTACAGGGTCACATATAATAATAAGACAAATTAATAAAATAAAGCGGGAAAGAAAAATGTTCCATTTGCATTAGAATGTACTCTGTGCCCTATACCTCTGTCCTATAGATATTTTAGAATTGAATTTTCTAATTTACTGGAAACTTACTGGAGAAAAGGTGCTATTTTTTGTCAGTGTTTACACTAATTGATGTACTAATTTCTCACAAAACAAAAACTTTCTTTTGTATTGGCCTATTGGTTTTGCATACAACAGTTTAATTAATTTGGCAATTAAATACGTTGACATGGTTTTATTCTATAGAAAATTTCATCAAAATGTGGTATTTGCAATAAGAATTTACAGCAAAAGATAAAGGAAAATGAGTGTTTGCACTACAAATCCCCAAACTTTTCTAGGCGTTCTCCTGCACATTGGAGAAAACATGCTAGTGAACATTTATTCTGTACAATGGACCTGAACAGTTTCTGTGGGTTGCACGACGACGACGTCTAATACCGGAAGACGATTTTTTGCAATATTTTGTATTTAAGCCTAGGTACTTATAGTATGTAGTTAATAAAAGAATTGTAAACAAACCGTGATAAACATAGCGAAGCCCCCGCTACCACCCGCTCCACGCCACTGCCACCTATACACTCTTATCTATGCTGCCACCATAGTGGACTGCCACTCTCTGCTCTCTGGTATATAGTGTATTATCTATGACTGCCACAAACCCACAAAGCAAACAATATAGGTATACATACAGTAGTCTATGCTATATAGGAACCAGTTACGGTTTATACCAAAGAGAATATAACCACTACGTTTAAGGCCGGCCACATACATACGGAATTCCGTTTCGAGATTCCGTTTCGATATTCCGATTCGGGATTCCGAACGCAGCAAGTCCAGATAAAATCTATGACCCGCCACACACGTACGTTATTTTTCCGTACGGAATTTCTCCGATTCGAGATTCCGTATGATCGTCTGTGCGTTCGGGATCCCGAATGGAAAAAAGCCGCTCCGAACGCACGTCTTCCATAGATTTTGTACGAGTCGCAACATACATACGTAAATTCCGTACGGAATGCGCTCAGTGTTCGTCGCACGACCGAAGCGAGTAGGTGTATTTATGTATGTTTTTACATTTAATCTTGTAGGTGTATAGCTTTTCGTAACCTTTCATCTTATTTTATTTAATAATTCCTCGATAGAATTTACATACATAAATATTTAAAAAATATCTCTGGATAAATAGATCTTTTTACATAGTATTGACTATATTGCAAGCTTAGGGTGATAAGGGGATGCACCTAGTAAGAATGATACAGCAACAATGTAATTTGCGATTAGAAAATCGTCGTCATTATTCGCTGGCAGAATGTCTAGACTCAATGGCTAACGTCTCTCAACTGACCCTTGTTATTCCGAACGGAAAAAAAACGTGTGTGTGTGATGTATTCACGGAATCCCGATTCGGGATTCCGAAACGGAATCACGAAACGGAATTCCGTATGTATATGGCCGGCCTAAGGCCCGCCATATACATACGGAATTCCGTTTCGAGATTCCGTTTCGGAATTTCGAACGGTCGGCCACACACAAACGGAATCCCGTTTTTCCCGCAAAATATCGAACGGAAAACTACCCTACGTGTGTGGCGGGTCATAGATTTTATATGGACTTGCTGCGTTCGGGATTCCGAATCGGAATATCGAAACGGAATCTCGAAACGGAATTCCGTATGTATGTGGCCGGCCTAAGAGGCGGCACTTCCTAAGAAAAAGGTATGGAGTGTAGAGTAGAAGGAGAACCATCTTATAAGGTGCGAAAGTTGAAAAAGTGTCCCACTATTTACTGAAAATAGAGGTTCCAAAACCTACCACAATAGCGCTGGCGTCTGAAAAACTACGATATGAATATAGCTGTTGTTGACGGAGTGAAGTCAGCTGAATTAAAATATTTAAAAAATTTCATGACTAGAGTAGTTAGTAAAATGCCAGTATACAAAACCTCAACTATTTACGTAGTACAAAACCAAGCAGATTGGTCGGTCCTTGTTTATTTCTCCATCTTATTATAATAAATTTTGGCGCTTTTTTTAAAATTCATCCTATGCTACTACAGCGCCACCCTTATTGGACGCGTTTTTAGGGACACTTTTCATATACAGAGATGGTTCTCCTTCTACTCTACACTCCATAGAAAAAGGAAATGTATGACATTGCGCCAAGCTACTCTACCAACATCAAGACATGACAATTAATTTTTGACAAACAGTGCTGACAACATAGGCGATTTCTAATAGTGCAGTAAATGTTTCCTGTATGGAGTGTAGAGTAGAAGGAGGACCATCTCTGTATATGAAAAGTGTCCCTAAAAACGCGTCCAATAAGGGTGGCGCTGCAGTAGCATAGGATAAATTAAAAAAAAAGCGCCAAAATTTATTAGAATAAGATGGAGAAATAAACAAGGACCGACCAATCCGCTTGGTTTTGTACTACGTAAATAGTTGAGGTTTTGTATACTGGCATTTTACTAACTACTCTAGTCATGAAATTTTTTAAATATTTTAATTCAGCTGACTTCTCTCCGTCTACAACAGCTATATTCATATCGTAGTTTTTCAGACGCCAGCGCTATTGTGGTAGGTTTTGGAACCTCTATTTTCAGTATATATTGGGACACTTTTTCAACTTTCGCACCTTATAAGATGGTTCTCCTTCTACTCTACACTCCATAGTTTCCTGGTATATAGTGTATTATCTATGGTAAATGTCTATCCTCGAATAATTCTATCGATAAAACTTTTATCGATATATTGTTTATCGATATTTTTACATAATAAAAATTAGTTTTCTTTAATCTGGGGATTGAGTAAAAATGCCGATTAGGATAACAAATCATTGTATTTTACACGCAGAAATTTGTAATTATATCTCTACAGTTATTAGGTACAAAAATATGTGTAAAGAAATTATAAAATTAAAACACACTATTATACTAATAATTAATTAAGTAAAAACTAAATGACGACTCCGTAGCGCAGAGGCTAAGCGTTTGGCTGCGGCACTGCAGGACCGAGGCTTCGTTCCCGCACTGAACCATTGTTGCTATGCTGTAAAATAAATAGTTTGCGTCTGGACGCTTGTTTTCAATGTTAGTTTTTTCAAAAGGGTATAAAATTGGGTTTATTGACACTAATTGGATTAAATTGCTTTTAACTGTAACAAATACTATGTACAAATCGCTAGGCTTTTTCACAAAGGTACCTACGTACATACTATTCGCAGAGATCGTATACTTATTGTCGCTTTCAAAATGAGTGCTCGTTATGGCTAATGTTTGTAGATGAATCTATAAAAAAACTATTTATAACCAGGTAATTACAAATAACTTTGAGTTTAGTTTTATAATCGAATTCTTACCAATATATGACTTTATATGGATATTATCTTTTGCTACATGTAAATGAAACCTAATTAACATACACATAATAGTGGAAGTTTAAATTATCTCCACTGATGAAATAACAGTTCGTTTTAGTTGGATTTCTAAATCCTCGGATTTGCAATGTTTGTCACAAATATGTTTTAACATGTGAATCTTTTCAATTGGTGCATGTGTCAACTGTTTCGCCCATTGCTTGCTGAAAAATAATATAAATAAAATCACATTTTTATTGAACGAATAGAATGCTATCAGTCACAATTGATGATGTAGTTTCTAAGTATAGTCGAACTATCAGATTTAGGAAATTGTGTGTTTGTATTTGTGCACACAATCGAACACAGTTAAAACCAGTCCCATGTAGATGGCTAGTCCAAAAATGTAGTCGCGTTAAACATCATATTACAATTAAAGTTGAACTCACCACACACCTTTGATCATCTAAGGGAAATATTGCTACGAATAGCCTTTTCTTGTTATTATTTTTTCCGCTTCTTGCACCATTTAATTGGCAAGTTTTATAATGCATACCTATTTATTTTTTTAACAATTGTGTAAATGAACAACAGCTTCTATAACAAAATTTAAAGCAATCTTAATAAATAAAATATAATAATTATACAAATATAATTGTTTGATTTGACATTTGAACCTATTTGATTTGACAATGTCACTAATATACATTACGAAAAGCGGAAAGAAGAGATAACCGTCATTAAAATTTGACCCCTGTAGTACATATAATTTTTACTATGGAAGTTGCGCCAGCCTGGTTTATACTGTTACGCGTCACTATTAATGTCTTGTACATGGCAACACTAGTTACACTAGCGCCCTCTAGTGTCGAGTAAAAGAAAGTATTGCGCGCCACTATTAATGTCTTGTACATGGCAACACTAGTTACACTAGCGCCCTCTAGTGTCGAGTAGCAGAACTAGGAGAGTCGAGAACCTTCCAGAAATTTCGGGACCGATATGTACTCGAACATTCTAGATGTCGCTACAGTGGAAGGTTCTGGAAACTGTCTGAAGCCCTATATAAGGCCGGTATGGACCACGACCAGGGCAGTATTGAATTGGCGATACAAGAGAATAGTTTGAAGCGAAATAACGGCGAACTGTGTTTTATTATTAGTGTGTTTTAAGGTGTAATTAGTATCCGTAATTAAAGTGTCAATTTTGGTAATTTAATCGGCAGTTTTTAATTGTCTCGAACCTCAAGCTCGTAACAATTGGTGTCAGAAGTGGGATCAAATATGCCGATTTTACCTAAAGACGACACGGAGGGTATCCGTACCCGAAGTCAACGCCAACAGGAGACGGACCAGGGACGAATTGGTAATGCAACGCCGCAAACGTCGGAGGGGCAGCTGCTAACCACGGAGGCCGGCCCGTCAGCAGCTCCTGCATCTGCAGCACCTGACTTAGGTGCTCTGATGATGATGCTGCAGGATCAGGCTCGCCGACAGGAGGAACAGGCTCGCCGACAGGAGGAACAGGCTCACCGACAGGAGGAACAGGCTCGCCGACAGGAGGAACAGGCCCGCCGACAAGAGGAACAGACCCGTGGGTTGGAAGAGCAGCTGCAGCGCGGTATGGAAGAACAGATGCTCCTCAGGAAGGACCTTCACGCTACCTTCGGGAAAGAGATAAAGGAGGTGAAGGATAGGGTTGCTCAACATGACAACCGCCTGTCGGAAGCTGAAACCCGAATCGACCAAGTGAACAATCGGGTTGACAACGTGATGGCTGATGTGAAGAAAACGCTGAACGACCTCAAACTTGGGGATGGAATTACAGCTCCCGTAGTAGCTACAACACCTTCGCTACGTGGATTCAAAGTGCCGCCGTTCGACGGGAGTTCTTCCTGGTCGGCCTACAAAATCCAGTTCGAGGCTCTCATGAAAGCGAACGGCTGGAATAAAAGTCAGGCCATGACTGCTCTCACCCTAGGCCTACGCGACCAGGCCTTAACTGTTCTGGAAGCTCTCGGTAAGGAAGTAACTTACGAGCAGCTCCTTGAGGCATTGGAGGCAAGATATGGCGATGCTCACCTGGAACACGTCTTTCGTGCGCAGCTCAAAGATCACGTGCAACGCAGTAACGAAAACCTGCAGCAGTGGGCCCTTGAGGCGGAGAAGCTGGTTCGAAAAGCGTACCAGTCTGTACCTGCGCTCATTGTAGGGAACCTGGTGCAGACATTCATCGACGGCATCCGCGACCTTGAAGTCAGAGCTGCTGTGAGGCTCGGGCACCACGAGATGCTTAAGGACGCCTTGACCCATGCACTGGAGGTGGAAGCCGTGCGGCAGGATCATCGTTCCCACCGCGTCAGGGAGGTTGCAGCAGCTACAGTTCAGGACCGCAATAAGGGCTACAGCCCTAGGTGCTACGGCTGTGGGGAAAGGGGCCATCTTCGATCCAGCTGCCCTAAACGAACTGTAGAAAGGGAAGGTGATCGATCTCGAGAGGGTAGTGTGGCTGACAGCACCACCCAGCAACAGCAGGGAAACTGGCGGGTGCTGGCTGATGTTAAAAGAGCCCCAAGGATTTCGATCTCACAAACCCATGATGGGAACAGCCTAATCATCAAGGGCGAAGTCAACGGAACGCCGTGTAAACTGACCATAGACACTGGAGCCTCTTGCACGGTTGTCAGTTCCCAACTTATAAGTCGGTTCCTCGGGGACTCCGCATACAACCGAGAACGCATTAATTTGGTGACAGCCACCGGTCAACGCATACCCGTCCGTGGAGAGAAGGAGATGGAGTTGAAGCTAGGCAACATGATCTACCTGCATAATGTCATCGTGGCTGATATAATGGACGACTGCATACTGGGCCTAGACTTTATGAGGAAGAATTTTTGTGAGATCGACGTTAAGCAAGGTGTTTTGAAATGTGGACAAGAGGAACTTTTCGTGGAAGGGGCGTTACCAGGGAATGTGTACAGCCTTAAGAAGATTGTTCTTCCGCCGAGATCGGAAACGATTGTGCCGGTTAGACTTCCACGGAATCCTGGGCAAACTCTTCGTTGTGTACTCGTGGAAAGGGTAGACAATGACCTTCCATGGAAAGTGGCTCGAACCTTGGTCAGAACCGCCGACATCTCAGGAGTACGTGTGCTGAACCTTTGTGATCAGGAACAGATTATAGAAAAAGGCACATTGGTTGGTACTAGTGAGGAAGTGGATTGGTTGCGTCGGTGCGAATATCTATCGACTGGGACTCCCAGCAAGGATGGACAAACTAGAGTGACCACACTTTTAGAAGACTGTCGCAGCGTTCTCTCCCCGAATGAAACGGTCAAAGCGAAGAAGTTGTTACTCAAGTACGCCAATGTTTTCTCGTCAAACGAAGCTGACATAGGAAAGACTGGCTTAGTTCAACACAAAATAAACACAGGACAAGAATTGCCTATTCGTCAGCGGCCAAGAAGATTGCCTGTAGCACGTGAAAAGGAAGTGGAAACCATGATTGAGGGTATGGTGAAGGATGGTGTTATTGAACCTTCATCTAGTCCATGGTGTTCACCTGTGGTGCTGGTAAAGAAGAAGGACGGCAGCATGCGGTTTTGTGTTGACTACCGCCGCCTGAACGACGTTACGAAGAAGGACAGCTATCCCTTGCCTAGAATTGATGACACGCTGGACATGCTCACAGGCGTAAAGTGGTTTAGTACGCTGGACCTGAAAAGTGGCTACTGGCAGGTTGAAATTGACCCTAAGGACAAGGAGAAAACTGCATTCTCCACAGGAAAGGGTCTGTGGCAATTTAAAGTCATGCCGTTTGGATTGTGCAATGCTCCAGCAACGTTTGAAAGATTGATGGAGCTTGTACTTACCGGGCTAATTGGAGATGCCTGTCTGGTCTATTTGGATGACATCATCATCGTAGGCCGTACGTTTGAGGAACACCTTCAAAACCTGGAACGCGTGCTCATGAAGATCCAGAGTGCCAACCTCAAGTTGAGTCCAAAGAAGTGCTCACTATTCAAACGGCAAGTTAGTTTTTTGGGGTATGTAGTGTCGGAAGAAGGTATCCGCATGGATCCAGAGAAAATTGCTGCTGTCAAGGAGTGGCCGGTCCCAAAAGACAAGACACAGGTTAGAGCATTTTTGGGTTTGTGCTCTTATTATCGGCGATTTGTGAAGAACTTTGCAGATATAGCCAAACCTCTGCACAAGCTAACCGAGGAAAAGCGAGAATTCTGCTGGGATGAAAGTTGCGATATTGCATTCCAGGAGCTCAAGAACCGTCTGTGCAAAACACCTATTTTGGGGTACCCTGATGCGGGCAAGGAATTCATAGTTGACACAGACGCAAGTGATATAGGACTTGGCGGTGTGTTGTCTCAACGGAATGGTGATCAAGAGATTGTGATAGCGTACTTCAGCAAGTCGTTGTCAAAGCCGGAAAGGAACTATTGTGTCACAAGACGGGAATTGCTTGCTGTGGTAAAGTCCTTGCAGCATTTTAGCAAATATCTTCTAAGGCGGAAATTCCACTTACGAACTGACCATGCTGCACTGAAATGGCTATTGCAGTTCAAAAATCCGGAAGGACAAGTTGCGAGATGGATTGAACTACTGCAGGAATACGACTTTGTGATCGAACATCGCAGCGGGAAATCTCATGGCAATGCAGATGCATTGTCAAGAAGATCTTGCCCTGAAGATTGCAAGCATTGTACTAGGCAAGAGGGTAAGGAAGTGGTATCTGTGAGAATGCTCAGGACAGACCAGCTCAGCAATGAGTGGAAGGACAGCCTACAACATGCACAGCAGGAAGATTCGGACATTAAGCCGATTCTGGAATGGATGAAGGCCAGTGCTCCTAAGCCCAAGTGGAGCGACGTCTCAGCAATGAGTTCGACCACGAAAAGCTATTGGGCCCAATGTGACAGCTTGCTAATTCAGGATGGAGTCCTGTGCCGTAAATGGGAAAATGGTCGAGGAGACAGGTGTCATTTGCAAATGGTTGTCCCTAAGGCTAAAGTGCCGGATATTCTACAGCTGTACCATAGTAGTTGTTCAGGAGGCCACCTGGGAGTTAAACGAACTCTACTGAAGATCCGAGAACGGTTTTACTGGGTCCACTGTCGTGACGATGTCGAGGACTGGTGCCGCAAATGTACAAGTTGTGCGGCTGTAAAGGGACCTCAAATTCGTAGTAGAGGCGCATTGAAATTGTACAATGTTGGTGCACCATGGGAGAGGATAGCCATTGACGTTGCGGGGCCGTTTCCAGAAACTGAAAGTGGTAACAAGTATTTCATGGTTGTGATGGATTACTTCACTAAGTGGCCAGAAGTCTTCGCCATTCCAAATCAAGAAGCTTCAACCGTTGCAGATAAACTAGTTCATGAAGTCTTCTGTCGTTTTGGAGTACCTTTAGAGATTCATCGCTGATCAAGGAAGGAATTTTGAGTCTCAAATATTCCAGGAAACTTGCCGAGTTATGGGTACTCAGAAAACACGAACAACTTCTTACCACCCACAATCTGATGGAATGGTAGAAAGATTTAATCAGACATTGGAGAGGTACCTAGCAAAAGTTGTGGAAAAACGGCAACGAGACTGGGACAGGCACATACAACCGTTTTTGTTGTCATATCGAAGCGCTGTTCACGAAAGTACATCAGTGACACCAGCTTTCGTAAACTTTGGGAGAGAATTGCGGCTGCCTGCAGACCTGATCACCGGAATACCACCTGATGCCCCACGCAGTATAACCGATTATGCAAATGACTTGCGGAACAAAATGAATGACATTTATGAGCACGTCAGACAGACGGGCCAGCAAACGTCTGAGAAGATGAAAACACGGTATGACCGCAAAATGAACAACAAGGGGTTTGATGAAGGTTCACTAATGTGGTTACATAATCCAGTTCGCAGCAAAGGGAAATCTCCTAAGCTTCAAGCTAAATGGGACGGACCGTACCGGATTGTGACAAGGATCAATGACGTAACCTACCGGGTACAGAAAGGTGTCAGAGGTAGTCCTAAAATTGTCCATGTGGATCGACTGGCGCGTTATTATGGGGCCAATAATGCTCGGGACGAGCATGTCTTAGGAGGGGGCAGTGTTACGCGCCACTATTAATGTCTTGTACATGGCAACACTAGTTACACTAGCGCCCTCTAGTGTCGAGTAAAAGAAAGTATTGCGCGCCACTATTAATGTCTTGTACATGGCAACACTAGTTACACTAGCGCCCTCTAGTGTCGAGTAGCAGAACTAGGAGAGTCGAGAACCTTCCAGAAATTTCGGGACCGATATGTACTCGAACATTCTAGATGTCGCTACAGTGGAAGGTTCTGGAAACTGTCTGAGGCCCTATATAAGGCCGGTATGGACCACGACCAGGGCAGTATTGAATTGGCGATACAAGAGAATAGTTTGAAGCGAAATAACGTCGAACTGTGTTTTATTATTAGTGTGTTTTAAGGTGTAATTAGTATCCGTAATTAAAGTGTCAATTTTGGTAATTTAATAGGCAGTTTTTAATTGTCTCGAACCTCAAGCTCGTAACAATACCATAGACTTATGCCCGATTTACATTATCTTAGTGTTTAGCAGAGTGCTTTAGGATAGTACTGTTACGAGCTTGGGGTTCGAGACAATTAAAAACTGCCGATTGAATACTGCCCCGGTCGTGTTCTATACCGGCCTTATATAGGGCCTCAGATAGTTTCCAGAACCTTCTACTGTAGCGAAATCTAGAATGTTCGAGTACATATCGGTCCCGAAATTTCTGGAAGGATCTCGACTCTCCTAGTTCTGCTACTCGACACTAGAGGGCGCTAGTGTAACTAGTGTTGCCATGTACAAGACATTAATAGTGGCGCGCAACAGTATTGATGATAGGTCAGTTTCTGATCTAACCCGCCCTTCAAGAAAAAGAAATATGAGAGGTCTGAATTCACTTCTAGACAAAGCAAAAGTAGTGGTAAGCGAGCTCAACACAGAATCAATAATCGAAAAAAAAGGCACAAACGAATTTGAATTGTTTAGCAAAAGTGTTGGCGTCCAACTAAATTCCATGAGTTTAGAAAATGCTTTGCGGGCGCAAAGCGTGATACAAAACTTTCTTACAAAAGTGCGATTGCAGGAATTAAAAACCTGCAATCGCACTTTTGTTGTTCCTACACCATCTCCGAGTCATGTGCCTACACCATCTCCGAGTTATGTGCGTACACCATCTCCGAGTTATCTGTCTACACCATCTCCGAGTTATGTGCCTACACAAACCACTTATGAGTATACGTCTACTCAAGAAGCTCCTACAGATAGTGGACAATCATCTATGTCTGAAATACCTCACTCTGAGTTTATTGTGACATATACTCTTAATATTTCATCTGATACAGCACATTTCAGCCACGACGCTGCAATAAATCTTGATAGGGGTGATTTGCTTGATCTAAGTGACCAACAAACTGCAGCTCAACAATCTTATCATAGGCTATGGCAAATATTCCTATGTAGACATCGAACAAAATTACTAATCAATGTAACTTTGTTCAACGTCTACATAGGAATATTTCATTGTTTCCAAGTATTAAAGTTATGTGATTTATTATTAAAGTTTTATAAAGTTATGTTATGTGATTATAGTGACCAAGTGTATGTGCAAGCACAGGTGCACTCTCTATTCCCTCACTCTCGTAGTCCGATGGGACGGTATACCGACACGACCGGAGAGAGATCAGGCGCAGGAACAACGGCTTAACGTGCTTTTACCCATTGTTTGTTTGCATAGGCGCCTTAAGATACCATCGCCAACTGTCAGCTGTCTGCTGGCTCAAGTTGCCGTCAAAATCTCCCAAGGGTTAGAGGTGTCCACTTAAAATATATATCGATATTTATATTCCATGTAAAACATCGGATCCCAGCATCGATGTTAATCGATATATCGCTTGAAAATATCGATACTTTTCCACTATCGAATACTTTCCACAAAAGTTTAATATTACCTTTTTCCAGTGAAACGTGCAAAGTTTGTGGTCTTTGATTTTGTATGTGTGAATGTAGAATCAGAAACCAGAGTAGCAAGTAAAAGTTTTACATAGACTTGTCTTAGATTAACAATCAAAAGAATGATTAATTAAATCGTTACCGCCAAACCGCAGAAGACGACGCAAGAAGAGTGAAAGTGAGTGACTGAAAGTAAATATAATGAACCTACAGAATCCACAGACTACATACATCGAGAGTGAACGGTCGATCGATCTGTCAGCATAGATTTGGTAATTAAGCTGGTCACTCACAGATATCACTATCTTAATGAACTTTACTTAAAATTTAAATCATCAAGTAGTGTTTAAATTATTTAGTTTTTTAATTGATTCGACATAAAAATAAAAAAGCAAATATTCGATTTTCTATAAATAAATATATCGATATATCGAATACAATAAATATTTGTCAAAACATCGAATCCATCCCATATATCGTTCGGAAAACATCGAATAAATTCGATATATCGATGTTAAGTGAATATCCCTACCAAGGGCTGCACAATGTGACGCATCAACATATTGTGAAGCAGTAAAATTCTAAATACTCAAAATAAAAAAGACAAGGCTGTATGGCATAGTTCCTTTGCCTGCTCTTTCGAGCGAATAATAAAAACAACAACAACAACAATCTACAAAAACAAAACATAAACTTTCTAAATAAACTTTATCTTTTCAATTATCTTGATTTATCTTATAATAGTATAATCTATTGCAAACTATCTAATTTATCTATCCGGGTAATTTTGTTGTGAACCTATTCATTTTATTGTTTTACTTGATTCCTGTAAGTTACATTTTCCTGTTATATTGGTTTTAATAACTTTTTAGAGACAAGAGTTTAAGCATATGTAGTTCGCTCAGATGTTATGATTATATTTTATCAACAAGTATTTTATAGACATTTTTATGAAATAACATATACTGTTATCATTGAGATATGTGTTACGTACGTACTACATATTTATTGACGACTTGTACGTTTGTTATTTATTTCATACAATCACTATAATTTGTTACTTCATATGTCATTGTATGAAACTGCTTATATTTTCTCTTTTAAAAATATTGATGGAGGTATCACACACCACACCAAACTTTAATAGACTTTTTTACTTGGAAGAGCTATGCTGCAGCTATAATATGGCTGCGGCACGAATGGGTCGGCTCTACCAGCGTAAGACCACTCTCTTACAGAATATCACCATTAAACAGCGGAATAATGCTGTGTTATGTATGATTAGTGTAAGACAATGAGAAACCCTTTTTACTGGAAACCAAGGCATTCCATCTAAGTCCTCAGGGTTGACAATGCATCTGCATTTTGATTCTTAATCGAGGATAAATGCAGATGTCTATTGGCCATAACATCTACTTAACATCAGGTAGACTATGTGCTCGTTTGTCACCCTTATTAAAACTCCAAAAAAAGCAGCATTAAGCTGCCTTTTCATTTGACTTTGTATTCTGTGAGAGTATTCCTTCCACTGTTGAGCCGATCCATTTGTGCTACATCCATTATAGCTGCAGTGTGGCTCCACCACATATAGAATGTGTTGTATATGCCCAACATTTAATTGAAAATACAAAAGAATAAAATAAATGTTTTTGGAATAATAAAGAATGATTCAACATAATGTATAACCATTGCATAATGCTAATGATGACTTACGGAACAGACATTTTTACTACTGTCCATTAAGTAACCTTAGAATTTCTCTGGATGGTAAAAACCTGTAACAAGAACAAACAACAAAGATACAGAAGAACAAGAGTAACTGACATAGCTCAGTGCATCAGTAGGCTGAAATGACTATGGGCCAACTTTTTTTTAATTGGATAAGGGTGACAAGCGAAGCACACAGTCCACCTGATGGTAAGTGGTTGCTGTTGCCCATAGACATCTACATCTATCCACGTTTGCGAATCAAAATGCCGTGAGGACTAAGATGGAATGCCTCTTATCTAGTAAAAAGGGTCTCCGGTTCTCAAAACTCACCATACGTAACACAGCAACATTAAGCTACTTGGTATATATTGGTATTCAGAAAACCTTTATTAACTTATAGTTCAAAGAAGTAACAACCAATAGGGAGTAAAGGTTTTTGAGTGGCACCTTAATATTATTGGTAAGTACAGTGTTGACCAATCCATCTCTAGTTGTAATGGTTTGATGAAATATGCAGGGAGGTGATGGATGCAAGTGGCACAGGAGCAAGCACCTTTTGGCATTCTATGGGGAAGATGTTGTTAAAGACTTGCTATGAGCTGTAATTTTTTCAACTCACTGACTTCTTCAATAATGTGATTAGCATGGTGATACTAGTAAAGATGAAGCCTATGTATGGCATATTGCTTAATACAGGTCTCCTCTCACTTCTGAGACGTTTTTAGAGCAGAGAAGAGTTTGCTGCACTGTTCCATTGCATGTTTGCCGAGTTCACATGTTCTTAAAATATTAATTCCTCAGACATTTTCTTAGACATGCCGTTTCTTTTTCCATTGACCACATTATCTTCTTCTTCATCTTTAAAAAATGTTATACTTACACTAGAATATTCTCCTGTATGGTGGAGGCAGTTTAAATCTTTACATAAATTGCACCAGAATTAACATCCAGACTCTGAACAATTATTTGCAGGCTACACAAATATTTGTTCTGTGCGTGATTTATATCTTCGCCCCTCAGCGCTGTAACGCATAGGTAAGCCGCTGCGCCATGGCACCACCCACATCACATGGTCAATTAGCACTGCTCAGTCCTTGGGCTACCTCATGTAAGCTAGAATTGCCACAGTTGGTTTCTGGTTCTTCCCAGGACATGTGTATTTTCCGAACTATTGGTAAATAAAAAAAATACTTTCAATAATATTAGGTAAAAATTTATATTGAATAAAAATTATTCTTTTCTATTCCACGCACAACGAAACGGTATGTCCTGTCTCTAGCGAGACGAATGGCAACCGTACTTATAGCACACAGCACAAATGTTACTCATTAAAAAGTTTGACTGTCGTTCAAGTGTTTGGTGTGGTTATAATTTTATTGCACACATCGAATACGAAGCGGAGATGTAGTGCTCTTATGTCACCAAATCAAAAAATCGCGATCACTCAAATCATTCTGCCAGCTTTTTATTGCACTTATATAAAAAAAAACATGCGTGAGTGTTGTGGAACACTCGGTTGGAACGAAGTTCCTTTCGTAGTATATTATTATTTATAAACATATTATATTATTGATTAAACAAATAGAAATAAATGAATTACTAGCGTCTATTAAAATGAAGCGTCATTGAAAATAAAATAATATTTCTTTCATGGCAAGATAAGCAAAAGTGCGAGGGAGATGGATATTATTCCATCTCGCTTCCTTGTAGCCGCCAAGGCCGTCTACACTCGGAAGGGGTCGTGACGGAAAAATCTTACACTTTTCTCGCCTAGCCCCCATCCGCCAAATTCGTGCCATGCGATAAGGAACTTCGTTCCAAAAAAAGTATACCAATAGCAAGAGGAGATTTCAATTAATACTTCTGACGGTTCTAAGATTATATTTATTACAGTTATTATAAAAAAACAACTTAATCATTTCACTTTGACGTCCGTTGGTCGGTACTCGGTATGGATGTGAACAAGATATTTTTCGAAGACTGAACTTATTTTTTTTATTAGCTTTAGATTTTAATCCCAGCCTTTTGAATTTCACTTACAATAGTGAAATTCAAAAGGCTGGGATTAAAATCTACCGTACTGTTGGAGGTGTTCACTTTTGGATTTACCATTTTTTTTTAAATTACTGTGACCCGGTCTCCCCAAGTTTGCCTCATAAGAATATTTAAAGTGTACTTAATTTTCACTGTATGTATATTTTTATTAATTTAATCACTTGTATTTATACAATAGGGAATGGAAGACCAGATTGAGGAAATGGAGTTAAAACCGGTGAATGTTAGGCGCACCTTCACTCTAAGGAGCAATGTGGCCCGACAGGTGGCTGTTAATTTCATGCCGTCAAGACAGCTGCCGTACGGTAAGTATTAATTACATAATATGCAGTGTTTTGGCGGCTTGGACGAATCCATCACAACATTTCGTGCCTTTCGTAAAACTAGTAGTAGTAGTAACTAGATGACAGTATACCACCTCTTATAATGTACTCCAGATCCAATTTCGCGGTCACTGCGGAAAATCTCGTCGGTGACTAGGAATCCGTGCAGTGTGCGCGCAAGCACAGGTTCTTGCTCTCTTTCACTCGTAAAGTCCGATGGAATGCATAGCAATCCGACATGCTCGGAGAGAGAATAGGCGCAGGAACGGCTTTACGTGCTTTACGAGGCACGGGCATGAAACACGTCTAACTTCAAGAAGTTAGACGTGTCAAGACTCCTGGCTGCTACTGAGAATTTCTTGACATAAAAGCCCTGATTTTGGCCCGAACTGGGAATCAAACCAAGTAGCACATGATCAACAGTTGTGCTCTCGACCACTATAAAATGAGGCAGGCACAGGTCGGCGACAGGGAGCAGAGTCACACGTGCGAGACATCTGTACTGTGATCCGATTGCAAAGAGATTACGGAAATTTCTTACAGTAGGTGAGGCTTATGTCCAGCGGTGCATTTTTATAAGTTGATAAGAATAAACTAATTATTGCATACCTTAAGCGAAAGCGCAAGGTATGTTCTACTATCGCCTAAAAATTAAGATTCCAACGTTTTATCGAATAAAATCGTATCTAGCAATCATATTATACATATAAATGATATAAAAAGCACATTGTTAGAAAGATAAATGATTGTTGAACTTATTAATATATTTTTTAAATCGATTAATTGCTATTTTTAAATAAAAAATGGGGTTTTAGTGGCTTATGGTGTGGATTTATCATGTCCCCAAGGCTTGTAAACACGATATCTTTTGAAAATATCAATTGTTTAACTCAATCTATTTTTTAATCTCTTCATCTATTATGTGGGAACCCACTGAATGTAAACGGCAGTGTAATTTTGTTTTGTTTAGCTATAATTAATTTTTTTCGGCTCCATAATGGCGACATTTTCGTTGATTTGTTAGCCTTGTATGTAAATTATTTCTGTAAATGGGGAGCTACATCCACCACAGAGTAGTTTAGTTCGGCTTCAGTCGCCGTCGTGAGAAGACATTGTTTCGGTTGTTTGCAGCGGCTCAAAAAGATCGCTGTACAAATACACAATATTCAAATAACCAAATTTCTTAAATACTTGATTATTATAATAATAATAAGAGATTTTTTTTATTACAATATTTTAAAAGCACAGAATAAATAATAGTAGTACGTACTAAAAGTAATTAGTATATATTTTTTTGTCTTGGGTGAAATTTTCATAGTTTTCGAGGGTGTTGAAACCGATAGGGTTGTCGAAATGTAAATCCAAGATGGCGGCAGCAATAGGTATCAATTTTTTCATCATGGGTGTCATTTTCATGGTTTTCGAGGGTGCTGAAGCCGATAGTGCTGTCGAAATGTAAATCCTAGATGGCGGCTGCAATAGGTATAAATTTTTTCATCGTGGGTGTTATTTTCATGGTTTTCGAGGGTGTTGAAACCGATAGTGCCGTCGAAATGTAAATCCAAGGTGGCGGCTGCAATGGGTATCAATTTTTTCATCATGGGTGTCATTTTCATGGGTTTCGAGGGTGTTGAATCCGATAGTGCTGTCGAAATGTAAATCCAAGATGGCGGCTGTAGTAGGTACCAATTTTTTCATCATGGGTGTCATTTTCATGGGTTTCGAGGGTGTTGAATCCGATAGTGCTGTCGAAATGTAAATCCAAGATGGCGGCTGTAGTAGGTACCAATTTTTTCATCATGGGTGTAATTTTCATGGTTTTCGAGGGTGTTGAAGCCGATAGTGCTGTCGAAATGTAAATCCAAGATGGCAGCTGCAATAGATATCAATTTTTTCATCATGGGTGTCATTCTCATGGTTTTCGCGAGTGTTGAAGTCGATAGTGCTGTCGAAATGTAAATCCAAGGTGGCGGCTGCAATGGGTATCAATTTTTCCATCATGGGTGTCATTTTCATTGGTTTCGAGGGTGTTGAAGCCGATAGTGCTGTCGAAATGTAAATCCAAGGTGGCGGCTGCAATGGGAATCAATTTTTCCATCATGGGTGTCATTTTCATGGGTTTCGAGGGTGTTGAAGCCGATAGTGCTGTCGAAAAGTAAATCCAAGATGGCGGCTGTAGTAGGTACCAATTTTTTCATCATGGGTGTAATTTTCATGGTTTTCGAGGGTGTTGAAGCCGATAGTGCTGTCGAAATGTAAATCCAAGATGGCGGCTGAATTAGGTATCAATTTTTTCATCATGGGTGTCACTTTCATGGTTTTCGAGAGAGTTGAAGCCGATAGTGCTGTCGAAATGTAAATCCAAGATGGCGGCTGAATTAGGTACCAATTTTTTCATCATGGGTGTCACTTTCATGGTTTTCGAGAGAGTTGAAGCCGATAGTGCTGTCGAAATGTAAATCCAAGATGGCGGCTGCAATAGGTATCAATTTTTTCATCATGGGTGTCATTTTCATGGTTTTCGAGAGAGTTGAAGCCGATAGTGCTGTCGAAATGTAAATCCAAGATGGCGGCTGCAATAGGTATCAATTTTTTCATCATGGGTGTCATTTTCATGGTTTTCGAGAGAGTTGAAGCCGATAGGGTTGTCGAAATGTAAATCCAAGATGGCGGCTGCAATAGGTATCAATTTTTTCATCATGGGTGTCATTTTCATGGTTTTCGAGAGAGTTGAAGCCGATAGGGTTGTCGAAATGTAAATCCAAGATGGCGGCTGAAGTAGGTACCAATTTTTTCATCATGGGTGTAATTTTCATGGTTTTCGAGGGTGTTGAAGCCGATAGTGCTGTCGAAATGTAAATCCAAGATGGCGGCTGAATTAGGTATCAATTTTTTCATCATGGGTGTCACTTTCATGGTTTTCGAGAGAGTTGAAGCCGATAGTGCTGTCGAAATGTAAATCCAAGATGGAGGCTGAAGTAGGTACCAATTTTTTCATCATGGGTGTCATTTTCATGGGTTTCGAGGGTGTTGAATCCGATAGTGCTGTCGAAATGTAAATCCAAGATGGCGGCTGTAGTAGGTACCAATTTTTTCATCATGGGTGTAATTTTCATGGTTTTCGAGGGTGTTGAAGCCGATAGTGCTGTCGAAATGTAAATCCAAGATGGCAGCTGCAATAGATATCAATTTTTTCGTCATGGGTGTCATTCTCATGGTTTTCGCGAGTGTTGAAGTCGATAGTGCTGTCGAAATGTAAATCCAAGGTGGCGGCTGCAATGGGTATCAATTTTTCCATCATGGGTGTCATTTTCATTGGTTTCGAGGGTGTTGAAGCCGATAGTGCTGTCGAAATGTAAATCCAAGGTGGCGGCTGCAATGGGAATCAATTTTTCCATCATGGGTGTCATTTTCATGGGTTTCGAGGGTGTTGAAGCCGATAGTGCTGTCGAAAAGTAAATCCAAGATGGCGGCTGTAGTAGGTACCAATTTTTTCATCATGGGTGTAATTTTCATGGTTTTCGAGGGTGTTGAAGCCGATAGTGCTGTCGAAATGTAAATCCAAGATGGCGGCTGAATTAGGTATCAATTTTTTCATCATGGGTGTCACTTTCATGGTTTTCGAGAGAGTTGAAGCCGATAGTGCTGTCGAAATGTAAATCCAAGATGGCGGCTGAATTAGGTACCAATTTTTTCATCATGGGTGTCACTTTCATGGTTTTCGAGAGAGTTGAAGCCGATAGTGCTGTCGAAATGTAAATCCAAGATGGCGGCTGCAATAGGTATCAATTTTTTCATCATGGGTGTCATTTTCATGGTTTTCGAGAGAGTTGAAGCCGATAGGGTTGTCGAAATGTAAATCCAAGATGGCGGCTGAATTAGGTATCAATTTTTTCATCATGGGTGTCACTTTCATGGTTTTCGAGAGAGTTGAAGCCGATAGTGCTGTCGAAATGTAAATCCAAGATGGCGGCTGAATTAGGTACCAATTTTTTCATCATGGGTGTCACTTTCATGGTTTTCGAGAGAGTTGAAGCCGATAGTGCTGTCGAAATGTAAATCCAAGATGGCGGCTGCAATAGGTATCAATTTTTTCATCATGGGTGTCATTTTCATGGTTTTCGAGAGAGTTGAAGCCGATAGGGTTGTAGAAATGTAAATCCAAGATGGCGGCTGCAATAGGTATCAATTTTTTCATCATGGGTGTCATTTTCATGGTTTTCGAGAGAGTTGAAGCCGATAGGGTTGTCGAAATGTAAATCCAAGATGGCGGCTGCAATAGATATCAATTTTTTCATCATGGGTGTCATTTTCATGGGTTTCGAGGGTGTTGAAGCCGATAGTGCTGTCGAAATGTAAATCCAAGATGGCGGCTGAAGTAGGTACCAATTTTTTCATCATGGGTGTAATTTTCATGGTTTTCGAGGGTGTTGAAGCCGATAGTGCTGTCGAAATGTAAATCCAAGATGGCGGCTGAATTAGGTATCAATTTTTTCATCATGGGTGTCACTTTCATGGTTTTCGAGAGAGTTGAAGCCGATAGTGCTGTCGAAATGTAAATCCAAGATGGAGGCTGAAGTAGGTACCAATTTTTTCATCATGGGTGTCATTTTCATGGTTTTCGAGGGTGTTGAAGCCGATAGTGCTGTCGAAATGTAAATCCAAGATGGCGGCTGCAATAGGTATCAATTTTTTCATCATGGGTGTCATTTTCATGGTTTTCGAGGGTGTTGAAGCCGATAGTGCTGTCGAAATGTATTTAAACTACTTTAAAAATTCCACATAATCATGATATACGTAATTTTTTTAATGTGCTTAAGGTATGCCCAATTGGATTTACCAATATATTTTAATCTGGAGGTAGCCGTGGTTAACTATGATATTGGGAAGTTAAACACCTCAATCCCCCCTGTGACCTTGGGTGCTGTAAAATGCCCGAAACGTGGGGAATATAAAATAATAAGTACATACACGATAAAATCCGTAAAAACTAGTTTTATTTAAATGTGTAGTGTTCGCGTAAATATAACAAATCATTATGATAATAATAAGTTTTGCTGTGAAAGTATCGATAACCCCATTTCGTTTTGACATCGTTTCCTATATTAGACTATATTAGATCATTACAGCAGTTCACAAGTCCACTGCGCAATATAGGCTTTAAAATACGGTCCTGAGCCATCCATTCTTCGACTTTTTGCATGTCTTACCAGGTAGGCAGTTCAATGTTAAATGCCGTGATATAAAATATTAAAGCAGCGTCTGTGCCGCTCTACTCTATGACGTTTAATGGACTCTTAACAAGCTCTAATTAAGTTAGCAGCTTAACAGAGAAAACTTTGCCCTTGTGTATCAAAACCTTATATCAGCGTTGCGATTCACATGTAAAATTTCGCTCTAAAATATCTTTCAGTTATCTTCTACTCCATTTACTGAATGTTAAGTATATTATTGTTTTCAATTTTATAAAATGAATGCTGCTCCGTGCGACGAAGCTGCAACCAGCCTGTTTTACAGTGAGTACGCTCGTTTGAAAAAAATAAAAATATTATTTAATCTGATATTTACTAATTACCAGAGAAAATGTTCCGGAAAAATTCATAACGCGGATAAACCCAATTAAAGTTTAGTTTCATTGTCCTTTTGTGTATTAACGTAGGTAGTTAATTTTGACGTTAGTAATGTTAATAAGGACGGCGTTAGTCACGTACGTATTAACGAATAACGTAGTTTAGCATTTAATGTGATAACAAAATTAACAATAATGTCCTCTAGACCAAATTACGGTCATGACGGCCAGTCGCAAGCTCAAGTAAGACTGAAGAGGTATCATCAACGGAAGGCAGCCATCTGCGCATGACAGGGTTATGGTGCACGAGTGTGTGTGCGGAAGCACAGGTGCATTCTTTATTTCTGCACCTTCATAGTCCGATTTTTGGTCTGATCCTGGATTTGAACCCGCGGCCACAGGATTTGCAGTCACGCCATTAGAACAATAGCCCGATAATCAAGGTACCTGAATGGGAAATCGTGGGTTCTTCTCTTATGCAATCGGCAGTTCATTGTATGCAGTATCCATTTATTATACAAACTACATATATTAGTTCGCAACGGTTCGACTTGCAAATAATGTATGACATGTAATACGCAACAGCGTATTAATTTCTTACATCGGCATATCGTTTGCACCAGTGTCAACTTTTTTCAAGTCTTAGAGTGGACTATATCACTTTCTGTAAGATGCAATAAGATTTTTTTATCGTTATCTTCATCCATTCAGCCATTAAAAGAATAAAACACAATTTGACGGCGCCGTGGCGCAGTGGCTTAGCAATGCGTTGCTCCGCTGGGGGCCGCGGGTTCGAATCCCGTACGGAACAAGTATTTGTATGGCCTACAAATAATTGTGCCGGGTCTGGATGTTTATCCTTGTGCTATTTGTGTTTGTAAACTGCCTCGGCGATACAGGAGAATATCCTAGTATGGGGGTAACGTTTTTACAAAAAAAAAAAGCAACAAAATAAAATAAAAGAGCATATAAAAGTCCGCTGCTGATCGTAAGCCTCCCCATAGGTTGTTCTCCAAAGGGGGATTTGGCAGGCGAGTTGGCAACTGCAGTTTATGTTATCAGGAAGGTGCTGGTATTCACATCCTGTTTATTTCCCTTTGTCGCCTCTTACGACACCCACGGGACGTTATGGGGTAGTGGATATTGTTACACCGCCACTACACGGTTAATCATTGTCTTAGAGGACTTAAATGATGATCGACAAAGTGTGACGACGGCTCCTTTAACGTTGTTGAGTATTGTATTGTAAGAGGTACATTTCAGGCACGTTACGTTTGCGTCGTACCACCTCGGAGAATAATGTATTGCTGGAGTCGAGCGGCGATGAGACCGACAAGCAGGCTGAGATCATCGTGCGAGAGATGGAACAACACCAACGCCTCATGGAGGACAATCCCGTGTCCGAAGAACTCAGAAGGTAGGTAACAACTTGCTTCTAGTTAGGTATAGAGTAACACCGCTGCAGAGACTGTACAACAGAAGGTTAACTCGTCAAAGTACGTTTCAAAATTTAAAAGAGAATTTTGAGTTCTAAAACCAGGAGGGGAAAGACATGAGTTGTGTCCGCTTGGGTACGGCGAGATGCCTCCATCAATTTCTGCCCTACCAACAGAAAAAGCATAAGAAAAAATTTTGTAATTATAAAATTTCAGAGAGGCCTTGCGAGATTTGCCGCAGGGTTTGACTATGAAGAGAAATGTACGCGCTAAATTGTCAGCCTCGGTCAGCCTGCGGTCTAAGCACAGACCCATCAACATGTTCAAGCGCCTCAAGTACCGGATAAGTTTCGCATGGAAGAAGGTTAGCTCGTTTTATCCTCAAAGACCAGGATCTTTTTTGCACTTCATAAAGGCTCAGACGTACGTGCCGGTCGACGGTAGCATACGAAGTCGCCGACTCGTTTTTTTTAACATGTCAACGTTTATATATATATATATATATATATATATATATATATATATATATATATATATATATATATATATATATATATTTAAATATATAATGCTAAAAATTAAAAATATAATGGTAAAATATTCTGAAATATCTGTAAAAAATGAATTTCAATAGTAACAAAAAATAAAACTCAAAAAAACCGAGGGAAAAATTTGCAATATTGTTTAATAAGCTGCGTATTCGGCGTTTCGGGGGGAGCGAAATTCCGCTCAAGACGAAACCTTCGTATCTCTCCTGCCCGAAGTATAAATTAGAACACTGCTTTGTGCCCCGGCCTGGAGTTTGCGTGTACGTCAGAGAGGACATTTGTTTTCGACGCCTCGGCAGTCTTGAAGGTACGGACCTGTCCATCCTATGGCTGCGCGTAGACAGCGACGACCATCCCCGCATCTACGCGTGCCTCTATAGGTCCCATAGCGGTAATGCCGACACCGACCGACTCATCGACCACGTTCAAAAGGCTGCAGACTCCGTGCAACAACAGGTCCCATCCGCAGAGATCGTGATACTCGGTGATTTCAGCGCCCACCACGCTGAATGGCTTGGTTCCCGTTTAACCGATCATGCGGGTAGATCTGCTTATGACTTTGCCTTGGCATATGGTCTGACACAACGGTTGCTTCGCCTACGCGGATCCCAGATGTGGAGGCTCATGTACCTTCCCTGTACGACCTTCTGCTAACCTCTCATCCGGACGGATATCAGGTCTCCGTCGATGCCCCACTTGGCTCTTCGGACCATTGTCTTATCCGGAGTATGGTTCCACTCACGCTCCCATCGTAGTTGCGATCTGCAGTTTGCCGCCGTGTTTGGCACTATAGGTCGGACGATTGGGACGGCATGTGGTCTTTTTTTGCATCCTACCCTTGGGAGCGGGTTTACTTCCCGCCGGATGATCCCAACGTTGTTGCTGATTATGTCGCTGATGTGGTACTTCAGGGGATGAAATTATATATTCCATTATCTGTGGTCCCTATCGGAGGCAGAACTCAGCCATGGTTTGATCATTCCTGTAAAATGGCATCATACTATAAGCAAGAGTGCTAACGGGTCTGATCTGATGCCTCAACGTCCCGGGATGTAGACACCAGCGCTCGTAAAAAGAAGTATAATTCCTCCTCCAGGTCCTTCAAAAGTGTCATTGACAAGGCAAAGTCAGAACACATCGGCAGAATTGGCGAGAAACTAGTTCGCTTTCCTTCGGGAACACGTGTGTTCTGGTCTCTCGCCACGGTTGTCCAAGGGAACTTCTGCCAGCCATCTCTGCCATCTCTGCACAGGGTGGACGACTCAAAGGCCCATGACGCAAAGTAGACAGCCGATCTACTAGGCTCTCTTTTTGCTTCCAACAATAGATCATGGGGAGAACACACCGCCGACCATCCCGCGGTGTGAGTGCTCCATCCAGGAAGTGCTGTTTACACAGCGCTCGGTGCGTAAAGCACTCCTCTTCCTGGACGTCTACAAGTCGAGTGAGCCTGATGGAGTTCCACCTATAGTGCTGAAGACGTGTGCTCCGGAGCTGGCACCGGTTTTAATGCGTCTTTTCCGGTACTTATACTCCCTAGGCGTAGTCCCGAAATCATGGAAGACAGCTTTGGTGCACCTGATCCCTCAAAAAGGCGACCGCTCAAATCCATCCAACTACAGGCCTATCGTTATCACCTCCTTGTTCTCCAAAGTAATGGAAAGCATTATTAACGGTCAGCTCATGCGGTACCTTGAGGATTACCAACTGATTAGTAACCGCCAGTACGGTTTCCGTCGAGGTCGCTCAGCTGTTGATCTTCTAGGTTACCTAACTCATAGATGGGCGGAGGCAGTGGAGTCCAAGGGGGAGGCGTTGGCCGTTACTTTGGACATAGCGAAGGCCTTCGATCGGGTCTGGCACATAGCGCTTCTTTCTAAGCTCCCTTCCTATGGGCTTCCCGAGAAATTGTGCAATTGGATCACCAGTTTTTTTGCAAATTGGAGCATCAAGGTCGTAGTAGACGGTGCATGCTCCGATTACAAGCCCATTAACGCTGGTGTTCCACAAGGCTGCGTGCTATCACCAACGCTGTTTCTTCTGCACATCAAAAATATGTTGCAAACCAGTAACATTCATTGCTGTGCAGACTACAGCACTGGTGATGCTTTATACACTGGCCGTGCCAATATTTCTCGGGAAAACGTCGCCGAGTACCTGAAATAACTTGTGTCTGAAGTCGAGACTTTGTTAAACAAAGTCTCAGACTGGGGGCGACTAAATCTAGTCCAGTTCAATCCCCAGAAGACACAAGTTTGCGCGTTTACCGCTAAAAAGAATCCCTTTGTAGTATCTCCTCAGTTTCAAGGCATTCCCCTTGTTGCCTAACCCAGTATTGGAATCCTCGGTGTCGACATATCGAGTGACGTGCAGTTTCGTGGTCACTTGGAAGAGAAGGCCAAATTGGCCTCTAAAAAGCTTGGCGTTCTCAACAGAGCGGGACAGTATTTGACGCCGGCACACCGCTTGCAACTTTACAAGGCGCAGGTTTGGCCTCACATGGAATACTGTTCCCATCTCTGGGCAGGGGCTCCCCAGTGCCAGCTCCTTCCACTTGACCGCATCCAGCGCAGAGCGGTTCTAATCGTCGACGACCGAGTTCTTTTTGATCGGCTTGTCTCACTGGTACTGCGTAGAGATGTTGCATCTCTTTGCGTATTTTATCGAGTGCTCAGAGGAAATGTTCGGACTAATTCCAGCCGCTCAATTTCACCATCGCACATCGCGACAAAACTCGCGATACCATCAATACCATCTGGATGATTGGCGGTCCACCACTGTGCGATTTAGAAGTTTTCTTCCTCGCACAACTACCTTGTGGAATCGATTACCACCAGCGATTTTCCCGAACCGATACGACTTAGGGACCTTCAAGAAAAATGCCTACTCCTTTTTAAAAGGCCGGCAACGCATCTGCAATTACCCTGGTGTTACAGTTGTTCATGGGTGGCGGTAGTCACATACCATCAGGTGAGCCGCATGCTCGTTTGTCCCTCTCATATAAAAAAGAAGAAAAAGAGAAAGTACCAAAATTTAAAGAAAAGAGATTTTTTTTTTAAATTTTGGTACTAAAAAAATTAATATTCCACGTTTTTTTCATATTCCTATATTGTTATCCCATTCTGAGCTATGTTCAAAATTTCGAGTCTCTAGCTCATCGCGAAGTGTTCGAAATTTGAGTTGCAAGATTCCACCCGGAACGACAGACAAACAAGGAAGTGACTTAATAAAAACGTGGTAGAAACCGTTGACGAAATGCAAATTCCATACAATTATTAAGTTGCATGCGTTGTTTCGATCAAAATTGGAATGTATTATTTGATCTTAATGAATTTATTAAATGATGATGATTACTATTTTACTAACAAATTCCACCTTGTTATTTTGACATAAGGTTAACAATCGAACATGCAATCCACTTATTAATACATATATGCAGTTATATGCAGTATCCTTGTAATATATATCCTATCATCTAGACTGTTTATGAATGAAAATATTACGTAGGTACGTAACAAAACATAAGCTATTTTGCGACTTTTGAGGACTAATATGAAATGCTTCATTCCCAGTAAAAACAATCACCGGTTTTCTATATGCACCATATGAAATACAGCAGCACTATGCTCTCTTAACGTGGTAGCTCAGGTGGTTAGCGCTCGCTGTAAGTTTCACAGTACGCGAGCAACCCGGGTTCGATCCCCACCGGCACCAATGTAATTGTTAATTGCAATTTTAAGTGCTGATTTACCACGTGTTCTACGATGAAGGAAAACATCGTGAGGATACCTGCATGTCTGAGAAATAAGAAAAAAATATATATTTCGAAGACATGTGAAATTCGTCAACACGCATTGGGTCAGCACGGCGGACATGTCCTTGCCCTAAAACCCTCTCAGAAATGAGAGGCGGCCTGTGCCCAGCAGTGAGACGTATATAGGATGTAACTTTACAACATTGAGATATAATGTACTACGTACTAGAGAAGCTATTCCGAACAAAAACTGTGCACTACTCTATGTCTTCGCGCATGCGCGGTAAATAGTACAGTCGCGCATGCGCGGTTTTTGTCATCATAGATTATATACGTAGGTAGAATGATCAGTATGTAATAAGATGTTTATTTAGATTGTATTGTAAATTGTATCGAGTACAATTTTTTAAATTGTTATTTATATTGCATAATATGTTAATATAATGTAACATAATATTATGTCAGAATTACATTTTAATTATATTTTATTTAATACTTTAAAAGGTAAATATGTAGAATATAAAAATATGCATTTATTTTCAAAGATCATTATTATTACATTTCTAGCATTCTCTAACGTATTTTTACGCAGATGGTGAACAATAGTGTAAAATCAATGCGAATTTACGTAAAGGTGCATGCAGTGCAGCAATTAATAATGCGTGCTCTGTTTATTCTTTTTCGTTAAAGATTTATGTTACTCCATAACTTCTGCTTTACCCATTAAATCAATCTCAGCATTTAAGTTGAGACCGAATTTATGTTTCAAATTTTCTACAATTGATTTGTAAGAAGCACATTTTTTCTTTAGATAAATATTTTGTCTTAAATTTCTCAGTAAGTTTCTTTCTAGCTGCAGATTCCTTGCTATTAAATACAAACACAATATTACAACGTGCTTATATTTTATTCTTTTTATAATAACCTAGAATTATTGATTCCGTTGTTAAAGTAGAACTATATTTAAAAGCTTAGGCTTCGTATACATCACTCAAATTTAGCTTAGGAGACATCACTTGCGTAATTTATTTTTAAGTACAATTTTGCTCGGACTATCTAAAATTGAATTCGTACTGCTTATTGATTCAGACAACGGTTCTGATACTTCCTGTTCACCAGATTTTGTTGGCTGAAAAAAAGATACTAGTTATTTGGGAAGCCTGCAAAAATTCTAGTGTTACAGTATTAAAAAACCGTCATATACTAGAATGACTCGCGCGCCGAGGCTTCCGTCTCTCTTAAGTCCCGTAAATATACTGAACAATACAAAACATTCGTTCGTCGTCTAATAAAAAATAAAACAAAAATCCCAGCAATGTTATATAATTATATAATTACATTGTCGCATGGTACTGCTTATTTTTTGAAGTACACTCTTCCTGTTTTTGCGGTGTATTTGTCATTTTTTTTGAACTACACGGAAAATATGCGTGACTAATCTGACGTTTCTTCGCTGCAATTCTTCTGAACAAATTTGATCCATGATTATTTTGTTTCATGACACAGCCGAGGAAAACATTAAATAAAAATAATAATAAAAAATATTAATTTTAATGCATTAACATTTCCTACAGTGATTATATATAAATATTTTACTGTTCATAATTACTTAACATTATACGTCGATAGTGTCAAGTCTGCGCATAAAAATGTTTTACTCTTTGACATTCACGTATACGTTGCAGTTGATAAAATATAATTAAATTAAGCGTGTTTTAAAGATAATAATAAGTTTAAATTACTGGTGAAAATTCACTCCTTGACTTTTCCTTATATTTCTCGAGTAGTTTGAACAGTATCTCAATGCACACGAAGGCATATTAATTTAAAAATAATTCTTCACTCTAACTTCTCATGTTGCAACAACCGCTTGACACAGACTAAGTGAGTTTGAGAGCGCGCACTCTAACTCGTGTTACAAACAATCGAGTTGAGACGTCTTCTCTAGTACGTAGTACATTATATCTCAATGCTTTACAAATGGATCGCTTTTTAACTTTTATGCTCTCTAAAGCCTCGCGTACACCTAATCCGTCATCGGCCGAAGTTTGCTCGGGCGACGACGGCCGAACTCGGACGATCGAATCAAACACTTGTAAAAGAAAGAGAGCGCGTACACAAACACGACCGTTATCGTCCGATGACGCCCGAAATCGGCCGATCAACCGTCGAGTCCGAACTTGTTGGGATTTCTCGCCCGACTGCCGGCGTCTACAGTGCAAGTTGAATGTATTTAATTTAATAATTAGTTTAATTTAATAATTCTGTATTTATTCTGTTGTTTCGTGTTTTTATCTACCTAAACGACTATGGATATAGAAAAATTAATTAGTTGTATTTATAATAGACCAACCCTGTGGAATAAACATTCAAGAAACTACAATAATCGAGATGTTTCGAAACAGTTATGGGCTGAAGTTGCATCGGAAATGGATATAGCGGTTCCAGATATTTAAAAAAATGCGTCTTCACTCTGTTAAGCAATACAGTCAACTACAGAATACCGGCAACGTCCAATGTCGGCACACGTTGTCGGCCCACGTTCATTGTTGCAGTGTAAGCACATACATGTCCGAGTTACTCTTCCGGGCAGTTCTGTCTGCCATTGGCCGACAAAATCGGTTTTGGTGTACACGTACCATAAGAACGTGATTATTCCCCGGTGGAGCCGACCAATTTGTGGTGCAGCCACAATACGCTGGATTGTGGCTCCACTACATAAAATTTTACTTGCAATTAAATTGTCCCAGGCTCGTGACCGAATTAGCGACCTGATTTTCTCCATCGAGCTCTGGTACGAAGCCATCCGTCACGTGGAGGGCCACTTCGGTTCGGCCGTGGGTTCCTATTTCCACTTCCTGCGCTGGCTGTTCGCGCTCGACCTCGTGCTGGCGGTGCTGGTGATCTCCTTCGTCGTGGTACCGCAAGCGTTGCACGACCAGCACCGGAACCGCACCGGCTCTATGGGGTTCTTGGACTTTGTCAGCGGGAAGGTATGTTTTGAGGGTAGTACAGTCAGTATGATTACAGACTTTGTGACTATTTTATGTTATTTCTGAGAATTGTTCTCACTTACTTACTTCTCTGGGACCTCTGTCAGGTAGCTACCTGAAGAGCTGTCAACTACATTGGGTAGCCATGACACTTGAGGGGATAGACTTATCTTATTTATCACTAGTGTTCATAAATTGAAAAATAAATTTAGTAATAATTTCTTTCAGTGGTTCTATATTATATGGCGTAAATTAAACAAAACTAAAGCATCAAGTTTGTCATATATAAGCTATATGATAAACTTGATTCTATGGCATGTAGTGGGCTGTTTGCCCATTGATTCACATTGATGTGATGGTGAGGGTCTATTGCAGCACTTCATGGTCTGCAGTAACTTTGTTTGTAAACAACCTTAGAAAAAGGAAAGGTGCTTTGTTACTAAAGCCTACCTAACTACTGAGCCGTGGTAGCTCAGGGGCTAGGCGCTCGCTGTAAACACCCGAAGCGAGCAACCGGGGTTCGATCCCCGTTGGCACCAATTTAATTGTCAATTGCAATTTTAAGTACTGATCTACCACATGCTAGGCTAAAGGTAAACATTGTGAGCATGTCTGAGAAATAAGAAAAAAATATTTCGAAGACATGTGAAGTTCGCCAACACTCATTTGGACAGCGCGGCGTACTTTTCCTTGTCCTAAAACCCACTCAGAAATGAGAGAAGGCCTGTACCCAGCAGTGGAACGTAAATAGGCTGTAACTTTAACTTTAACTTTTAAATTTTGGTTACTTAAAACGTTGTCGGTCTTATTATTCTATCGAGTCTTCCTAATGTCTGCCAAGACTCACGTCTAACATTAGACCTTTGACATTGCTTCTCGTCAGCGGTCAAGAATAGAATCTATCCATTCCGTTACAGCCTACAAAAGTCCAATGCTAAACATAGCCGCCTCCCCTCCCATAGATTGCCTCATAGGGGGGATTTTGCCATAGTTGCCACGTTTTTCTGGCAGATTGGTAACCGCAGTTTTTTATTTTCCTAATTATAACATTAGGAAGACGCTGCTGCCCAACTACTGGTTTCTTTCCCTCTGTCGCATCTTACGACACCCACGGCACGATATAAAGTAGTGGATATTCTTACACCGCCACTACACGTCCTAGAATATATAATAATTTTTATTCAATATAGATCACAAGAATACTTGACATTAAAGGATTTACAACTGTGTTTTTTATTGAACAAGGTTGACAAACGAGCTCACACTGATGGTAAGTGGATGCTATAGCCAATAGACATACTACATTTATCATCGATTAAGAATCAAACTGCAGAGGCGTTGTCACCCCTGAGGACTAAGGTGGAAAGCCCCCATCTAGTCAAAACTGTATCTCCGGTTGACGACACACACCATACGGAACAGCAGTTTTGAGTTGCTATTTTACGTTGGTATTTCGTGAGCGCGTGGTCCTTCCGCGGTCAAGCCGACTCATTCGTGCTACAATCACAATATAACTGCAGCATGGCTCTACCACGTATAAACCGGAAACGGACGGAACATCTCCTTTTGCGACACCCACGAGATGAAAATTGGTATTGGATAATCTTAAACCACACGGCTTGTTAATACATATATCAATCCATATTATTTTTTATTTTATTTTATTTGTTATATTCGCCCACCAATTGCCTCATAGAGGTGCTAGGTTTGCCATGCATACGACGCCTCGCAGGCGGGGTAACAACCGTAGTTATATATTATTTTTGTTTGTTATCAGTATCAAAATGTTGCTGCCTGTCTCCTGCTTCAGTTTCCCTCTGTCGCCTCCAAATAGTGGATATTCTTTCATCGTGACTACCCGATTTAAATAGATACATATATATTGATGCAAAAAAATTGTCTTTCAGGGTGGCTTTGAAGATAGTCTGCTATTCTACGGGCACTACCACGACGGCGACATCGTCACCACTGGCCCGCTTACCTACAATATGCCCTTTGCATATTTCTTCACCATGCTCTGTCTCTACTTCTTGTTTTTCGCCCTTCTGTGCTATAGGTGAGTTTAACAAATGTACCAACTTGCCACCTTATCAACATTACAGCATTACAAGTTCACTGCCGAACATGTGGTAGAGCCACGTTGCAGCTATATTAAGAATACCAGCGTAAAATAGCAGCATAGTGCTGATATTTCGTATGGTAAGTGTAGGGAACCAGAGACCCTTTTCACTGGTAACGGACGTTCTATCTTTATCCTCAGGGTTGTGAGATTTATTTAATTAAATTTTATTGAACCTTACAAAGAGTATAGGATCAAAAGGCATACTTAATGCTGAAAGCATTCTCTGCCAGTCAACCTTAGGGATTCGTAGGATTTGGCAAAAAGGGCAGGAAGTCGATGGATGCTGGTTGTTCAGAGCCGTGTCTTGAGAAGGAGGTCTATGCTCAACAATGGACTTATGTGAGAGATCTGTAATGATGATGATGAATTAATAATTTCTGGTCCAGGACTGTGTTTTTGTGGCATTCCTTGTGATAGAACTATTTTCAGCAGTGGAGTTGTTTGAATTTCTGTAATGATGAATAATTAATATTCTGATAATATAGCCGAAACCAATAGGTGACAATCATTAATTATCATCACCACATAGTGACGAAATCATCACGTTTATAAGAACTGTGATGAGGAAGGCAAAAATAAATATAAAAATAATTTTTGTGTTGGTCAATGGCACAGGACGGCGTATTCGTACCGGCGAAACTTCATAGAAATCGCGGGCGGTTTGAGCAACGTGTTCGCGAGCAAAGTGAGTATTGCTTCAACCTTTACGTCTAATTACTAGTGATCGGAATAGGTAGTGCAATTTCGTGGCAACAGAGAAGACTGACAACAGAGAATGGCAGGCTACAAAGGAAACCGTTCGTCGGTGGATTGAACATTATCCTGAACTATTCTTTGAATCAATAAACCACATTATTTACTGTAGTAAATGTGAATGCAGCGTTGAGTGTAGAAAAATTACCATCAAAAGACACGTCATTGGAGCTCAACATAAAGGAATTCTTCCAAAGCCCCCCGAGAAGATTTTTATTTTAATTTCATTGAGTTTCTTATTCTCTCTAACTATTTATATTTCTCTACTAGAAAACTTAACTAAATTTATTAAAAAAAAATTGTTGCTGCTTTATTCAAAAAGTATTTAGAGGTATTTTTCCAAATACTTTACAATATTGCAAAGTATTACTTGTATAAAGCTGCAAAATTATTTTTATAATAGATAATTTAAAAATAATAAAGAATTTCAAAGTATAGCAATGAAGTAAATATTTATTTCTGTAAGAAGAAAAACATTTAATTATAACAAATCATAAATTCCCGCTTCCCACAAGGCTTATCCATATTAATACAACGTTACAGGTCATTCACCCTAAATTGCACTACCTATTCCGGTCACTGCTAATTACACAAGTGGTAAAATAAAATAATTGTACAACCGACTTCAAGTGTTATATTTTACCTTGATCAAATTTATATGGGACCACATGTGAAGCACCAGCTTTCAAATAAAAAAAGAGTCATCGAAATCGGTTTACGCCGAAAAAAAAAATTAAACACAGTCAAATTAGGTAAGGTACGTTGGGGTAATACCGGACGGATTTTCGAATAGTTGGAAGAGTCTGCCAAAAACTTTAATTTCTCGACATTCGTATACGTCAGATTTATGGAACATGGAGCAAACCGTTAATCGTTAAACGTAGTTTAGCTCTGAGAATCTTTTGCTTGTGTAAACTCAACGGTTTCTGCTTTAAAGGTGTGCGAAAACTAGACATACTTTTTTATATGCATAATGAAAAATTGGCCATTAAGGGGTAAGACCGGACTTAAATTTAAAACCACTTCTACTGCTTAGAGAAAAAAGTTTTTAAAAGAGATTTTTCCTAACTTTAACGCTCAAAAACATATTTCAATATGATCTATAAATTACTAGAAACATAAATGTTCCAAACGATTTTCTCTTTTTTTGTTTCTTGCCATCCGATCTTATCCCTGATATAAAGAAATTGTAATTTTATGTTTCTCAAACTTTGTTATGACATAAGATGGAATTACTCAATATAAGAGAAAGATCGGATGCATTTGATTTTATATGGGAAAAAAAAAATAACAGTAAGGACTGGCGAAATGCCCTGGGATAATGCAGGAGTTAAGGAAGATATAAATATGTTAACAAAGCGGCGTTTATTATTATAAATTATTTTTTAAATAATTATTATAAATTACATTTTGATTTGTAATAGAGGATAGATATAGATGTCTATGGGCCGCAGCAATCACTGGACTGTGTGCTCCTTTGTCACCCTTATCCTATAAAAAAATGTATTTTAATGTGTACTTAAAAGTAATAAAACAATACGATGGTTGGTGGTAATATACAGACTTGCTAACGAGACTGAGTCCCATAGTCACTTGAGTAATCAACGAAAAAATATACACGACCAATGAAAGTTTAACAACCACTGCCATATTTGTAACAGGCAAAGATCGGATAATTTTCATCCGATCTTCACTCACGAGGGGAAACATCGGATCTCGGCCTACAGCGATCTTACCCCTGCATGGACCAGCTTTATTTAGCTATAACTTCATAAAAATTAGTATCCACACAAAATAATAACAAAAGAAGCCATATTCTCGCTAAAAATCGTAAATAAAAGTGATAGGGAAAGATCGGATGGACAAAAATAATACAAAAATTACATTGTTTTATAAAATGCAACGCAGCACAGGTCCCATTTGCCGGAGTGACTGGCGCGAACTGAGGGTCGGGGCAGGATGAAATGGCGTCGTGTAGCATATTGTTAGCTTTTCAAAATATAGCATAATTCGCCGGGAATTTGAATCCTACGGTCTTGCCCCATCACCGATCTTACCCCAACGTACCTTACCTCCTCCTTTTTGAAGTTTTTATAAAACGTAAGTGACCAACGAACTTACAGGAAGTCCACTTGTAGGTAGGTGGCTACTGCTCCACAACAACTGCAACTAAAAACAAGGCTGCAGATGCGATACGTCTGAGGACTTAGATGGAATGCCTCACAAATTGTAACTATGCTGTTGTCTTAACTTGGGGTGCGCAAAGTGTATCATTTTTACGATTGGAACATTTTGCATCTCGATCACTGACATGTTCCGAAACACTGATATGTTTCATTTGGATTATCAACTCAAAAGATATAAAATACGAATTGAAATTTGTTACGAATCCATTTAGTTGCGTCGCGGGCGTTTATTACTTACTGAGTCAGTGAAATGTTTGTGGCAACAGTGCTGAATGATATAAGTGCGTAGGTTATTTATTGTATACCGTAATAAAATTATATATAAAATCGAGCTTCCTTCATACTTTATCCAGGCTTAGGACTGGCGGCTAGTCCTTAATTTATGGCTATATATAATATATTAAAACGACTGTATAGTATTTGATATGTAAGCGCCTTAGTGGTCATTTTTACGTGCACGAATAACGACACCAAAAATCCGTACGAGTTGAGTGATACACTTCTCATTTGTTATCTCTTTCTGACTTGTATAGATTGTAAATATTTCGCTCGCTCACTCGCCACTCGCGAGTCAATAATTAAGTTACTCAGTGTCTCAGTCAGTGTCTCTCGCTTGCGACTCAGTCGCCTCGCGAGCGACGCGTCGCGCGAAATGAGCACAGAGCAAAGTAATGTTTCAGATCCAAATGATGCATTTGAAACGTTGTTACTGAACCAATCTTTTGAATCACTTCAGTGATTTGGATCGGTGAACCGGTGAACCGGTTCCGTAAAGAGTTACACACGCCTAGTCTTAACTCTCCAGATCGGAATACAGTAGAGCACGTTTTGCTATCTGGCGGCAGAAATAGATAACTAGGTGGTATAACTCGTGCGGTTAAAGAATGGGATTGGAAATGACGTCCGCTCTATTAACATCTCGCTCGCACACTGTCGCTATTTATATTCACACCCGCCGTTAAAGACTGCAAAAAATAAGTTGCGATATGTATTTTTCGGTACGTTCTATAACTTCAATCCAACTTGTCATTGGACTAATGACATCAAATTCCCATACACTACAAAAAAAATTGTCCGTTTTTACTTATTTGTGAGCTACGATGCGTTCTGAGAGTTTTCTTCATAATTATTGCTAATTTTGTTTGTTAATATTTTTGTATAAAATATTTATACGCCATTGAGGCATGAGTATTTTTAAAATTTTCGTTTGTCTGCCTTTCAGAGCTAATCTTCGGAATGGCTGAACCGATTGTAATAAAACGAACAAATAGAGAGTAATACCAGGAGTGATCTAGACTACTATTCTATAATTTTATCCGAAAAGTTTAGAGATTTTATTAAAATAGAAATATGGATAAAACGAAATAAATGGTCTTTAATGAATCTTCTAAATAACCAGACACCCAAGAGAAGCTAGAGCGAGTCGTTAGTTATAAAGGTTATTTTATTTGGGTGTACAATTCTTTTCAAATATTTTCCGTTAATAGAAAATTTCCAATTAACCGAATAATATAATGTTGTAACGATGTACCGTTATTACCGAGTTTCGGGCTCGATAAGCCGCCATTTCTAATCCCATTCATTATCCGTACGGACTATACCTACTACCCGACTCCTAGACAGAACAAAAATACTACCATAGTTTAGTAAAAGTACAAAGTATTCATACTAGACGCTTATATATTTTTATGAGGAGTGGGTGCATGTGTTAGCGTGTACAGTTTTAGCACTAAAGTACCATAAACACATTATACAACGTGTAACAAAAACCTTGTGGGTCACTTCAAGTGCGTTATCAGAGTCAGTAATAAAAAGTAAAGAAATAACTTTTTCAAAAAACTTGAACATTAAAAAATTAATTTTAATTAAAAAAAAATAATTTGCAAATTGTATGTGGTTTTATTACTTCTAACAGCATCGGTGAAGGAGCTGTCTTTCATAATTTTCTTATTCTCCGGATCCGGATAATGCAGAGGTAATAAAATAACATACAATTCGCAAATTAGTTTTTTTTTAATTACTTAAATTCTTTTTTAATGTTCAAGTTATTTTGAAAAAAAGTTATTTCTTTACGTTTGAATACTGACTCATAACGCACTTAACGAGAACCACACAGGGCTTTTGTTACATATTGTATATCTTCCAAAGATTTGGTGGTCGAAAATCGGCCAGTTTGGCACAATCAGCGAAAGGCGAAGAGACGACCACTGTACAGTTTCAGTCCTAGACTCAAAAGGTGTCTTATCACCTACTAAACAGTTTGTTTCAATAAAGAACTTCCGCCCAAAATATGTTAACTAAAAGAAGACTGTGGCGTCGCGGCTAAGGGACTTTTTTGGGATAAAGATTCGGGGCATATGCTCCTGTGGTACCACTTTAATTAAGAAAAGAAAAAAATCCACCAATGCACTGCTTGTTGATTGATGATGTTTGTTTTTTTTTACATTGTTTTTGAATATTTTTCCCATTTAACTTTTGATTGTAGCACAAATTGGTTGGATCGACCACGCTCACACAGAATACCAGTGTAAAATAGGGCTGAATTTCGTATGGTGAGTGTAGAGATCCGAAGACCCTTGTTACTGGTAACGCGGCGTTCCTGTTTAGATGTCAGTGGTTGCAGCACATCTATATTTTGAATTATTCAAATTATTATGAGCACATAGTCCGCCTAGTGATCTTTTTTTTGGTCTTTCAACGTTTCCCCCACACAAGGATTCTTCTGTATCGTGAAGGCGATTTACATACATATTTTTCACGTATTTTTCAAAGACGAACATCCAGACCCGGAATCATTATTTTTGTAGGCCATACGAATACTTGTTCCGTGCGGGAGTCGAACCCGCGGCCCTCAACGCAGCAACTCATTGCTAAGTGACTGCGCCACGGAACTGTCATAATAACAATAATGATACGTTAATGTTGTTTACCATAGACACCTACATCTTTTCTCAATAAATAATCAAAATGCCGATGTCACCCTGTCACTAAAATAAATATTTATATATAGGTGTTTTGTGGCTGGGACTTTGGTATCACGTCTCAGCAAGCCGCCGCTCTTAACGCTTCCAGCATCTACAACGAGTTTAAGGTATGCAGTTATTTGCTTAAATAGTTTTCATTCAATTATTAAGTGGCGAAGCTTGCGAAGTCACTTATTAAGTGGCGAAGCTTGCGAAGTCACTTATTGATTTCACGATGTCTGTCCGTCTGTCCGTCTGTCCCACGATTATCTCGAGAACGGTTTCGAATTTTCAAATTCTGTTTCCAGCAATCGATTACTGATCACCCAGGCATCTGAACCTCCTATTTTGAAACTGATTGCTCAACGGCAACCGTTAGAAACCGCTACAAAGCTGATTGCTTCGCCACTTTGCTATGCTGTTAGCTTGCTAAGTTTTTATCTGTATAATTATTAATGGGTACAGCGTTCAAGTCGATATTCACTATGACCCACCCTGAATATTTTCTAAGTCTACCCATACAAATGATAAATTTAAAAATTGTGTGCAAACGACTTCAATATGAATATAATTTATTGTTGAATTTTTAAAAACCCCTCGACCGATTTCAATAAAATTGAAATGGGACCACCTGGGAAGTATACCCTTTGAAACAAAAGAATTTTCCAAATCGGTTCAGGCGTCTTCGGGTAATCGGTAAACATACATAAAAAAAAGATTCCGACGAGATAGAGAGAGAGATATTGAGAACCTCCTTCTTTATTGAAGTCGTTTGTAAAGTATAACTTTAAAGAGTAAAGTTAAATAGATTTAAGTTTTTTTTTACTGTGTGGTTGTATTCTTACTACTTAATAGATTTTTTCATGTAAGTTGAGGATCAATTTATTGTATTTTGGTTAATGTATTTTAATAGTTACATGCATGCGGAGTTTATTTTTAAGTAATTGTAGCAGTGTTGTTAATACTTTAAGTAATTGTGTAATATGATGTGTTAGTGGTAGCAATTTTTGGTAAACCTAGTAATATCTCTGCAGACAATGCAGGGTTGTATAACTATATACCGTATAAAGGCATACCGTAATCTCGGATTGATAATGCGTCTTGCAAATAATTTCAATGGTGCACTGGTAAGAAGCCGCTTAGAGTGTAACGCTGTCATTAGGGCTTCTCACGAAGCCAAATATAAATGTATGTTAGAGCGAATTTAAAATAAATTTATCAGATTCATGTACTTGAAACAATTTGAAGTTTACCCGGGCTATCCCTTGTTGTATCCCACTTATTTTTGCTCGGTATGGTAGGGTATTACAAGCTAGTAGTTAGAAGGGAAGTCGCTCTCGCTATGTACGTATTGAAGGTGATGAGGGGTAGGATACAGTACGCGAGAGTGTTGGAGATGGTGCGGCTGAATGAGTCGGACGGAGCGCGGGGCGTCGGCGGCGTTACTGGCGGCGCCGCACGCGTGTGATCAACACCATGTCGGAGCGAACTCATTTATTTTCATGTTCGCTGAGTGAGCTCAGTAAAATAGCATATTATACTGTATCGTTGGCTACACTGTCGAATTAGGGTGGTCACCCTGTAATGATTGTGTATATTGTATGTGTGTAAAAAAATAAAAAAAAACTGTTGCGTACCGTATCCAAAAAAAATCTCATCCTTCCAAACTTCCGATTTGTGAATTTTGTTTGGAGTTTCTCTGTGAGGATTCTCTACGAGGATATCTGCACCAAAACCAGAGTAACTGACGTAGCCCAACCTATCAGTAAGGTAGAATTTCGATTACTGATACCAATCTCGACGGTGACTAGCCATCTGTGCTAAACAGGATTATAGTGCACGAATGTATGCACAAACTCTCTACTCTAGTCCAATGGGACGGTAATTTGACTCGAACGAAGAATGTTCTGGTGCAGGACCAACGGCTTTACGTGTTTTCTGAGGCACGAGGAAATACCGCCAATTTCTTGACTCCGGTCTGCTACAGAGTATTTCTTCATAGAAAAACCCAATAACTGATTTTGGGTCGACCCGGCTATTCGAACCCGAGATCTCATAGTCAAAGTGTCTTTATGTCACAACATGCACTCACCATCGGAACTGTATGCTCGTTTTTCACACTTAATTGTATGAATAATATATTTCTTATTTCACACAGGAACTTCTTAGCGAACAGAACAAGAATCAAGTGACGAAATCATTCTGGACGAAGTTCTGGCAGTGTTTAGTGAATATAGTCGTTACTGCCTTCGTATTAGGGCTCATAATCAGCCTAGAGTACGGTCTGTGGCAACTGCTCAGCTCGGAAACGGATCTCTCGCGTTGGGAGATATACGTGTCATCGATAGTGACTTTCGTGTTGGCAGTTTGTCCGATTTTGTTCCACTTGATCGTTAGGTGAGTTAATTTACATATAGACTTGATAAATCTGAACCACAACCCACTAAAACGACTTTTTTATTATGTAAAAATAGCAATTACTCGATTAAAAAAAAATTAATAAATTCAACAATCATTTATCTTTCTAACAATGTGCTTTTTATATCATTTCTATGTTCAATATGATTGTTAGATACGATTTTGTGCGACAAAATGTTGGGATCTTGATTTTCAGGCGCTAGTAGAACATACATACGCTCTTTGCGCTCAAGGCATGCAAAATGTTAAATAACAAAGAGGTAAAACGGACAATGGCAAGCGGCTCACTTTAAAGTAAAGCTTGAGTCTACCTTAGGGCCTCGGGTCCCAGTATCATGTAGTAGCTGAAGGTACTAGTGGCTGAAGTGACTAGTAGCAGAACCAAGTAGTAGCTGAACATAGAACATATTGAATAGTAGTACAACATAGTAGCTGATAATAGCAGCTAGATAAAAGTGATAATATAAGCAGATAGTACTAGTAGAAGTAAGCTATCACCGAACAAATTGAAGAAATAATCAACTGAAGAAATAATCTGAAGAATATAGTGACCAATCGATATAGAACAACCATATTCAACAACCGTGGTCGATAACCAATAGTCAGAAGATTTCCGCCGAACAGTTAAGCAGCCATGGCATTTATATTTTACAGTTCGTACATTTTGATTGGACGTTAGTCCACAGTACCCCAGCTGCACCCAAAAAGACGGCGGTAGAAGTATCCACCAGAACCTATAGGTATAGGACGTGAGCGACTCGCGGAGTATTTTCGACAACATTTACTCCCGAGTATCGCCCGTCCGGCACCGATAGCTTTCTGCATTACTTCATATAAACGTTAAATGTGCCTAATCTCCGTGCGCTCAATACACTTAAAAATGGGTACAAAGTTTTCCCTTAATGTATTAATATATTTTTAGAAACTCTCCCACTTCTGATGTAAGAAACTATTCCATTTCTGATGTTAGAAATTATCGTCAAAAGTATTTAAATAAAAGAACACTACTCGATAACAAACCCTGCTTACTATCAGGATCCAATTACATGATAACACCAAAGTATGCAAAGCGACAGCATTACTACCCAATGTAACACAGGGCAGCCGCCTCTCAGCAACACGACCTTCCTTGCCTACACTAGTAGAATACCCCAAGAGGCATAGTAACTACAGTGAGACCCTTAGAATTACCGACTAATGCCTCTTAGTCGCCTGTGCGATACTTTATACTGCTAAAACAAATGGGAGATTACCATTTTACCTTCATTTCTTCGAATTTCCTTTAATTTTTTACCCTCATTCCCAACAATATATTAATTAATATATATGATAGTGATTCTAATATCCGCAGGTTAGAGTTCTACAAGCCAAGGACTGGATTTTATGTGACTTTAGCGAGGACTGGGCTGCTTGATATTGGAACCCTCACTCTCCTGTTGGTGTACTGGGCGAGGTCCGGCTCTGAAGTACGTAAAGCTTATTATATTCGTAAGAGCGCTCAATTTTGGCATTTTTTAAGCTTAATTACCATGACGACTACGTGGTTCAGTGATTAGAGAGTTTCCAAGTTCGAATTCAATAAGTTAAATGCAACGCCAGAGATGGGAGGCCATTGTTTTATAATGTGGGGTCTGTGGAGATCCCGGATAGGTTCTTCCGGACTCTTACCAGCTAAAACCCCATGGTGGTCATCATCATCGAAGAAGAGAGCTCTGAGAGAAGGAGTGTTATACTATACTTATTTAGCATGTAATAGTACTATCTACCCTCAGCAGTATCGTAGTCGATCGGTCGATGACCAGATGCCCAGATGGGAGGCCAATTTTAACAAGTTCAAGTCCGATGACAAATAAATTGTTTTGTACAAATTTTAGGCGTGGTTTTAATACGAACTCGAAACCTACGACTCACTAGTTGGGTATTCCGATCATTTGATTGCCTTGTTGGTCTAGTGATCGTATAAGTGACTGCTAATTATCAGTTATTGAGTTTTTTCTGTCAATATATTCTCAGTGGTAGCGCGGAGTTAGAAGGTTAACGGTGTTCCATCGCCGTGCCTCGGAAAGCACTTAAATGCATTGGTCCTGTGCCTGATCTCTCTCCGACGGTGAGGGACTAGAGAATGCATCTGTGCTAGCATACACTCGGGTACTATAATCCTGTCCTGTGCAGATGGCAGTCTCCTTTGAGACGGGCCGCCGTGACCGAAATTCGGACTGGAGGACTTATAATTCTAATCATCAAGTCATGTGGTCGTCATCATCATCATAATTCGCAATATATAATGACGGATATTTGCAGTGTTGGGAGACCTCGATGGGACAGGAGGCCTACCGCCTCGTGATACTCGACGCTTTGCTTTCTTTGTTTCTGATCCCACTTGTTGAGTTCGCTAGAAGTTTCATTTTTAAGTAAGTTTTTTAATTTTTTTTGTTTTATTATTTTTCTGTCTCAACACTTCTCTTTTTTCTACTTTTACAATAATCAAATTCAGCGCTAGCATTCCTGCATCGTCTTATTTCAAAAGTAGTTTTATAATTAGTCTCAATTACAAACTAGAATCTTTTTGAATAAAGAAGTTCTGTGGAAAATGTGTGGATTTAAATGTCTTAATTTGCAATTGACAGCAAATGTCAAATTTCTTAGTCTGTGGTGCTGCGGCTAAGAGACTTCTTTCGCGACAAAGACTTCTTAAAGTGTCTTCTACACACAAGCAGCTTGTGGTGGTGGCTAACCGCGAGTCACGGCTTTAGCCGCTGCGACAACACCTCCGCAGTCGCATTGGCGGCCATAAGCGCCATTCGCTGACTGACGTCCGTCAACATGCCTAACAGTTACGAAGTCTTATTACTCCTATTATATTTAGCAATATTATCACATATTTTGTTTTTAATCCTAATGTTTATGTAATTACGGTGTGAAGTATCATAAAGTACTGGATAATTTTGCACTGTTTCTATTAAAATTTCTGTATTTAGAATATTTTTTCGCGCGGTACGCCTGGCTTGTAAAAATATGCAATTGGCCACCAACAGGGCGCGCGCTAGGGGGCGGAGGGGTCGGAGGGGGCGGGGCGTGCGGCTGCGAGCGGCTGCCGCACGGATTTACAGACTCACTTACATTGCTAGTAAATACAACACCGCAAGCCCCTTCTGTGTGGGAGACGCTTTAAACCCGTGACTATCAACGATTCACCTTTTGTAATAAGACCGCTCATGTTTCACCCAACAAGAAGATCAAAGATCCTAATAATGATAATCGGGTATAAAATGTCTTGCGAATTAAAAAAGGAAGAGTGAGATAGAAGATTGAAAGAAAGCGAAAATTAATGTTAAGATGTCCCTGCTATCAAATCTGGATAAGATCACAACTACTTTCAGTTATTGATTCTACGAGTAGCTATTTTTTATTGCTACGTTGCTACTAGTAGCAGTGATAATTTTGTTGCAGAATGAACCCTAGTGATTCGCCGCCAGAGTTCAATATCGCGTACAACTCATTGACACTGATCTACAACCAGGCAGTGTTGTGGTACGGCATGTTATTTTCGCCCTTATTGACGGTGGTAGTAACGTTCAAGTTCTTCCTATTGTTTTATGTGAAGAGAGAATGTGCTCTGCGGGCCTGTCAGCCTGCCCGGAAGGTAATCTAATTTGAATTTTATTGCATTTGTGTTACGGTTTCAAGCTTAACGTCACTGACCTCTATATATGGACTGGTTATAACCATGACATAATGAGGCGATTTAATTTTCGCCATTTTGGCGCTGACAGCAGAAGTGAACGTCCACGGAACTAATAATAGAGATAAGACAGTGTGAAAAAATATATCGATAAGAATTCTATACCTAGGCTTACCCGTAACATCCATTCTATTTATGTATCATATTAATATAATGCCATACAATAAATAAGTGTATCAATTTATACCTAGGCCTTAGACGCAAGCTTTATACTTCATATAAAACAAGAATCGATGTTGATCTATTATAACGTTTTATTCGTAACTACAGAGCGAATTTTGTTCCGGGTTTCAAATGAGAAAATGCCTACGCATACTTGTATTACGGGAGCAAGAACGAATTATGTCGGACTTGCACCTACTAAAACCCCATGATGTTCCACCTTCACTACATATTGACAGTGCCACGGAAACGCTTTCAAGTACATCCGCGGCCCCACCAGCGAGGACCCCTTCTTAGGTGAGCACTTCCCTCCCCGGCTTCGCGAACCCGATATGTGGAGGCCATGGAGCCAAGAAAAAACGAGCACTCGGAAGCAACAAGTGGTACAGTCCCGTCAAAGTCGCAGAGGATAGTCGAGTGGCATTATACCAACAATCCTCTTCCCTTGCGACACCACCTCGGCTGCAGCGATATAGAGAGAGGACTTTCCTCTAGCCGCAGCTCACTAACACAGATCCAAGGGCTCGACAAGCCCACGCAGAGTAGCCACCTTGGGCCAGCCCTTCACTTCGGGCCAGCTATCTGAGTCGCCCTACGTTTACCATGGGTTAGCAAGCCACGGCTACTAACCCCCTACCCCCTTCCCGCCACGACAAGGCGGGAATCCGTTCAGGGAGAAGTTATTTCTCACCTAGACTCACTAAGGACATTAATAACTTTGCAGTTTCAATATAAATTTATTCCCTTGATACAATAAATTAGTCATAATAATTATAGAGATTTAACAAATTTACGTCTTGTAAACACAAAGTCATCATCAGGCGACCTTTCTTCACTTGGCTATGGTCCTTGGGCCTGGGGGAAAATAAGGAAAGAAGAAATAAAAAACATTCGAAATAATAATCTAATACTTTTATACTTACTGGTACTACCAGAAAATATTGTGGGTATACTGCACTTTTTCAAAGTGGTACGTTTCTCATGTCTAATAAAACAGTCGTCTGAGAAGTGTTTACAACAAAGATAATAATTTTGTTTCGGACGCCAATTCCCAATTTTTGTGCTTTTTACCCATAATTTTAGTCTAGGTTCTAGTTCTAGGTAGGTTGGGTTTGAACAGATAAAGTATTATAGACAAGGAACTCAACAACCCTATTGAATATTATTGTTTATCAAAACTCAGTAATATAAAGACAAACATTACGATATTAAGATTAGAAGCAAATTTTTAAGTACCTGTATTATCAAATAGTTTTAATTTGCCTAATTATTAGCTATAAATTAATTTACTTGTGGAATGTTATCCCACTTTCCTTTTGGTAACGAGTTTTACATATTACGCACAGTCTCATTATTACTGAAAATAATTCTTATTATGTAACTAAAATCAAACATAATCAAACTACATAAAATACTTTAATTTTTTTTTTTAAATTCAAAAGACAGAGATATGATTTAAATAATGCAACAGACTTTGACATATTATGTCAATTTTAGTTCCCGGTACGGACAATGAGGGCGCTTCAAATCGGCATAAGAATTTTGTATGGCATAGCCAGTCCAGCGTACTTGTATATATGGAGGTCAGTGCTTAACGTACATATTATACTAAGGACATACCTAGAAGATATGTTCTTTCACATATTGCAGTATAACTATTAGGTATGTGACTGTAAATGACTTTTTTTTAATATAAGGATAACAAACGAGCACACAGTTCACCTGATGGTAAGTGGTTGCTGTTGCCCATAGACATCTACGTCTATCCTCGATTGCGAATCAGATGCGTTGTCACCTGTTAGGACTAAGATGGAATACCTTGTTTCCAGTAAAAATGGTCTCCGGTTATCAACACTCATTATATGAAACACAGCAGCGTTGAGCTGCTATTTTACGCTGGTATTCTGTGAGAGCGTGGTCCTTCCCCGGTCGAGCCGATCCATTCGTGCTAAAACTATACTACTAATATAGCTGCAGCATGGATCTATCAAGTACAATACTTTCAAGCCCGATTATTAACAAATCTTCGTTTTGATATGGGGAAACTAATTTATTTGCTAAAAGAGTAGTAGTGATAGTGGTGTAAGAATATCCACTACCCTATATCGTGGCGACTATGGCAAATATCCCTCTTATGAGGCGATTTATAGGGGAGGCTTATATTCAGTAGTGGCTTTTGATATGCTGTAATGATGATGATGTGTGACACGGCTGTCTTATTCTCTGGTAATGGCCTTAAAATTTCGTAGTACTGGGGCAAACCGTATTCCGACCCAATAAAATTGTTAACTGCCATTTTAAGTACTGATTTACCAAGTGCTCTGCGGTGAAGGAAAATCACGTGATGAACCTTGCATGTCTAAGAAATTAACATTTTGACGATGCGTTAAGTTTAGCATTATACATTAAGACAGCGTGGTGGCTATTCCTTGTCATTGTTTGATCCTGGTTATCTTAATGTCCAACCGATGTGTGATATATGGAAGCGATATGGTGAAAGTGGATAGTATATTATGGGAATAGGGAAGAAATAACTACTTATAAGGTTTAATATGAGAAATCAGTGGGGTTCAGAGAGCCGGGGACGCATACCTATATACGATCTAGGCTACAATAAAAGCAGTTGAGATGTGTAAACCTGATGGTGACATCACAAAGACGAGGAATTTATCCAATTTTCGTTACTGTCATGCAGGTATGGCGAGCTGCACAGACACAGACGGTGCTGTACATGCTAGTCACCTTGTCTTTGTTCACGACACTCTTCACCATCGGAAGCTTGTTCGTACGGTGAGTATGTATTCACTTGAGTTTTAGTAAGTGCTGCATTTCGTCGTGTAGTGGCGCAATAGAAGTAGTGAATTCTATTTCCCATATCATCTTATGGGTATCGTAAGAGGCGATAGAGGGAAACGAACCAGGAGATTCCTTCCTACTGAAAATAACAAAGGACTGCGATCGCCAACTCGCCTGAAACAAAGCAAGCTACGTATTATGCGTTGTCACGCTTGAGGAATAACACCGTATACCTTATATCTTACCCTTTAAGCCATGAATATACCAAATGCGCATTTCTTAAACAATATATCACTATGGGCAGCCGGCTTAGTGAGGTCAGCTCTGCCCTCGCACTGACATGGCTGCTTCACTTTATCAATCCCCAATAGTCTTTAAAATTTGAACACAATTTATTAGAAATAAGAATGAATTTTCTGTGAATATTCGTATCGTATTGCAAGCAACTCGTTTTATCAATGTGCATTAATTATTTGACGACTGTAAAGTAAAGATGTCAAGCGTTAGGTTGCGGCGCTGTGAGTTGCGGGTTCGGGACTCCCCACGGAGCAAGTTTCTATATAGATATCAATTTTTATAATTGCTGTGTATGTGTTGTTGTTTATCCGTATGCATTTTATGTATTGTTACGACAGCCAGTTGTGAATTGCATCATGTTGCATAAGAATGTTCCATATGAAATAGGTCCAAAGCTACTGTCAATCAATAAAATGTGCAGGCATAATAATAGATAACGCCTTTTATAAAAGTGTGTGCAGGCGATCGGGGTATTAATAATTTCGGAAACGCGAAAGTAAACTCTACTACGATCAATCGACCTACGACATCTGCGATTTTAGGGACCTCAACGAAGAAGCTGAAGCCCGTATTCACGAACGACACATAGATAAGTATGGTAGCAACACTATGCTAAGTAAGGTATTTCTCACTGCGTTCTTCATGCCAAACCGTTCATTTCATGAACTCTTTGTTGTGGACACGTAGCATTAAATGGGGCGCCGTGATTGGTTAACGTTGTGACGCGACTTCACTCGAGTTGAATGACAGATAAAATAATAACACACGTTGTTTTCTTTCGGGTAAAAGACGTTACTGGTACTGTTATTATAGGGTACCTATGCATAAATATTATTAAAATAATGTGGATTTGAAATTGTTTATAGGTAGATTAACTGAATTGTTATTACAAACCAGGAAATTTCCATATGAATAAAATCTTAAGACCACTAGTAACTTTCAAAAGATCTGCGTTTATTAAGGCAGAAGTATATTTAATACAAAGAGATCTATACTTAATATAATAAAGCGGAAGAGTTTTTTTGTTTGTTTAAACGCGCTAATCTCTGGAACTACCAGTCCGATTTGAAAAATTCTCTTTGTATATTATAGCCAAATTCATGTATAATAGTATAGGCTATCTAGCATTAAGCTATATTACTCAGCTAGCCTTAAATATGGATATTTGTTAAGCAAGTCAGAAGAGAAAGCACTCCCGAAATGATTTATCCGCGTACGCTGGTGTTATCGTTAGGGATACGTAAATACAATGTTCCAGAAAAATATAGACCTTTACTCCGTCTAAAAAAAAGTCCGCGATACCATGTCTATTTCTTATACATAAGCTATAATTTGGTATTTTGTGACAAAAAAATATTGAAAATTTAAAAGTGATTTATGAGCGGTATTATTAGGCATGGCCTACTTATCCTTACGAACGAAAGTTACGTCATCATCAAGACAATTTTATGAAGATAAACTTTGTTCTTTATACCATGTTATTTGGACGCATAGTTTAAAAGATAATGTAAAAATAAAATAATTCAATACTTGGCTGGGCGCGCGAACGACGCTTAAACCCTAGCCGTTATAAAATGCTTGAACTAGGTCATGTCGCGCACCTCGGACACGTGATGACGCGGGTGAAACCGCGGGGCACAGCTAGTTTAAATATATAGGTAATTTAATACGATATCTAAAATTCATTGGCACTGTAATAATCAAAAGGATTTTGAAAGTCACGCATCACTTTTCTTGTGCTAATCGTGCTTTGCACGTTTATTTTCTCCAGGATATAATTATCAAAATCATCTTCGCTGCTGTAATCCATTGCAATTATTCAAACAAAACAAATCAGTGTATCACAAATCAACAAACAACCTATATACCCCATACCAGTTTGACATTTGCGTTGATTTGTCGCACTATGCGTAGCGTAAAGTAGCTAGCGAGTTACTTTATCTGTGCGTTCATTATAATGAGCGCATAGTGTCGTCTAACACTCAAGTGACGTTTATGAAACAAAATTTCGTCCGCTGTGCGTTAAAGCCTATTGTGCGTACGCATAGTATCGTTCTTGAATACGGGTGTGAGTGATCACTGGACGACGTAATTGTATACTTGCTGTGTGTGTGGAAGATTACATACATACATTTGTCACCATAATCGGCACTTTTACTCACCTCGCACTTAACAGTATATAAAGCCTTCATTATAGAGGAAGACCGTTTTAAAACAAGCTTAAAAGTTGAAACGGTAATTTAAAAAAAAAACGAGAAAATGTTTATACCCTACGTCGTTAATACGAATCTGAAGTTATCCTGTATGTTAAATCTATCACACCGCTTAGGCTACAGAGCGTGCCGAAGAATATTATATTTATATATAAAATATATAAATATAATATATACATTTCCCTCCTCTAGGGGCATTAGGGTATAAAGAAGAAAAAGTAATTCTCGCACGTTTTCGCAGAGGTTCGTCGCAACACTGCGGACCGTTCCGCGGGTACGAGGCGGTGTACAGCGTGGTGAGCGAGGGCGTGCTGCAGCTGGCCCGCAGGAGAACGCTCGCACAAGTGCTGGCCTTCCTCACGCGCCCCGGCGTCATCGCCTTCCTGCTGCTGTCGCTCTGGTGAGTGTGCGCCACATTGTGAGCGAGATGTGCTGGCCTTCCTCACGCGCCCCGGCGTCATCGCCTTCCTGCTGCTGTCGCTCTGGTGAGTGTGCGCCACATTGTGAGCGAGATGTGCTGGCCTTCCTCACGCGCCCCGGCGTCATCGCCTTCCTGCTGCTGTCGCTCTGGTGAGTGTGCGCCACATTGTGAGCGAGATGTGCTGGCCTTCCTCACGCGCCCCGGCGTCATCGCCTTCCTGCTGCTGTCGCTCTGGTGAGTGTGCGCCACATTGTGAGCGAGATGTGCTGGCCTTCCTCACGCGCCCCGGCGTCATCGCCTTCCTGCTGCTGTCGCTCTGGTGAGTGTGCGCCACATTGTGAGCGAGATGTGCTGCACTTCCTCGTTATATTGAACTCTTACTGGCTAAAACTTTACAAGGTCATTTCATCGCATTTCGCTGATGATGAGGACGATGATGCCAAAATAGTAGATTTTTGACCTCTGAAACTTCGAAGTTACATACCGTGTAGAAGATAATATAGCGTTCGTCAAAAGCATCGTGTATGAATACTGTATACTTTTACTAGAGGATTTTTATTACTCCTGTTATGACTAGGAGTCTGGTAGTAGATACTACCTTCATACCTATTTGTGCCGCCAAATATCGGTATCTATACGGCTGTGTTCGGGTCTGAAGCATATAGAGAGCTATTACTTTACAGGTTTTGAGGTATTCTATCTAAGACCTCAGAGGTGACAACACATCTGAGGGTGACAAACGAGCACACAGTCCACTAGATGGTAAGTGGATGCTGTGGCCCATAGACATCTTCATTTATCCTCAATTACGAATCAAAATGCAGATGCGTTGTCATCACTGAGGAATAGGATAGAATGCCTCGTATCCAGTAAAAAGGGTCTCATGTTCTTTACCCTCATTATACAGTTGTTCTGCTGCTATTTTACGCTGGTATTCTGTGAGAGCGTAGTCCTTTCCCGGTCGAGTCGACCCATTCGTGCTACAAGTAGCTGCAGCAGCTCTAATACGTAAAATATTTTTCACAAAATTTATAATAATTCTTTTTAAAAAAATTACTTTTAAGCGTGGCGGTGTACTACATGAGAGCGAAGGCCCGTGCACAGCGCTCCATGGTTGGCATCCTACGACGAATGCTGGTGCTGCAGTCCAAGGACAAGGACTTCCTGCTGGCCGCCATCGACAAGGTCTCCAATGGAGGTGAGTGTGTTCCCTTTTGTGTTAGTGTGCAGTAAACCTCCAAGCCGACTTTAGGGTAGGTTTTTCTGCACACGATTCTGCTTTAATTTTAAATAAGGAGACATGTTTGCAAACAAAGTTATAATTTTAATGAAAAGTAAAAGCGGACTTCAATGAATTAAAAAAAAAGTATGAATAATATAGTAATAATATATGTACGAATTTCCACAACAACTTCTGAAGCTTATTTTTTGTAAAAAGTTTAATTTTTTCACCATTTTTAGACTTGAGACTAAAGAATTTCACAATATTAAATTTTTTTTACCTATTTTCTCAACCGTAGGGGTGGAGTTTTTTTCCTTAAATTTATTTGGGATCACCTAAATAGGTCGTAGTTCAGGGGTGGTTCCATAGAACATTAAGGAAGAATATTATTAAAATCGATTCATAATTAACTAAGATATCGCGCAGCATACATACAAAAAACATAAACACATGTACAATCGAATTGAGCACATCCTACTTTTTTGAAGTCTGTTAAAATGTGACTCAGCAAGCCATTTTCACTAAGCGTATTCGGTAAGAGACTTCAATAGGGTAAAGTTAAAAAGATAATACATGGATTACATACACTGCACTACAAGAAAGAAACGGAGCTGTAGCTAGCGCCTAGCTCATCGTAATGTGGTTCATTAACGCTGCTAGGGCCGCTTAGGTAGGGGTTCATTGATACGTATTGGTATAGTTACTCTATTTCACGATGAAGCTTTGACTTTGGTTGTGTTAGCCGTGCACATACACATTGTGTTAGTGTGCATAGGCCTCTGGAGCGCTCCCGATACGCACACTAACATAATGTGTATGTGCACGGCTACAACAACCAAAGTCAAACCTTCATCGTGAAATTGAATAACTATACGTATTAGTGAGTGTTGATGCGAATTGGTGAGTATTGCCGCGTATTTGTGCGTATTGGTGCGTATATGTGTGTGTGCGTATGCGTGTGTCGTAACGCGTAAACGCTAAACACAATCGCAGAAGTCGAACTATTGAAATTTAAATGTGACGGGTTATTTGGTGCACGCAAATGTACTGCGTAATGTCTATACGCTGCGTTTAGCGAGCGCATCGTTCGTTAAGCAACTTCTGCGTATTAACGCCAGACATTTCATCCATCACATCCTATAGAAGTCCTTATTGCCTCATTGTTTCCCTCTGTTGCCTTTTACGACTCCCACGGGACGAAATGGGGTTTGGAAACAAATATATTGGAATCAATTTCCAAAATGTCGTAACATTTACTTACAACAGGGAATTGTACTAATAACAATTGATAGTTAAGATAGATTAGGTCCACAACACTAACTACAAACAAATTTTGGAAGCGCCTTTTACGTTTTCCAGAACTAATTTATTAAAACTAAGTGGAGAGACGTATGTACAAAAATTCATGTACGTTCATTATGTCGTTAATTACAATGCCTTCACGCAGAAAGGGCCCTTTCTTGACACCAGATGGTGTATCCATTAAACATTGTTGAAATCGTGAAATGTCTGTAAGGCCACGTCCACACGGCGACGAACCGTATACGTGCAAAAATCGAATCGACCATTCGATTCGATTTTTCATGTATACGGTTCTACCGTATACGTTTATTTTTATTTTTTGTCAGTAAAGCTTGGCTTACGTGACATTATATATATATATATGTCACTACTATTCAATTAACTCATTTTTTCAACTTACTGGCTTATTTTATAATGCTTTTTATCTGCTTGTGGGTTTGGAATATCAAAGAAGTTATTTTTGGTGTATTTTATGTGAATTTCAACCACTAGCCGATCACTAGCCTATTGGTTGAAATTCAACAGTAATTTATACATTTTTTTTATTTGTATATTAAACAAGCTGTATTGCACTTTCTACTGCACATTTAAACATAGATAGCTCATAATAGACAAAATACACTCCACAGACTATTGAAAAAGGAATATTTGAATTCACACAAAATTATGTAGTAATTATTTGTTGGCAACATTTTAAACTTTTATATCTATATTTTGTAAAACCCATGTAGATTTTGTAAAATGTAATATTTTTTGACCCTACATATTTTCAGAATGGCTTTATAGTCCCAAACCAGAAGACCAAGGCGCCGACAGTCACACCTGGAAATACCTCCAAGAAGTCCGCAAACCTTCCAACGCCGGCTACCATTTCGACCCCACCAGGCTCAACCACTCGATGATCGAGAGGCCGCGTTCGTACGCCAAGGATATACGCCCCAATTCGTACCACATGGAGAGACGGAAGTCCAGCGAGGACGGTGAGACCGACAGCTCTTTCTCTTGGCAGGGATCCGGGAACTGTTTGAATAAGGAGAATGATGCCGAGGTTGGCAAGTGGTTGTAAGTTATAAGTTAACACGTCTCCCATAGCATTTATAATTTTTATTCAAACTTCCTTTTAAAAGTCAACAATAATGTTGTCCAGTTCTTTTTTAAGTGGCGAGAGATTCTTTCGAAGTGAATGTAAATGAATTAGTCTGAACTTTTACTACTAGTTTTGAGGTGATATTTATTCTAGATCCTTCAAAACGAATGCGTTTGCTAAATAAATACAATCCTCCAGTTTTTGGGTATACGTCTTCTAGTATTTTTTTATTTCAATATTTTATATGAATTTAAACAATTTGAACGATCTCTATTAAGTTCGTCGATATTATTGTGTCATAATAATGTCTTCCAGAGTATTATCAATACAACATAATATAGTAAAAGATTAAGATGTAATCAATTAGGTAATTGAAATGAGCTATTGCTAGGTATTCTGATTTTTATATAGAGTGTAGTCAATTTAGGGTAATGTTTTATTTTTATTTATTTAATTCGTGTTGTGAATAAAACATGTAAACTTTGCAAAGCATCAATGAAATGAAATACTTGCTAAAATAAATTTAAAGTTTTGTTGTTTTTCACTAGTTTTTAAAATTGTGCAAGCTACTTTTCTCCTTAGAGATGTCAATGTACTATACCTAATACGTTGTTATGCCAAAATCAATATTGTCAGAAGAAAACTATATATTATTTCTGCCGCAAAACAGCAGAACGTACACTGCTGTGTTTCGGTCTAGTTTCGGTAACCAGCCTAATTACTGACTGTCGTTGAGTTATATGTACTACGTTCTAGAGAAGAATTGCGCCTGCGCGATCAGTTTATATAAAGAAATATATATTTTCATGAATTTTTCTTTTGTAATATTACGATATTATTACCTATTTATTCACTTGAACAACAAATAATTTTACTTACTTGACTACTGAATTGTTATTTACGTCCAGGTTTAAACTTTAATCTGAAATCTTGTATTATTAGCGCCGCTCCACACTGCATGAATATTGAAACCATGAAGCAAATACAAAGAGGAGACGTTGTAATTAAATTTCACTATGAAACAACGCGTGACAATTTGCGGGGTGAGGGTATGCAAAGCCCCGCCCACTTTACACTATCTACATCTACCCATAAATAGTAAAACTACTCGAATCTTTCCATATCAATGTTGCAATGTAGCTTAGCTACCTTGACGGTAGATGGCGGCATGTCGACAAAATGTTATAAACTAAAAAATAATATTTTGGCGATTAAAATTTCTTTGTTTGAATGCAAAACAAATTTTAGCACCTTCGTATAATTATTTTATCATTACTGAGCTCTACGTACCTTTATATTTTTAGTTCACAGGACACAAAGTGTCGCCATCTAGTGTCGAATATATTTAAATATATTTGAAAGCCGACGCAAAGAGATTTTTCTAGAACTATTTTAATAAATTAGGTGTAAAATTATTTATAAATGAAATATGATGCCATCCATAACATCAGAGCGTCTATCTGAGTAGTTTTTACACGATAAAACATAACACTTCATCCTTTTCTTCTTAATACTACGAAAATACATCGATTTGCGATTTTTTCAACACAAAAGCGCACAGGACGAATGCTGACAGTATACTAACTAAAGCCACGCTCACTATGATGACGTCAGGACCTACTTAGAATCACAGTGCACAGTTGCTTATGCCGTCTCCCCTTTGTATTAGCTTCATGATTGAAACCACAGACTAACTAGTAGATTGAAACCACACTAAATGACACCCTGTACGGATTGCAGTACACTTCAGTTGAACATAGTCTATGTTCGGAATGCGCAATCTAGTACGTAGTACATATATATCGATGGAGGCTGTAGCTACCATCTTAGTTCTCAGAGGTGACAACGCATACGTAGCTTTTTTTAGTTTGAAGTTAGTAGCTCTTGTCTATGGACTGTAGTGGTCACTTACCATCATTTACACTGTAATTTCGTTTGTCACTACAGTTTTATAAAAAAATAATACATAAAAATAAAGCCGTTTACATACATTTTGAAATTACTTGTAACTACTTTAAAGAAATAGACAATAACATACAGTTACATATAACATTAATATTATACGTGCGTAGTGCGGAAAGTATTAGAGAGATATATTGTATTAGTTCGTCATTGTTATATGTAAAAGGTGACTAAGTTACTTAACTGATCAGTGATTATAAATCTCGATGTAACTCATAAAAATCTTTGTCTATTTAAGTAATGCTTAAAGTTGTTCTCTCTATCTATCTATATGATAATAGAAAAAGACAGATCATGGATATAATTAATACTTAAGTCAAGCTAGTAATCATCAAAAATTACAAACATGGCCGTCTAAATCTGTAAATTTAATTTTAAGGCAAAACTTTCAGTGGTACAAGTTAGTGGTTGTTTCTAGTTTGTAACATAAGCATATTTTTGTAATGAACGTCACTTTTTATAAACGCTAGAATACTTGTATTTTTGTATATTTGTCTCACTGTGTATTTCATTATGTTTTATTTAAATTCATTTTTTGAATGGTAAGATACAGGTCCCGTCACGTAAAAAGAACGCTGAGCGACAGTGGAGGGGATGTGTCTGCGCATGGGTACAGTCGCGATCTAAAGTACTATAATTTTATAATATAAGGGTAATTGTTTCATTGTAGAATCATAATAGGTACTTTACTGGCTACTTAGAACTTTGGAAGAGGTTGGAATTAATAATGGATAATATTTACTTGACTATTATTTTTTATTTCTGTCGTAAAATATAAAGTAGGTTGTAACAAGAAAACTTAAGTTAAGGGTGACACGCCCCGCAGTCGATTATATCGTCTTGGGTTACATGGACGCCAGATGTCGATGGTATGTTGGTGTTACTGGATGATATTTCATCATCACTTTCATCTTCGCTTGAGCTTCCGTCATCAGAATTATCATCATCAACGTGAATGATAAATGTTTCCGTCATCAGGTCAACCACATGGTATTTTTTTCGGTATACTTCCTCAATACTTTTAACTTTAATGTACAATTTTTATATATTCACCTTCTCCCATCATATCACCTTTTCGTTCACTCACATTATTTAGTCATAAAACAATAAATATAAATAATTTTTCTTACCTTCCTTTTTAAAACCATCGTCGCGCGTCGTGCATAGAAAGTTGTGTGTGCGACTGTATTTTTGGGAGCGAACGAAGCGCGGGAAACAAGGATCAACTGACGAACCAATAGCGTGCGCGCACAGTGATACTGAGCATTCCCCCGTCGCGCCCCGTCATACCACCAATTTGATCGAAAAATCGCTCAGTGCGCAGGTACAAGGCCAGCGTTCTTTTTACGTGACGGGACCTATAGAATTGTGCTATTAGATAATTTTGTTCTAACTGGTGCTCTTTTGAAATAAAAATAATCGACAATGGCTTTAATTGAAAATAAATAGAGTAAGTCTTCCGGTTAATATTGTTTATTTAACGTGTTCGTGATCCTAACTATGGTGGTTTTATTTTAAACCACCATATGATGTAATATGGTGACAGATAAAATAAAATTTACAATATGTATTACCATAATAAAAAAAAACTAAAACTTAAAATTTAAGTCCTACTCCACGCAGTATAGTGCCAAGCGTTGGCTGCGTGGAGTGAGTGCGCTGAATGGCTATACTTAGCCCTCTTATCACCAGTAGCGACTAGAAGTAGCAGACACGGTTCCTTTAGGACCTCAAGGAGTGATGTGTGTCTCCCAGATACCTATACTTGCGCCAATTACTCAGTTCACCTTGATGATATCTTACCTTATTCATCGTACTATGGTGTGAAAACTGGTCCTTCATATTTCTATAAAGCGTTAAATAATGCGTACACGTAGCATTCATCTAGAAAAGTTCATACCAAGCCCAAAAGGAAGTGAAAGCCCTCAAACTAAGCAACTCCTGCAATATTTTAAAAGTTTAGAACTTAGCAGTGAATTATATACATAGCAGCGATCACAATAAATTATAGTGGTCGCAGTAAAGTCTTGCAAGACCTGCTTAACTGCTCGTAAATAATAAAATTATAAAATGTAACTTGTGTACGCTACACACACTAATAGTTTTTGAAGTATGTAGTCAACTTATATACCTTGGTATACGATATACAATATGTAGATAATACTTTATTCGATACGTGAGGGTGCTTTGAGTTATCGTTATATGATTCTGTTCATAAATTACCTCGCACACAATAAAATATAATTTAATTAAATGGGGAAACCTACATGGCAATACATACAACGCCGGCGACCGTCGGGTAACAATACCGCGACATGTTCAAAGATACCTTCGCCGACGTTGGTGTTGCTAGATTTTAAATTTTTTTATATCATTACGATATTTATTTGTCCCTTTCGGATCGGACTTGGTTTACATATTGTATATCGTAGTAGATTTATATTTAAAAAATCTCAACCTACCAATTAGTAGAAATAATAATTATTGGTAGAATATAAGCAATCTTGTAATGCGATGTGTTTTTGTTACCTTTATATACTTCAAATGATTAATATATATTAAATATAATAATAATTAATATTAAAATGGTTGTACAAGTACTGATGTTGCAAGGACATCATTAATTCATCATATGTTACGGTTATTGCCTACCCCGTGCTTTTTGGGTAAAGTCCGGATAAATTATACATCTATACATATAAACAAAATTGAAGTGTATGTCTGTAATATTGAAATAACTGGCTTCTATTAATCTCACGGGGTTATTTGTGTGCTATTAAGGCATAAACAATTATATTTAAAAAAATCGTCAGTCTGTCTGTCTGTCTGTCTGTCTGTCCAGGCTAATTTTCGGAATGGATCAACTGACTGTGATGAAGATGAAGTCAAACAGACATGGATCTCGTCCATATTTTATCCGAAAATCTAAGTATTTTTTTGAAAAATCGAAAAATTGTTAAAATAAATGGCCTTTGATTATCTCAAATCTACATAACGCCACATTAATACATCATATCCAGGCAAAGCCGGGGCGGGTCGCTAGTAATAAATATTATAAAAGACCGCGGCTTTGGGGTAGCTCTTCGAGCTACCCCAGTCGCACCTTAACCTTACTGTCTTTGAATTACTTGATACGAGTATGTACTTTCGTATTTTTGACAAAAAACAAGTTATAGTTATTTCAATTTTTATTCAAAAAGCAATATAATATCCAATGTCCTGAAAAAAACATCTGTCCTGCCAAGAACCAGTGAGAAATCCAGCGAGACTTGTTTAAACTGTAATATAATATTTTATACAATTACATGATAATAATATGTCTTCTAAGTCAAAAATGTATTTATTTTGTATTCGATTTTGTATAAATTTTAATACAAGCATAATTCAAACAAATGGCGTTTTATTTTATCGTTTATTTTTGTATATTTCAACATTTGATAGTTTTTTTAGTGAAAAGAATATTAGCAAATAAAAACCTGACAGTTTAAATCTAACGTCTAATAGAATACTAATTAACTTTTAATTAATTAAGTTTTACGTGGTAGAACCATACTGCAGCTATATTGCTGGTATAGTTGCAGCACGAATGGGTCGGCTCGACCGGGGAAGGACCACGCTCTCACAGAAGATCAGCGTAAAATAGCTGTGTTTCGTATGGTGAGTGTAGAGAACCGGATACCCCTTTTACTAGAAACGAAGCATTCCATCTTAGTCCTTACGGGTGACGATAACGCATCTGCATTTTGATTCGTAATCGAGGATAGATGTCTATGGGCCACAGCAACCACTTACCATCAGGTGGACTGTGTGCTCGTTTGTCACCCTACCCTATTAAAAAACAAACTTGACAAATATAATAAAGTATCTGGTTGGACTGGTCTACTCCGTCGGCGTGGAGTAGTAGTGCGGTGGTCTTATTGTTTGAAGAATTTGGAGAGATTACGAATCGTCTTACACGCAGACTCTATGACTTCCGGCCACCCCAACAAGCCAGTTTCCGAAAAGTCCGATATACCCTTCAGCAAATTATACAGAAGACTGAAGAGTACAATGTTTTTCTTGCGTATGTAGACCACAAAAAAGCCTTAATTCCGTTGAAGCTTGGGTGGTGCTTCATTCTATTCAGCGGGCCAAGTTGACTGTCGGTATATCGAAGTGCTGAAGTGTGTACAGTAGGGCTACGATGGCTATCCGAGTAAAAAACTGGAGTACGAAACCTATCCAATTGCAGAGAGGTGTAATTGTTGCTGTATTGAAAGACGTATTCAAACTACTGAACTGGAATGAATCGTCAGTAGCCTAATGGCAGGACGAGGACCGCGAACTTGAAAGGTCGTGGGTTCGAATCCGCCATTCGACTACTGTCGTGAACCACTTCTAACACAAGCATTGTAAGCTTAGCAGAAGTGGTTAAAGGGAATATTAGTAATGTTTAATAACATTACTAGTATTTATTGTAAAAAAAAGAAAAAAAAAAGGAATGGATACGGTGTTAAAATAAATGACGAGTAAGTAGGTACATTTCTTTCCTTTGATTTGCCGACAGCAAAGTCGCTAGTGGACTTCAGCACTATGCTCAATAACCTCAGTAGTGTCTCCTAACGAATAGTTTTTAGAATGAACAAAGGTAATGTGGAACGTCCATGTCCTATGTCGGTTGTTAAGAGCAATAGTAATACACTTGAACTCTTAGTCGAGTATGTTACCTAGTTAACCCAGTACAAATAGTCCGACGTGGTGAGTCCAACTTCGACGGAAAGGCCAATCGACCAAAGTAACCGATATAGCCCAACGGATTAGTAAGTTGAAGTGGCAATAGGCCGGTCGTAAAGCTCGCAGAACCAACAACCGATGGGGAAGAATGGTTTTCGAGTGGCAGTTCCGTACTGGTAAGCGATGCGTTGGACGGCCCACTACTAGATGGAATGACGACCTGGTAATATATGCAGGAAGTCGATGGATGCAGGTTTTTTTTTTATAGAAGAGGGGTCAAACGAGCATGCGGCTCACCTGATGGTAAGTGTCGCCGCTGCAACACCAGAGGAATTGCAGGTGCGTTGTCGGCCATTTAAAAATGTCGTATCGGTCCGGAAAAATCGCTGGTGTTAAACACATACAGTGTTTGACCGCCCAGCATCCAGATTTTTTTTATAGGATAAGGGTGACAAACGAGCACACAGTCCACCTGATGGTAAGTGGTTGCTGTAGCCCATAGACATCTACATTTATCCTCGATTACGAATCAAAATGCAGATGCGTTGTCACCCGTGAGGACTAAGATGGAATGTCTCGTTTTCAGTAAAAAGGGTCTCCGGTTCTCTTCACTCACCATACGAAACACAGCAGCATTAAGCTGCTATTTTACACTGGTATTCTGTGAGAGCGTGGTCCTTCTCCGGTCGAGCCGACTCATTCGTGTTACATCTATACCAAAAATATAGCTGCAGCATGGCTCTACCACGTATAACAGATGTAGATAACAGATGGTGTGGAAGGTATCGAGAGTTTTGTCTCGATGTGTGTTGGTGAAATTTGGCGGCTGGAATTAATCCGAATACAATCTGGAAAATAGTCCTCAGAGCACAGGTAAATGCGATAGAAAATTCAAAAAAGGGATGCAACTACTCTTTGCAGCGCCAGTGAATAGAGCCGATCATAAAGTACTCAGGTGCAGGTGGATCAGGATTCAGGACCGTGCTTTGTGGACATTATTAGGCCTATTATTTTTAGAGAAATTATTATTAGAGAATATTTAAAATAATCCCAAATTGAATGTGATTTATGAGCAACAACTACGCGTATGCGCGCTTCTCTGTGTGCAACTCAATTTACTACGTTTTTGCCTACGACTGCGTGCGCAGTAAAATCAGTTAAAATAGTGCATTACCACGCATTTTGAATTTGAAAGATAAAAGGCAGTGTGTTTGAGATTTTTTTAATTAATTTTTCTTCACCATTTGCCTATATTACTTATTCTGAACCTTCTCTGAAAATTTGGCCGGTTATTACAAAATAACCCTGTATAATCCGGCAATGTACACACTATATACATCCAGTCATCCCAGACCACAGCTCTGATAGGGATTACTCCATAATTAGTCCAGTAGGTGCTCCAGTGCGCGTTGGAGGACTTCACAACATATCTTCGAAATATCTTTATTCCTCAGACTTACATGTGTGGGATCACGATGTTTTCCTTCACCGCAGGGTAAGTGGTAAGTTAGTAGTTAAATCGCAATTAACACTTATTGGTGCCGGCGGGAATCGAACTCAGGTTGCTAGCGTAATGAGCTACAACTACAACGAGCGTTTTACCACGGGTCTCTGGTAAATAAAATGGCACATAAAAATAATTCTACGAAGCACTGCGGCTAGGACCGATGCATATAAAGTGTTTAGTCTTTAACTTTAGGGCCAAAGAGTATTTATTCCAAACATGAATACCTCTTTGGTTTAGTGGTCATAAGCGTGAATGCTGGAGGTCCTGGGTTAAAATTTCGGGTCGAGTTAAACTCAGTTATTGGATTTTCTGTCAAGACATTCTCAGTAGCAGCCCAAAGGCAAGAAGTTGATGCCTCGGAAAGTACGTAATGCAGTTTGCTCTGCGCCTTATCTCTCTCCGACCGTGTCGAATTGGCGTACCATCGAATTATGAAAGTGAGGTAATAGAGAGTGCACCTGTGCTTGCGTACGCATTCGTGCCTCGCGGCCTTACATAGCTCTCGACCTTAGCTCGCAGCCTTACTTGGCAGCCCCGAGTTAGATAAAGTTATAAAAGCCAAAGGATAACAGCACTAACATCTCAAAACAAAAAAAAAATATGATACTGCCCCGTGCAGATAGCTTGAAAGCTTAAAACTGACCCCCGTGACCGAAATTCGATAATCAATGTGATTATCTAAGCATAGTGATTACATTCTTTTTGGTATCTAATAAATTATCGATGGTTGCCAAGTGGTTGCCATGGAAATGCGTCGTTAATGTCATTGTTATTGTTGGTAAAGTGAGGAACAAAATGACAAAGTATTATTTTTAATACGTTGAGTTTCTGGTGAGTTATTACTATGTGATATGATATTATAATTGTATATTATATATGATGTCATGATACTATGGATCAGTAAGCTGAACCGACAACTGTTGAAGAAGACAGGTTCTTGAGTGGCAAACTCGTACCGGTAAACGAAGTATAGGGCGACCACCACTGTATGATGCAAGTGGTTAAGGAACTTTCTTTGTGGCATTCCTAGGGGGAGCAGCAGAAAACTTGTGAGAGGCTGTAATGATGATGATGATGATAATATGATACTACAAGTTTTCTAGTCTCAGCGTAAATATTAAAGTAGTTTTTATATCTTATATCCGACGAGTCAATTGTTAAGTGACAAGCATAAGGCGACTGATTATTGCCTGTGTTTAGCGCAAGAAATGGTCAACATACCTACTGAGTCGCTTAACCTGTATTCGATTTCGGGTGCAGAATGTTTTTGTTTAACTAGCAGAGCCATGCTGCAGCTATATTATGGCTGCATCACGAATGGGCCGACTCGAGCGAGAACGGACCACGCTCTCGCAGAATACCAGCGTAAAATTGCAGCTTAATGCGACTGTTCCGTATGATGAGTCTAGAGAACCGGAGACCCTTCTAAGCGGATAACGAGGCATTCCATCTGACCTCAGGGGTGATGATAACGCATCAGCATTTTGATTCATAATCGAGGATAGGTGTAGTTATCTACGGGCCGCAGCATCCACTTCCAGGTGGTCTGTGAAAACTATAATACTTTTTTATCAAACGAGCATGCGGCACACCTGATGGCTTATCGACCGCCGCCCATGAACAACTACAACCAGATGAGTTGTATGTAATACTTACAAACACTCGTTTAACTCGTATGCGGGATTTAAACCTGCAGTCCCCAGCGCCACAAATGAACAATAATTAGTTGCAAGCCCAGGTTATCAAAATTACTTGAAACAAAAGGATTAGTTTATGGCAGTAGTCGACTGGCGGATTTGAACACACGACTATTTAAATTTCGCAGTTCATGTCTTAAACCATTTGCTTCATCATCAAAGCCTACTAAAAGTCCAATTATGTAGGCCTCCTCATGGATTATGTCGTAGAGGTACTATTTACTATATTTGCCATGCTTGGCAGGCGGGTTGGCAACCGCAGTTTTTATTATTTTTAATTGTAATGAAGACGATGCTGCGGTTTCGCCGCCACTACGTCGGCTTCAATTACATGATAATATTTATCCTTACCACCACCTTAATACTTATTCTTACACGCACCAGTAAGTAGAAGTACAATGCTGAACGCGGGCCTCTTTCTGTGTGGAAAGGATTTGCCTTATTTGTTATTTGTCACGCTTAGCAATTCTAAGTCTGGCGTAAACGATATGGTATATCGCCATTTATCGAAAGCCATGAGATTTTATTGGCAACGGTTGGACAGTTGCTTCTTACTACACCCACAGGACGAGACGAGGTGTTGGTTTTTTTTTAATAGGATAGCGTGACAAACGAGCACAGAGTCCACCTGATGGTAAGTGGATGCTGTGACCCATGGACATCTACATCCATCCTCAATAAATAATCAAAATGCACATGCGTTAGCACCCGTGAGGACTAAGATGGAATGCCTCTTTTCCAGTAAAAAGAGTCTCCGGTTCTCTACACTCACCATTCGAAACACAGTAATGTTAAACTACTATTTTACGCTGGTATTCTGTGAGAGCGTGGTCCTTTCCCGGTCGAGCCGATCCATTCGTGCCAAAATTATACTACTAATATAGCTGCAGCATGACTCTACCACAGTCTCTTACGCCTTCACAATACGGCATTTACCTGTTATCAGTCAAGGCTCTTTATATATTTTATTTATTTATGCACACACCACAAGTAGAAAGAGTCATATAGTGAGTTCGTACAAAGGTTCTACTTATTCCATAATTTAATAGAACTTCTTCGAGTAGACTCATAAACGATATTAAAAAAGGGGTTTACTACTACGAGTAACACGTAAATATTATACGTAATCAATTGCTGTCAGTTAGTTGCGTAAAAATTCGAAAATGTCTGGACCCTGGATGGTTTATATTCACAATTGGACAAAATGTGGCACTGTTTTCGAGATCCAGAAATCATCCGGGCGAATTACTAGTAGGTATTATATTAAATAAACCTAGCAAGCTAACAGCATAGCAAAGTGGCGAAGCAATCAGCTTTGTAGCGATTTCTAACGGTTGCCGTTGAGCAATCAGTTTAAAAATAGGAGGTTCAGATGCCTGGGTGATCAGTAATCGATTGCTGAAAATAGAATTTGAAAATTCGAAACCGTTCTCGAGATAATCGTGGGACAGATGGACAGACGGACAGACATCGTGAAATCAATAAGTGACTTCGCAAGCTTCGCCACTTAATAATAGTATATTCGATAATCTCTATATATAAAAATTACGTGTCACATTGTTTGTCCGCGAAGAACTCCAAAACTACAGAACTGATTTCAATGAAATTTTGCACACTGTGTGCAGTTTGGTCCAACTTGAAAGATAGGAAAGTTTTTATCCCGATAAGTGACCATCAGTTTTTTTATTGCTAATCTCAAGAGTTTTTTTAGGAAAGCAAATGGTCGTCGGAAAGGCCAGAACAACGTCTGCCTGGTCAGCTAGTTACTTGTAAAATATGAATAATCAATACTAATATAATACTATAATATATACATATTAATATAATAACAAGATGCAAGATGTAATCTTGCTACCTGTATTTATGCTATCTTGATATTTTTAAATGAGTACAGAAATGGCGAGCGGTGATCGAAAACGGTCTCTGCAGCTCAATAAGCGAGATAAGGTCCAATCGCGGTTTGTGCCGGCGCCGGCTCACAAGCCGCCTCCACAGCCTCGACTTGCGCGCGCTGGACTGCCACATGAGCTAGACAGGGATAGCATTTTATTGAGAGCAGCAAGCAACTATTACCCGGAAGGTGACAAGAGTTTCTTTTTATTATTATAGGCCAGTGCTTGACTACTATCCCACCTGATGGTAAGTGGTTTTGCAGCCGAATATGGTAATGCGCACTGGCTCATCTTTACTAAAGCCTATTTCACTTTACCTTGAAGACACCTACATTATAATCAGATAGAAAGACAGATTAGCCATCCCTCATAGGTTTCTTCATAGGAGGAATTTTGCCATAGTTGCCACGCTTGGCAGGCGGGTTGGTAACCTAAGTTTTTCCTATTTGGAGTTTTTATCAGGACGGCAATGTCAATCAACTGTTAAAACCCTCTTTGTATTCAGTACGCGAGCAACCTGAGTTCGATCCCCACCGGCACCAATAAAACTGTTAATTGAATTTAAATCAGTTTCCGTGTGTTGCCTCTTACGACACCCACGGGAAGATATGGTGTAGTGGATGTTCTTACACCGCCACTACACGGTACCGTAAAGATAGATGTTGACAAATTATTCCATTCCTTTGCTGTACACATCATGAACGACAAGGCAAACTTTTGGTTCAGAACTTTTGGTTCAAATGCGTGGTATGTCCACAAGGGGTGGAGACCAGCCGAGCGTCTAGTGGTTTATTATGTCATTATTATATTTATTACATAAAAATTTTATTATATTTATTGGAACGAAGTTCCTTATCGGACGGTACTGGTTAGGCGGATGGGAGCTAGGCGACAAAAAGAGTAAGATTTTTTCGTCACTACCCCTTGTGTCATAGTGTAGACGGCCTTGGCGGCGAAATAAGGAAGTGAGATGGAATAATATCCATCTCCCTCGCACTTTTTCTTATTTTGCCATGAAAGAAATATTATTTTATTTCAAATGACGTTTCATTTTAATAGACGCTAGTAATTCATTTATTTGTATTTGTTAATCAATAATATAATACCTACGTTTATAAATAATAATATACTACGCAAGGAACTTCGTTCCAACAAGTTTTTAGTTGATATTTAGGTGCTATGATGTTGTTTCGACGATGATGATATTAGGGTGACATCTAACACGCAATTTACGGTTACGATCTTTATAGTAAGATATAATTACCTACCTTACTTACTTACTAACTTACTTTATAGTGATATATAATTTATAAATGTATAATTTAAAGCAAAGCTACTCTAACAGAGAAACTCAATCTGGCACGAAAAGAACACATTAAGAAAAAAATCCACCCTATCCTTCCACCCATTTCAGTCCACAGTTGAGCATAAGCCTTCCCCATAGATTGCCTCTTAGAGGGGATATTTGACATAGTTGATATTCTTGCTGGTTGGCAAGCGCAGATTTTTTTGAATTATTATCTGGAAGATATCACCACACGACAAAAATAATAAAAACACGTCCTTGTGTTACGTATATAGATTTTGGAAGTCCCCTGCTGTACTTAAAAGCTCGGATCTTCGGCTTTACGTACCAGCTGCTGGCAGACTTGGGCAGAATGTCCTTCATGGTGGATGAACGGAGCGTTTCACTCTATTTTCAAAAAGTAGTATCTAATACCGAACAAGAATTTTTCAAACGACCATTAACGAAACACCAAGTTCAAATAAACTATTAAACGAAGATTGTGTAAAAAGCGTTATTAAGGAATACATGGATGATAATAGCTCTCGGGATTTCGGAATAAGGTAGCTGCCTGGAAGATATATCAACTTTGATTTGTACTTAATTATATATTATTATAATTATTATTTATATATTATTATAATTATTTTTTATAAGCCACGCTAGATTTTCAATGTGTTTGTTGGTTCTTCTTGATTATAGGTAAATATTAATTAACAATTTTGTTTGTGCCGGCGGGGACCAAACTCAGATTGGTCGCATACATTGAAAATTACGCCGAGCGGTGAGGTACAAAACTGTCTTGATGACTGACCTTCTTGGAGACTAAGATTGAATGTCTTATAATTAATAGAATACCCTGTCTTACCATAACCATAATGCTGCATTGAGTGCACTAGTAGGCTCGAGGTGAAGCTGCTAGGCAGCAAAGGCACCCTATTACTATATGTATACATATTCATTCATTTAAATAACGATAAAAATTACACAAATGCAGGTGAAGGTGAAGGAGGATGTAGTGAATTTCCTCCCCTCATGCTACACAAGTCATGGACGAAGGGAGTGCCGTACAGAGATGGATTCGACCATGCAAAACCATCTGATTCTATAGGTATGGCATATTATTTATTATTTATAAATAATCATTTGTTGAACGTGGTAGTGAAACTATAATGTACTGTCCAAGTCGAGATATTACTGAAACAAAAAATTCTTAAAATTCTCTTGTACTTAAAACTTAAAAAAAAATGTTTCGAAGATATGCGAAGTAAGCCATAATGCATTGGGACAGCGCGGCGGCTAACTCCTTGTCCTAAAACCCTCTCTGAAATTAGAGGTGTCCTGTGCCCAGCAGTGGGATGTATATAACCTGTAAATTTTTGTCAATACATTTTGTTGGTGTCGTTTTGAATATGTCCATGTCTTAGATCAAATAAAGAAAAAGATACGGAAGGCTGCGTACATTTCATGTGAGGCCGAAACCATGTTAAACTTCCTGATACGCACTCACGCACACATCTTTCTCATTTCTTTCTTTATCAGCCTTTAGTTTAGCTGGATTTACACATATGCATCTATAACCATGTTATTGGTTGCAAATGATTTTGGATGTATATGGGTACGTGAGTGCTTGTTCTTACAGTAAGTCGAGCATGGTATTAGTTTAATTTTTACATCACTTTTACATCACATCTAAGTGTCGCAGCGCTCCATCTTACGTTCTTTATTGGTCTGAGGTCCATGCAAATTCAATAGCATTTTAATTTAGCAATAAATTTTATTAAAGGTTTTATATTTTATTATTTAAATAATATTTAAAAAGGTGACATAAATATAAACACTCATTTTATTTTAATTATTATTTAATAGTTTAGATGTAATGAATTTTGTAAGGAATTGTTTATAACGAGAGTAGCCGAGATTTAATTATCGTTACGTAAATAAGTTTACCATAAAAAGAGTTGTTGTGTACTTGTCATTATTATTACAGCCGATAAACATAGGGCTCTTTCAAGGAATGCCATGAAGCATGGTACTGAGCCATCTGGTATGCATCCGTCGACTTCCTGCATGTCTTATCACGTCGTCACGCCATTTAGTATAAGAAGTTAATATAAATATTTATTATAAGAGATCGCCTTTCACTTCGACTACTGGAATGAGGCTATCTTCGGAGAACCTTTCTTCCCCATCGGTCATTGGTTCTTCGAGCTATATGACCGGTCCATTGCCACTTCAGCTTACTGATCTGTTACGCTATGTCGGTTATTCTGATTCTGTTACGGATATCCTTATATACATAATTATATACTTTCTGCGTTAATTTAGGAAATTGCTATTCGGTGACAACTAAAACGATCCGCGGCATCAACATGCCACCAAAGCGCCGCGCTCCACCTGATCTATACGGACCTATTGGGCCTAACGGCGAGCTGCAGTTCCCACCGCTAAAGCCTTGGGCTGAAAGAGAGAAAGAGAAGTTAGAGGCTCTTAAAAAGGAGCAGGATAAGAAAAAGCTACCCAAAGGTAGGATTAACCTAAGAATAAACTTTATTTTGGTTTTATTAAATATTTTTAAAGAACATTTAATAAAATATTGTTTCATGTAGTAAATATTTAACTAAGTATTGAATTCTTAGAATATTAATAAGCAGGCTATTAAGCGCGTTAGCGAGTATGAACAGTAAGCACGAGTATGAACAGTCTCGAAATGGCAAGGGCGACGGTATTAATCACGAAAGGTCAAGCGCATTTATTATTTATTTATTTTATTTCATTTATTTTTTATGTCATGGAAAACCAACAGCTGATTGAATTTTTTTTTAATTTGAATTTGTATTAAATAACATGTTTTATTACAAGAAGCCAATAACTGGTATTCACTAATAGAATTGTTTCTATCGACGGTATTTATTTGAATTTTAAGTTCCCACGGGGAAATGTGCAGTGCGAAAACTGTAAAAACGATTTGCGGTAGCAAAATAAGAAGATATTTCTTTTCATGCTACCTATGAAATAATTCGATAAGAAAACACTGATTTTAACAAAATTACTTAGGGTGTCAAGGGATGTAGTGGAAGGTGAACTGTCGACACAGCGCGTGCCAACCCATATAATCAATGTTTAAAATATAACTTTTGAATTACTTTTTTTATAGGTACATAATAAAGGTAAATTTCGGCAGTTATTTATGTGGGTACCCACGAAATTACGTGTGTACCTACATAAATAATGTGTTCACGATTTTTTCAAACTAATGGATGGCATTCAAAAATATACCACTCCTACACGGCGATATATAATTCTTATACAAATGGGTCGATACGACTGGGAAAGGTCTCACAGAATACCAGAGTTTAATGCTGCTGTGTTTCGTATGGTGAAAATAGAAAGCCGGAGACAAGTTTTTCTGTTAACCTAGCATTTATATCTTAGTCTTTAGGATTCTTTAGGGATGACAACGCATCTACAATTTGATTTTTAAACGAGAGTAGAAAAAGGTCCTGATTGGCTCACAGATTTACTTACCACCTATGTGCTTTTAGTCACCTTTATTCTTTAAAAATATTTACATTACATGCCTAAGTGTTATACTACATTTAATAAAATTGTGGGCGTAATAATTTACGGCTACGAATTAATAAACCTAACCGGTTTCTTCTATCACAGGCCATGTATTGTTAGAGGACTTGGTATCTGGTGCGTATGAAAGAAAGAAAGCGGCAGCAGCAGAAGCGAAAAGGAGAAGAGTTGAGAAGAAGCGTCAGGAGAAGGAAGCTGCAGAAATGGCGGCGCAGGAGGCATTGAAGAAGTACATTGACCCTTGTTAATTGCGTTAATGACATATATTTTCTACCTCTAGTTTATGGTTACCGTTACAGCCTATCAAAGACCACTGGTGAACATAGGCCTCATAGGGGGATATTTGCCATAGTTGCCACGCTTAGCAAGCCGGTTAGCAACCGCAGTTTTATTTTTAGTCATTATTAGGAAGACGCTGCTGCCCATCTTCTGATATATTTCCCTCTGTCGCTTCTTACGACACGCACGGTATGATAAGGGGACCTTTATTTTATTAATATTTAAACTTTTACTTAAAATTTTGTACGTGGTAGAAAAATTATATACGTCGGCTCGACCAGGGAAGGACCACGCTCTCACAGTATACCAGCGTAAAATAGCAGCTCAACACTGCTGTGTTTTGTATGGTGAGTGTAGAGTACTGGAGACCCTTTTTACTGGAAAAGAGGTATTCCATCTTATTCCTCACGGGTGACAACGCATCTACATTTAAATTCGCAAACGAGGATAGATGTAGATGTCTATGGGCCACAGCAACTACTTACCATCAGGTGGACTGTGTGCTCGTTTGTCACCCTATCCTATAAAAAAAAAACTTATTTTAAGAGAAATATTGGTGCCTTTTAGAGTGATGAATTAATTCGTGTAAATAGTCTAGATAATAATTTTTCTATTTGTAACTCCTTACTTTATATTAATACTATGTGGTAGGACTCTTTTTCTGCATAGAAGTAGGGTAGGTCACATCCCCCCACCTTTTTGTACTGTCAAATAGTAGTACTTGCGCTATTGTGTTCACGTATGAAAGGAACAGAGAGCCAGTATAATTACAGGATGTAAGGCATTGAATTTTAGTCTTTAGAGATGACAACGCATCTGTAACCTTCTTTTTTAGAGATCCGTACCCAAAGGGTATCCAACAGGACCCTATTACTAAGCCTAAGCTGTCCGTCCGTCTTTTTTTTATAGAACAGGGGCAAATGAGCATGCGGCTCACCTGATGGTAAGTGACTACCGCCGCCCATGAACAACTGCAACAGCAGGGGAAATGCAGGTGGGTTGCTGGCCTTTTAGAAAAGTGTAAGCTCTTTTCTTGAAGTTTTCTAAGTCGTATCGGTCCGGAAAAATCGCCGGTGGTAAACAATTCCACAGAAAGTTGTACGAGGAAGAAAACTCCTTGTAAAACGCAGAGTCGTGGACCGCCAAGCATCCAGATGGTGAGGATGGTATCGTGAATTTTGACGCGGTGTGCGTTCGTGAAATTTGGCGGCTGGAATTAATCCGAACAATTCCTCAGAGCACTCCCCGTGGTAGATTCGATAGAAAATGCAAAGGGATGCAACATCCCTACGCAGCTCAGTGTATCGAGCCGATCAGAAAGAACTGGTCTGTCTGTCAGTGGGCTGTATCTCATGATCCGTAATACAATAGACAGTTGAAATTTACACAGAATATGTATTTCGGTTGCCGCAATATATTAATAATAAAAATTAAAACAAATTAAAAATTAGAAGGGGCTCCCCTACTAGAAACGTGTATTACGATGGTACGGAACACTTCATACGCGAGTTCGACTCGCAGTTCGCCGGTTATTTGAAGTTATTTGCAGTTGTCTACGGACTGCAGTGGCCACTTACGATCAGATTTGTCTATGGTATTTTATAAAAGAAAATATTTACATGGTCGTTTCTATGTTTGCTTCGTTCCTAATTTAAAATCTTTTGTTAAAAGGCATTTAGCGAGATTGGCATTTGAACTTCCACGTGATCCTGACGAACAAAAGGCCGAAATGTTGAAGATTACAGAGGAGGAGCATTTTAAATATTTGCACCCTAAAGAATTGGAGAGGATACAATATTACATGACCACGGTTGAGTATAAAACTGCAAACCCTGAAATATATTATCGGTAAAAACTAGTTTAATTCAACTAATCTTTTTACGGATTTTATCGCGTATATTAACTTATTTTATATTGCCGACGTTTCGAGCACTTTACAGCACCTATGGTCACGGGGAGACTGAGGTGTTCGACTTCCCAATGTCATAGTTAACTACGGCACCGTTCAGTTTAAAATAACGAATTTTTGGTTTCATACGTATGTATTTGTCATCAGCGTGTGGTGGTGGCGTTAGAAAATTCATCACCCCCTTTTATACCGTGGGTACCGTAACAGGGTCAATGGGAATTGCCATTTATTAAAGATGTAAAATTTTTTTTAGCTGTGAACACAAGAGCACAACCCATCCCTCAATTACGTGCACTATCCCCGTTATCACTAATGACACACTCTCAACACTTTCGAACAGTAAGATGCAAATAATATGTTGTACTTATATTTAAATATGAAAACATTTAGAAGCAGCATGGTAGCGATTACCTCATACCCAGGGGTTATTGTCAATTATGTACAGTTTAGTAGTATAATAACCTTTTTTAAATAATAATAATTTTAAACTTTTTGATAGATAGATCCTGCATATTTTCTGGGACTTTGTTGTAAAAGCAGCTATATTATGTTTGCATGGCAAGCATAATATAGCCCGTCAAGCATGGCATGGCATCTATGGCAAATATCCTACGAAGTAATGTATGGAAAACTCCTATGTTTAACATGGACTTTTGATGGAATGTAACGATGATTATTGATTACATAAGGCCAAAAATACTAGCTGATTTGCGTGGATATTATACTATAACATGCGAGTATACAGAGCAATGAAATAAACACAAGTCTAGCAGAAGAATTCTTTTTTACGTGGTAGAGCCATGCTGTAGCTATATTGTGGTTGTAGCACGAATGGGTCGGCTCGAACAGAATAGGACCACGCTCTCACAGAACACCAGCGTAAAATAGCAGCTCAATACTGCTGTGTTTCGTATGGCGAGTGTAGAGAACCGGAGACCCTTTTTACTAGACACGAGACATTCCATCTTAGTCCTCAGAGGTGACAACACATCTGTACCTTAATCGAGTATAGATGTAGATGTCTATGGGCCACAGCATCCACTTACCAGCAGGTGGACTGTGTGTTCGTTTGTCACCCTTATTCTATAAAAAAAACCATTGCCCCATAAAGGAATTATTAAATCTTTGGAGTCGTTACAAACAAATATTAGCTATTCATACAAATGCTTGTTCTGTGCGGTATTAGAACTGTCCTTCCGTCAAATATTCTACATTTTGAAAATAAAAAATATCACAAAATTTTAACTCTAAATAAACCCTCCCAACAACGGGAGACGTCTGTGTCCAGAAGAGGATAGATTGATCATGACGATAAAAAATTATATTATGTTGCGGGCTATTCCAATGATATTTAATTTTGCAGTCGCTAACCGATAGGCACATACCGGAATTCCCTCAAGACCTTTACCAGCGAGCTAAGACCGCCGTCGACAAGCAGACGGCCTCTATCAAGAAACGTCTTATGATACTTTTATACCAAGCGTGCGTGCGGCAAAGCGAGACTGAAATAAGGGAAACCTTTATGGCGGCAATGAAAAGGTGAGCTCGGTCTTGCAGTGAGTGCTCGGATTACTTGTTAAGATCTCAATTTTGGTTAAATAAAGAGATATTTGATACTCGCACTGATTAGCGATGTATGTCCAGTGACAGGTGTTGGGTGGCCCTCCAAAAGATGGAGTGACGAGATCATAAGACTTCCAGGAAGTCAATAGATGTAGGTGGCGCGGGACAGTGCTTTTTGTCATTCCTTGGGGGAGGCCAGAGCTGTATTATGACTACAACTCGATGGGTGCAAAAAAATAAGTAACGAACGAGTCCACAGTCCAGGGACGGTATGTGAGTACTGCAATTCATGGACAAATCGAGGCAATCCATCTTAGTCCGCAGGGGTGGCAACGCATTTACATTTCGATTCTTAATAATGGATAAGTATAGATGTCTATGGGCCACAGCATCTACTTACCATCAGGTGCACTGTGTGTTCGTTTGTCACACTTATTCTATAAAAAACATTGACACCTTTGGGGACCTCAGAAATACGAGGATCACGCTCGCATATAATATCAGCGTGAAATAGCGTCTTATTTATGCCGTTTCGTAAAGGAAAAGTTGCGATTCTTGCATTTTACTAGTGTCGACTGTCGAGGTATTCCATCTCAGTCCTCAGGGTTGACAACACGTCTGTAGTTTGATACACACTGTCTTTCTGACTGTGTGGTAGTAGTATGGTTAATTTAATTTAATTTATTTTTATTAGAAATTTGCAGGTTTACTAATAATCTTATTAAAATAATCTTATTAAAATTGCGTATTAATTATTTCTATAAAGAAAAGAGAAAAGAAAGAAGCAACAATTTTAAACATTTCATAAGTTGACTTCGATTTTATGACCAAGGCTGTTGATTTCTACTTCATATTCTTGTAAAACATGTCATGTTCGATATAACTAGATGTATCACAGTTTGACCGTGTAGTGGCGATGTAAGAATGTCCACTATCCCATATCGTCCAGTAGATGTCGCAAGAGGCGATAGAGGGAAACAGTTGTATTTTCATTTACAATAATTAATGTTTTTGGGCAAATACGAAATAAAGTTGCATACTTATTTGCTTGATTATATACTTATTTGAAATAAACTTCAAATCACGTTGAAAAAATACACACATAAATGATGACAGTTTTTCGAAAACAACGTCCGCGTTTTACATAATTTAAAATTAAAAATTTTGTACAACCGACTTCAATATAAATTATTAAGAATAACTCAAAACCTATTGATCACACCTTGATCAATTTATCTGGGACTACATGTGAAGCACCAGCTTTCAAATAAAAAAAGAATCATCGAAATCGGTTCACCCAGTAAAAAGTTATGAGGTAACACATAAAAATTCATACAGTCGAATTGAGTACAAGTCTCCTTTTTGAAGTCGGTAGAAAACAAAGAACTAATCATGCTCGTAGATTCGCAGTCTACTAAAGCAGTTACGGAGAGTTGATCGTAATTTGTTGCGCAATGTGTTAGTACTGTAGTGTCTGTGTAGTAAATATAGAAGTGTTTTGTGTCGCAGGTGCCTCATAGCGTACATCCTGGAGGATCCCAGCGAGCGGCTGCGGCTGGGCATTTCACACGTGCCTACGCTGTGGCCGGCGCTGGTGGTGCGCGCGCCGGCGCCGTGGCACGCGGCCGCCGTGCGCGCGCGCCACGCGCTCAGCCACCGCCACTGCCACGCCAACCCCGTGCTGCTGCACCTGCGCCGCCTGTGGCACGACAGGTGAGCGACACCGCACCACTTGTCGCACAGCTAGCGAGCTCGCGCTGCTTATAGCACGACGGATAAGCCAGGCCCCGCCCCTTGTGGCACGACAGGTGAGCCACATCGCGGCGCTTGTGCCACGTCATATGAGTGAGCCCGCGGCGTCGCTGCTACATTTGCTTATCTTTTGTCACTTTCCGCTCAGATTTTCAGAGCATAATTTTATTATTTATTCGTGGGTAGATATAAATGATGGCGTCTGGTGGCGGAATAAGAGACTCCAATACCCTTTTTTCGTCATGAGAGTGTCGTAACAAACGGCCAAAAGTATATATAATACCCAAACCGGCGACGAGTCCAATCTGCGAGATGTTTCCATTTCTATGTATGTGATTGTCAAAACGTGTTTTCGCGTGTTTCGTTAAGAAATAGACTCCTGACGGAATTTCTGTCAAGGCGACCATTCTCAACGGAGATTAGCTATCTGTCATGTAGTGGCACTGGTTCAGTCTCTATACCCTCCTTCTCATAATTCAATGGGACGGTAATTCGTCACAACTAAAGATCTCTCTTTGGTTGTAACGGCGTAGAACAAACGGCTCACTTGCTTCCTGAGACATGGAGGTGAAACACCAGTTTCTTAACTTCGTGCTGCCACTGAGAATTACTCGACAGAAAGACCCAATATCTAACCGATTTCAACCCGATTCCCGATTCGAACTCTGGACCACATGATCGGCGAACACATCAACGATGCAGTCAAAGCCCTAGTAGTTAACCATGACATCAGGACGCTGAATACCTTAGTTCCTCTTTGCTGCAAAGTATTTCAAAAGTTTTTTTTAATAGAATAAAATATATTTTGCTATATGCACCTGATGGTAAGTGGATACCGTGGCCCATAGACATCTACATCAATCCTCGATGAAGAATCACAATGCAGATGCGATGTCACCCGTGAGGACTAAGATGGAATGCCTCGTTTCTAGTAAAAAGGGTCTCCGGTGCTCTACACTCACCATACGAAACACAGCAGCGTTAAGCTACTATTTTATGCTGTTATTCTGTATAATATAGCTGCATATAATATAGCTGTATAATATAGCTGCAATCTATACATATAATAAAACTGTAAATAGCAGATGTCTGTACATTTTATATTTTTGTAATAAAAGTGATTGAGGGGTACTAAAAATAAGTAATTAAATACATTTCTACCATTTTTAGAATTTTCTGTCTGTCTGTCTGTCTGTCTGTTTGTTTGTTAACGTATCACGTATAAAGTACTAATTTATATCATAAGAATTGTTAAGGAAATTATAAAGTGTATCTTCGGGTTACATTTAGTCTTTATTTCATTAAAATCAGTTCATTCCATCAAAAGTTATGATAAATATTCTGAAGTATGGGTAGGGAAGTATAGGTACGAATTTGTTCAACGGTGGCTTTGTTTGAGTCATCAAGTGCATTTTAAACTAATATCATATCATAAATCATAGTTAAATTATGTAAAATAATGATATAATTATGTATATCTAAAACGCAGTAAACAAAAGTAATAAAGAACGTATTAAATATATTATACAAAAAATATATTAACCTTATTAACTAAATCTGAAGCACAATAGTTAACCCATTTCTTCGATAGATGGTGGTGTTGTGAAAATGTAATGCAATTGCAAATGTGGTTTTTTCCTGTAGATGAGTTTTCATATTTACTGCTAATCTTTATTATTTTACTCGCTGCCCTACTGCGTGTTGACAAACTCAATTTATTCTTTACCGCCGAGTACTCTATGTGGTAAATCAAATTTTAAAAGAGCTATTAACAATTGCATTGGTTATGGCGAGAGTCAAACTTTATTTTTTGCTTACTGTGCAGGCACTGATTTATAAGTTCTCTTACGTTTTATATAATGTATCAATCGCGTCAATTAATCTCTTTTATTTTTAGAATTGATGATGTTAGCAGCGCCATCTCTCTTTAAATATATACATATAATAAAAATGATGATAACATGTTGTGTCATTATGGGGAACTGAAAATAATTAAATAAGAACATTTTATAATTTTTAGAATTGTCTGTCTGTCTATTTGTCTGTTATTATATGAACGCATCACGTCTAACGTAAACATCTTTTATTTTCAAAGAAATCGTTAAGAATATCATAAAGCGTATCTTCGAGTTACATTTAATCATTGTTTTATTAAAATTGGTTCATTCTATCGAAAGTAATGATTATTATTTTGAAATGTAGGTTCGAATTTGTTCAATGGCGCCATAAAATCTCAGAAATAGTAATAAAAAGATTTCTGTGTAAAAAAAACGTTCCATAATAATTAATATATTTATACTTGAAACACAAAAAGAGATAGGATGTTTTCTCAGACAAAGGACGTAATAGATGTTGAGATTTTTCGCCGATGAATCGTATTGAGACTTACTGAAGAAATTTGTATCCATCGAAGCAATACAACGGAACCCGACCAAAAAGAAAAATTTTGCAACGAAATGTCGTGATATTGTATTTATAATATACGCAAAATCAGAACTGCCATTTTAGCGCTTTGGGAACTAGATTTAGCACTTTTTTGGAATGTATAGCGCGCATTTCGAAATTTTAGCACCTAGCGCTTAATCCAGCGCTTTTTGGTGTATTTAGCACACATTTCAATATCTTAGCGACTAGCGGGTTATTAACTATTTTATAGCAGCACTGTTAGTCCACATTACCGATAATAATAATAATGACCTTAATTATTTTTTCCCACAAATAGTACATTGCAGTTTATCTTTTTCAAACATATTTTTTCCACAAAACAAAGAGCATGGGAGACGAGTCCAAACTAGGATACCCTGTGCTATGGATCTCCTGGCTTCCCCTTTAGGATGATCAACTTGATTTTTTTACCGACGACTATAAGCGGGGAAATCCCTTTATTAAAGTTTTCGTTCATGGTTTTGGCAACGCATTTATTTTGCTTTATTCAGTTTTAGTCTGTTGCTTAGAGCACAGCTAAGTTAAAAGTTACTTAGAAGTTATAACACAAAGAAACTGTGTAGCAACCGCAATCAGATGCTGACATCTGAAACTAAGTTGCGAAATACATTGCACTTTAACCTCTCAGACCTTGACATTTTATTGGACAAATTTAGTTAGAACTATGGTCAAGCCAAAGAGTATAGTAGGTCAGGCCAGACGATTTTTTAAAAAAATGGTAAAAATAACTTAGAGTCATTACTATGCTCATATCCAAAAATAAAAAATTATCAACAATTAAAATATCGAATTATTTATATGAAGGTCAAGTGAGCGCTAGAGTGACGACGATTGCAAGACGATTTGTCGATAAATGAAATGTTTCGAGAAATTATCAATTACTGTGTAGTGGCGGTGTATGAATATTCATACTATTCCGTGGGTTTCGTAAGAGGCGACTGATCCACTGTTCAATACAACAAGGTACGTGTACCGTGGAACAGAACGTGGCAACTATGACAAGTATACCCTCTATGAGGAATATAGTGGAGGCCTATGTTCATTGGGGGTTTTTATAGGATGTAACGGTCCATCACCAGCAGTGGAATGAAACTGTAAGGAGAGGGAGGGATTAATTTTATTATTTAAAAAAATATTTTTGTATTTTTTTTTTATAGAAGAGGGGGCAAACGAGCATGCGGCTCACCTGATGGTAAGTGATTACCGCCGCCCATGAACAACCGCAACACCAGGGGAATTGCAGATGCGTTGCCGGCCGTTTAGAAAGGTGTAAGCTCTTTTCTTGAAGGTCCCTAAGTCGTATCGGTCCGGAAAATCCGCCGGTGGTAAACAATTATGTGTAAAAAAGTCATCAAACAGCATCAAACAATTTATTAAACAAAAGTTGCGTAAACAAGTTCAATGGTTAAAACAATATTAAATAACAAAACCAAACAATTCTACTGAAAAGAAAAAAAAGTAAATATTATTTCACTTTTACAACTAAGGCAAATCTAACGAATCGCTATATTATGTTAAAATTCAATATATATACATATATATATATATGTTAAAATCGAATAAATATTATGAAGAAAGAAACAAGGACATAGAAACACTTGATTTTCATAAAGAAAAGAAATATATAATATAATTATATCGATAAACTCAGTAGAAGCCTCAAAAAAAATTAAATCACAGGTATATACTTGTACATCCGTAAGATAGCGTAATAAAGTATATACTTTATTACGCTATCTTTGAGCAACGCCATTTTTCTAACGACTTCAAACAGGAGAAGGAAGTCGACTGTGTTTTTTTTATGTGTGTTACCTCATAACCTTCTGGGTGAACTGATTTCGATGATTCTTTTTTTATTTGAAAGCTGGTGCTTCACATTCACATTTTTATTTTTAGTTATTGTTGAAAACAACTTCGCCAATAATGTTCACTATATATCGAAATTATAACATAAAACGTAATTTTCGCGCATTGGACTTTGTGGGATATGAAAATTTGTGTTTATTACATGATTTATTGTGATAACTCACACTTTTTATTTACTTTTCAGTTAATTCTGGCTATTAAATATAGTGATACGTGAACGACACAGTATTTGAAATGGCAATTTTATAAAATATATGAAATTGTTACGAAGCAAAATATAAGGAATTAAATTTTAAAACAGTGTAATTACTTACCATTTGTATAAAAACTAACAAAAAACTTTCTATTGTACCCACTTAATTTTTTGTAAAATTTCTAGTTGCCTCTTACACTCACGCGGCGAAGGATATAAGACTAAAGTATGTGACGTAAACGCGACGCGAGGCGGAAACTCGTCATTTGAAGTAAATTCTGTTAATTTAAAGAAGCGTAATTTAATAACGAAACTAATTCTAATAAAATCTAAATAACATTTAAAAAATAATTGTTATGAGCACAATAACTATGGTTCTGACTAAACGTAGTGTAGTGATCATATACTCTTTGGTTCTGAGGGGTCCTTTCTAAATATTACCATACTCTTTGGAGCGTTCTACAAAGTTGACCTTGGGTTGCCTCATGTGTACTTCAAAGGCTTGACAGATTAAAACAATTAATGACATTTTTATTGTTCGTACAGTACTAACTACTGTTGACAGCAATTGCTATAATTATAAGTCGATGTCCTGCGAAGTATTGATACATCAAAAAAATATTGCCAGAAAAAAAACTTAATGTTGTTTTCTTTATTATGATTATATAAAAATACACAAACTTTGTTTGTAGTTAATTTAGCGCGAAATCTAGGGCTTTTTTAAAGCGCTGTTTTCATGAAATCTAGCGCTTTTTGTGTTGTCCTAGAGCTGAATGAGTTTTTTTTTATCTGGTAGCACTGCCCAAAAACCCTCTATTAAGAAGTAACTTTCCTTTCAGTTTTAAGCGCGTTCAGTTCCCAGTTACAGTGAGTGTGTGTTATGCGATGACCGTAAATAAAGCGCAAGGTCAAACTTTACGCGTTGTAGGAGTGTACCTCAGTACTGACTGTTTTGCACATGGCCAACTCTATGTTGCTTTTTCCCGCGTTAGTAGCCCCCGTAACCTTTTTGTGTACACCCCGGGCTAAGCCTACTTCTAACGTCGTTTACACAGAAGCTCTATCATAAACGACTTAGAACTTTGATGATAATGATTTATTTTGTTACCACTTATTGATACAGTAATGAAATAAATCGTTTAATATTCTCTTACCTAAACGACAAATTCTTTATGTAAAACCTGTATACGCGAGCTACGCCGCGGGCACAGCTAGTAACTATAATATAGCTGCAGCATAGCTCTACTACGTGTAAAAGTTAGTCACGTCCGGAAGGAAAATTAATAGAACTTAAAAATTAAAGCGATAAAAGTCCTAATATTGATTTTTGTATTGCCTTTGTAGATATGAAAATATGTACATATGTGATATGCGGAAGATGCAGGAAGACCTCCCTTTCCCCCAGTACCCATCAGAGTTCACCGAACGCCTGCAGAAACTTTGCGCGGCGACTAAAACCGAGCTGTTGGATGACTGGCTGATTGACGTCGCCGACACCATGGTGAAAATGAGGAAGCACTGGTCGATATACGTGGGAAAGCAGAAGAACGCATCTACGTTTGAAGTGGAGAAGTTCTTCAGGTAGCCTCAGTAAAAGCCAAATGTATAATACTCTTGTTTACTGTGTAGTGGCTATGTAAGAATATCCATTACCTCATATCGTCCCGTGGGTGTCGTAAGTCGCGTCAGAGGGAAACTGAAACAGGTGGGACGGCTCCGTGGCGCAGTGGCTTAGCAGTGAGTTGCTGCGCTGGGGGGCGCGGGTTCGAATCCCGCACGGAACAAGTATTTGTATGGCCTACAAAATAATTGTTCCAGGTCTGGATGTTTGTCCTTGTGAAATTTGTGTTTGTAAACTGCCTCCACGATACAGGAGAAAATCCTAGTGTGTTACTAAAAGAAAGAAAAAAGAAGAAAAAAAGCAAAAAAAGATGAGCAGCAGCGTCTTCCTGATAAAAATTCAAAGTAATTAGTATAATCAGGCGTTACTTTGCGGAAATCCATTATATTAAACATCTTCTTACCTAGTTTAGGCCCCGCCTCCCTCAATAGCGTGCACTATCCCGATTACCACTAATCTCACACTCGTAACACTATTTCATTAGGAAACACACGCCACCGTCGAATGTACGACGCGTATTTCGCTTCTAAATGAGGCATCATAAGGTAAAATAGAATGCGGTGACTAACCGTTAAGAATTCAAAATAATAAAAAACAGCGGTTGTCAACCGGCCTGCTATATCCAATATAGCGTATATGGGGAAAGCCTATGTTCAGATTTATTTTATGTCGTTATTAAAGCCTGTAATGAACGGATGGATGAATAATTGTTATTTTTAGCCGACAAAAAGGCAGAGGTTCTCAATTCGGCAGTGTGTTCTTTTTATTCTGTGGGCATGTTACGCGATATTGTCGCCAAATTCTGAACTGATTTTAATGTTACTATTTTATAAGTATGAAGTAATGAAATTTTTAATGTTATTATTTAGATGACATTGATCTTGTACTTCGTCGTTAATAGAAGTAATTAAACTTTTAATAAAAATGAATAGGTACGGACTTCTAAAAATAAAAGTAAAAAAAATTCACTTTCCTTTACTTTTGTTAATTTTTAACTTTTATTAAAATATTATTTTTAATGCAATTAAGCATGAATAATGAGCACAGTTAACCCTAGAACCCTACACTATCCGACGTACTTGTTATTCCTACACAGGGGTGCTGAGGTAGGTACCCCATACAAGAATGTATGTATTTTTAAAATAAAAACCAATTAGTGAAACTACTACTTTATTATGAAATAGTAGTAACTTGAGATTACAAATCAGTCTCAAAATCTAAACGTTATATGCATTTACACAGACTTTCATCCATTGCTCCATACAAATTGTTATTTTACGCTTATGGTACGTCGTCTTGCTTTTTCTATTCTTAATTCCTGGGCAAAAAGTTATAGCACACCTTATGTATAATGTACAGGAACGGTACTATGATTTTTTTTATAGGATAAGGGTGACAAACGAGCACACAGTCCACCTGATGGTAAGTGATTGCTGCGGCCCGTAGACATCTATATCAGACATATGCAGAACCGTTGTCACCCGTGAGGACTAAGATGGAATGCCTCATTTCCAGTAAATAGTAGATTAGCCATAGTTTTTCTTTAGGAAAAGCTGTAATCGACTATTTTATATCTTTCCTTTAAATTGGTTTTTAAAAGCTTAGCTCCGACTGTTGCTTGACAATCTCTAAATCCATTTTTTTTTTCTAAAATATGCGTCAAAATTTTTTCCTGCTAATTATTTGCTCTTGAAATAATTGCCCATCACACGCAAAATTGAATTAGTTGAACAATTTGATGCCTAGTCGGTTTTTCACCACTCCATCTCCATTTATGTCCGTTGTTCATTTCTTTTACAAAAATAACTCTTTTAATTATGATTTTCATATATTTTTAATAACTTCATTAATTAATACATTAAATAAAAGGGAAAAACTGTAATACATAAAAAAATTAAAATACTTACGGTTTTCGTACACTGGGGTGCTGAGGTACCCCACGTCATTCGTGGTGTGTCATGGAGGTGTCACCACACAGCGCAACTTTTGACGCTAGTTCAATTAATTAGTAGTGGGCGACACTAAACTAAAATACACGAAAGCTCAAATGTGTAGGCATAAGCAGAATTATTTAAGATACAAACCTCCCTGGGTTTCCCCAGCACCCTGTGTAGGGTTCTAGGGTTATTATTAAGTAACTGCTTTTGTCGTAGAAACCTATGCGTATGAAATATATGCGTTCTCATAAATTCAAAAACTAGGTACTGGTAAAGGGGTAACCGGGTCTTATCTATCTTATCTCTAATGTGAATCATTAGAATTACAGATAATGCAGTTTTTTTTTTGTGAATGATATGATGATAAGTTAATTTACGCTAGTACTGTGTTCTTTTCCCGGTCAATTCGACCCATTCATATTGTTCGGTTGATATCCTTCTTTTGGTAGTTGTCAACCGACTTCAAAAAGGAGGAGGTTCTCAATTCGAGTGTATGTTTTTTTGTATGTATGTTACGTGATATCTTCGCAGATTGTGAACCAATTTTAATTATTCTTTTTTTTTAATTTTTTTTACCTCAAGCATTAAATTTTGCAGAAAAATTAAGACTTCAAGGGTGGAAAATAAGAGGAAAATTTTCATAATCTTCTATTGCTTAAAGTAAAATTTCAATATTTCATATATTTTCGCAGATTGAGTACCGATTTTAATGATTCTTATTTTATTACATTATGTTATACTTCAAGGGTGGTCTCATATAAATTTGGAGAAAAGTTTCTACCCCTATGGGTAGCAAATAAATAACTTCTTTTTTAGCAATTTGAAGTCGGTTTTTACTTTTTGATAAAGGTATAATTATTAACATTACTACTTAACATTATTACTTTGTTAGTTCAAGAAGAACCTTATTTCATAAAACATAAGTGACAAACTCACAGTCCACATGGTAACGGGTTTCTGCATTACATGGACAGTTGCAGTCAACTTCAAACAAGCCTAATCACGAGAAATGAAACTTTGAATTCTTAAACGCAGCCATCATCACATGACAATTTACGTAAAACATTATTTTTTACCTCACAGTTGCATTCACGGTTTGATGTCCAGACAAATTCGTGATCTTGTGGAACGCAGCGTGAACCACTTCGCCGAGTATTTTGCGTATTATTGGGTAAGATATATTTTTTTTAATAATATTTTTTTTTATAGTATAAGGGTGACAAACGAGCACACAGTCCACCTGATGGTAAGTGGCTGCTGCGGCCCATAGGCATCTACATCTATCCTCTGTTACAAATCAAAATGTAGATGCGTTGTCACCCGTGAGGACCAAGATGGGATGCCTCATTTCCAGTAAAAAGGGCCTCCGGCCACCTGAACTTACCAAGCGAAACGCAGAGGTAAACCTCTACTTCACGCTGGTTTTCTGTGAGGTCGTGCTACCACCCCGGTTCGAGCCGGTCCATCCGTGCGACAGCAAAAGCTGCCGCGTGGCTCTACCACTGTTAAAAATTAATAGAAATAAAAGTCAAATTAATTTATATAAATACAATAACAGGCCAAAGTGACTTTCTTTCTTTCTTTTATTTAAAAAAAAATTACAGCACACGAGCAAATCGAGCTTGATCCCTGACGGCACAAATAAAATTGTTGTTACCGCCAGCTACTGCAACCAAAGACTTCTTTGAATACAACATAAAAGTCTTTAAATGCTACTTAGTATGCTACATAAAAGTCTTTACAACCGGTTCCATACATGATATCACGACCCGCTACTCAGACATACAGTACCTACTCTGCTTCCTATTGCTTTATTTGCTACTAGGTGTTCCATGCGACTTCGCCCGCGTGGAATTTGTTACGATTCGATTTCATGGGTTTTAATTTTTTTGTGTGGAACCCTAATTCTCTTACTAAAATAATTTTTTTTTACTTTTTATAAGGCAGTGCCTGACCACAATCCCACCTGGTGGTAAGTGGTGATGCAGCATAAGATGGTAAATCACACTGTCTTATCGTAACAAAAGCCTATTCACTCTTGCCTTGAAGACGCCCAGATTGTATTCGAACGGAAAGATAGACGCCGGCAAATTATTCCACTCCTTTGCTGTACGCATTACAAAAGACTAAGCAAACCGTTGGGTTCTAACGCGTGGAATATCGACACAATGGGATGAAGACCCGCTGACCGCCTGGTTGTCAGATGGTAGAAATGAGAGGGAGGAATTAAAGCGGGTAATTCCTGCGCACACTCACCGAAATGCATCCTATAGAATACCGAGAGACTGGCTACTCTGCGCCTGTGCTCGAGGCTGACAAAATTGGTTTCAACCAAATCAAGGTCACCAATGAGCCTCTTAACACGTCTCTCCACTGAGTCCAATGCCTCCAGGTGGCATTTTGCAGCACCAGCCTAAGTTGAGCCTTATAACATCTAACAGCTATCTCTCAGTGAAAATCCCGTCAAAATCGATCCTGTCGTTTCGGAGATTAGCCGGAACAAACAGACAGACAGGCAGACAGACAAAAATTAAAAAAATTATTTAAAAGTTATATAAGTAAGGTGATTAATTACGGTATTATTTACGGATACATTTAATTAAAAAAGACTGTTATTTTGACATTACAAACAGACACTTCAAATTTATTTATTTGTATAGACATAATTTTTTACGTGGTATAGCCATGGTGCAGCTATATTACCGGTATAGTTGTAACACGAATGGGTCGGCTCATCCGGGAAAGTACCACGCTCCTATAGAATACGAGCGTAAAATAGCAGCTTAATACACTATAATCATACACTTGGAAGAGAAGGCCAAATTGGCCTCTAAAAAGCTTGGCGTGCTCAGCAGAGCGGGACAGTATTTCATGCCAGCTCAACGCCTGCAACTTTACAAGGCGCAGGTTCGGTCTCACATGGAATACTGTTCCCATCTCTGGGCTGGGGCTCCCCAGTGCCAGCTCCTTCCACTTGACCGCATCCAGCGCAGAGCGGCTCGAATCGTCGACAACCGAGTCCTTTCCGATCGGCTCGACTGCGAAGAGATGTTGCATCTCTTTGCATTTTCTGTCGCATTTACCATGGGGAGTGCTCTGAGGAATTGTTCGGATTAATCCCAGCCGCCAAATTTCACGAACGCACATCGCGGCAGAACTCCCGATACCATCCACACCATCTGGATGATTGGCGGTCCACCACTGTGCGATTTAGAAGATGTTTCCTTCCTCGTACAACTTCTTTGTGGAATAGTTTACCACCAGCGATTTTTCCGGACCGATACGACTTA